>OY294070.1:30117638-30586638 GCA_958510875.1 Endomychus coccineus | reverse complement strand
GACGCGAGAAAATATCAAATTACGATTCAGATCAACGTGTTAGTCAATAAGCTCGAAAAGAAATTGAAACTAGTCAAAGACGAATCTGACGAGATTCCTAGTCAACGAGAAACTATCACGAAGTACGTCGACGATGTATGCGGACAATTCTACAGAACCGTCCCGAACGTATTGAATAACTTGGACAAGGTGTACGAGGAAAATGTACGAACGTTGAGGTCTGTGTGGCGAAATCGTTTGTTAGAAATACACGGCAGCTATTTTCCAGAAGAAACGGGCGACATTAACGTCGTCAAATATTTATACGATTGTTTGTTGCGCGGAGATCATAATCACGACGCGATCACGAAAGAGGCCGACGTGATGAGTACAATTGCCACGGACGACGAGACGGAAAACGATGATACGCAAACTATGCTCAGCACTCTGGCCCATTCGATGATTATGAGAAAATTGAAGGATTTTTCCACAGGGGAATAATCAATTGTAGCGGTGTCGTCGGATGATCGTTATGATGATGATTATGATGATGATGATGATGATGATGATGATGAATTCAATAAAACAACAAATAAAAATGTAAAATTCTTTTTATTTTTCCACCTCACTTATTGGCACAGTTCTCGTTATTGTGACATTTCGAATTACACAAAATCTTATTCCTAACACAAGCGCACAATTTCGTTCCGCACTTTTGTCGACACCAACACCGTACGAATCCTTGTCCCGTACCGTAAGATTGAGCGATGGCCACCGAGCGCAAAGATATTTTCTTGTCGGGCACTTCGCTCGCATCGATTAATTTCCGCTCACAAACGCCAAATTGGGAACGGCAATACAATTGCTTCAGTATACCGTTACGCGTACCCAATTGATACAGTCCGTCGGCGGCGTTTCTTCGTAGTACCACGGCCATCACGGCGCGAGCGTCACATTTCGCACGATCGACGTCCGGCACGGTTATACGAACCGTCGCACCCACCTCGACGGTAGGATTCAATCTGTCCGAGGTTTTCTTCATTACGATCGCCTGTCGTTTCAAACATGTTTTCGAATTCTCACGCTCACCGACGATTCGTTTCGTTTTAGCACACAACGAACACAATTTGAGCGTCACGTAGGTCGCGAGAGCAACGTCGTCGCTGTCTTCGTCGTCGCTGTCGTCGGTATTCGCAGATCCCGGCGACGGTAACGCGCTACCTTGTACGCAAGAGACGTGCATCGAACATTTACACCGGTCACACTTATCCGTTGGCGTAAACACTTTTGTACATACCGAACACTTTTCGTTCGATGCAGCCGTCGACGACGTCGACGGCTCGTTTGTCGTGTCGTCGTCGTCGTCGTCGTCGTTATCGCTTCCTTGCTCGGCGTTGTCGTTGACGTTGTCATCATCATCATCATCATCGAAATCTTCACGATCGCGCGGATCTTTCTCGGTAGCAACCGCGATACGATCGCCGCGAGCAACGTAACTTCCGCCGAATTGTGACGACGCGATAACGTTTTCTAATTCTTCTTCCGTACAAAGGATACGTGACAATTCTCGCGGAATGGGAATCGACGACAGTCCCATCTTCACCGGACACCCGAACATCGCTTCGTACGGAGACCTACCGATACCGGCGTGGTACGATCTGTTCTTCATCAATTGTACGAACATCAAACCGTCGCTCCATCTCGTCGTTCCGTTGTCGGCCATCCAAACGCTTATCATGTTCTCCACGTCTTGATTGGCACGCTCCACGCTACCCTGACTGGCGCTATGTCTAGGTTTACCGTGAACTATTCGGAATCCGGGGAATATAACGGTCAAATGTTCGATAATGCTGTTGCAGAATTCTCGACCGTTGTCGGATTGTAGAATATTGGGAGCGCCGAACAACGTGAAAATTTGCAATAGATTATAAGCCACTTCTTGGCCGCGTTTCGATTCTAACGCTCTCAGAATCACGAACTTGGTCAAATGATCCTGATACACCATGATGAACTTGTATTTACGATCTTTGGACGATTGTAGATCGATCAAATCGACTTGGCATCTGCTGTTGAACTCCGAGAACAGTAGCGGTCTTACAACGATATTTTTCTTTTCGCGCTTTAGCTTTTGCTGACAATTTTCACAGACGCTAATGAAATACTTAACGTCCGATTGCGTGATATTTTTGTAACGACGCGACAATTCCTTGTAGGTACGAACTCGTCCTCTATGTCCCAACGATACGTGCGCGTCGTAGATGACGTCGAACAACTCGTCGTGATGCACGTAAAAGAGTATATTCGTCAAACACGCGGCAGACGAATCGATCGGTTTACTTTTCTTTTTCGACGACGACGACGACGACGACGACGCGCCTACCGGCTTGATCAGTTTATCGATACCGTTAACGCGCAACACGTCGAATTGTCTCGTCAACCAATAATATCTAGGTGTTTTTTTAACGTTCGATTTTCGCAGTTTTCGAATCTCGTCGATTAAAGACCAATACTTTTCTTGCGATAAAGATACCGTGTTTGTTCGGACACTTTTTTCTTCCAATAAATCGTAGAATCTTTGCTTCATAACATCCTTATTTCTATCTGGCTTATCGGCGATTTTTTTCCGTTTCGACGATGACATTTCGTATGACAAACGAGCGGAATAAATTGGGGATATATATATGAGAGAGAAAGAGAGAGAGAGAGAGAGAATGAAACGACGACGGACGGAACGGTTCGATACGTACACGTTCGCACTTACAATAATATATCGTCGCCGATCATCAAGGCTACGAGACCGTCCATTTTCAACGAAGCGGGTAGGAAATTATCGACCGGACCGAGTACGGTACGTTTATCGGCAATTTTCAAGATTACGTTCAAATCGATATCGACCGTGACGTTTTGTAGAATTTGCAGCATCTGATTTTCCGTTTGCCACACTTTCGCTATCGTATTATTACTACGAATAAACTTTTGGGCGTATTTCAAGCTTTCGGTTAACGTTTCGCTGGCACGCTGAGGCTTGTTTTTCATGATAGATAGAATCTCGTCACTCCCCTTCGCTCCGGAATCTATTATGGCTCTGCACACGTCGTCGTCGACGTTATCGGTAACGAAAAAAGAATTCGAATCCGCGTCCGCGTCCGCGTCGTCGTCGTCGTCGTCACCGTTGGAACGTTCGAAAGCCATATCGTTGGCGTATTGCATAAAATCGTAGGCCGTCATACTGTCGTACAATTGGACTAAACACAACAGTACGTGATTGAAAATATCGACAGTCTTACTTTTCGTCCGTTTCCTTTTGTTACCCTTCGTATCGACGTCGTCACCATCGTCGTCGTCGTCGTCGTCATAGCAAACGTTAGCGAGATATACGTATTTGAACACGCGACCCCATTTCGGATGGCGTTCGAACGACGTAATATTTTTTCCGATCTTATCGTGTAAACGGAGAGCGTGCGTCTGCGAAAATTCTATTCTCGTTTTGCCAAAGTAAACGTACATGTTAAGGTGACAATTTATACGCAACAACACTTCCAACGAAACGGCCTCGCTTACGATAACCGTTACGGTGGTCGTATCACCGTCGTTGTCCATGTTCATCGATTTGTATCGTCCCGAGTGTACGCGCACACATCGTCCGTCGACCAGCACTATACTATCGGAGGTGTGTATGCTATAATAACAAATGACGGGATCTCGCTTGAATATTAATACGACGCGAAACCTGTTCAGATCGTCGACGAGTCCGGGAAAAATTTCGTATGGAATCCCGATTTGATCGATCGTCATGTCGGACGTCGCCGGTAGCACGGTACACCGAAAAGTAAAATGATATCGACCGGGCGAAGCTTCCTGCTTCACGAAACTTCTACGTCCTTGCGTTTGCTCTCTCACCGACTTGTTGAGCAAATCGCAATTCTTCACGGTCTTCTCCAATTTCAGCATGTCCGCAGCGTCGATGTGATCGATCGGTGTTTTTGACGTTTCAATTTTATAGATACGATTGACGAGAGTGAAATACGGCTCGGTCAGTTGTTTCCATTGAGGCGTCACCCAGATGCGTCGCTTGCCGTAACGATATCGACACTTTATAATGGCCGGACCCAGCGATTTGATGAACGTCAATAGTTTGTAGAGACGCTTCTCGTTCCGTCGAAATACATCTCGGCAATTCGAACAACTGTTTGCGTGCGATTTCATCCGCTTACGGGCGTTATTCACCGAACTGTTGCTGTTATTTAACGATCGCAAAATTTTCGCCAACGCCCGAAATTCGTCCCATTCTAACAGGTTCCGGTCGGGACCCGTTTTCAACACACGCGTATCGTTCGTTTCGTCAATTTCCATGTTGTTCTCCAATTCGATCACGTTGTCCACGATTTCGTACGAATCCAAAGGTTGCCTATTTCTTCGACGTAGCGGCGTCTTATCCGGTGTTGACGATAACGACGAGGACGACGGTAGTAACGACATCGTCACGTCGAGCGTTACGGGGGAAAAAAGTATCAATCCGGAAACACGTCGTTACAGAGTGAAATACTCGATTGAATAATAAAAACTTAAACTTCAATATCGTTTATTACAATTCATAATTTGTGTGGTCGTGAGTGGGGGTGGGGGCGTGGAAGTGGCCGAGGAGGCGGTTCGCACAAATGAACGCGTGTTACTGTTCGGCGAGAATAGTCCATTTGAAATAATCTCTATCGGTAACTAACGAAAATTTCGAACGTCGGATCGAAAACCACTCTCGGACAAACGGATACGAAGTGGCATCTAATACGAAAATATTCCGAGCTCTTTTCGTGGCAATCGATCCCTGCAACCATTCCAAAAACGAATTCATATATCTGATTATCGAAATATTCTCGATGGCTAACGATTTCTCTATCGTATCTTTTCCGATAGTCCTCTGCCTTTGTTGGGGATTCATACACGCCAACAACACGTAACACGTCGAATATTTCACAAACATTTCGGTAATAACGTTGTTATTGATGGTTTCCATAGTCGAACAACCGTCGATTATTATCAAGCCTTTTACAGACTTCGGAGAATTTACATACAATTCGCGCATAACATGATACGTAGCAGGGTAATAGTTATCGACTATCGAATTGTAATTGAACGACGGCCACGGTGAGAATTCGTCATCGCTATAAGTTTCCTTCAATTGCTGGAAAAGAGAAGAGCTATCCATGATGGCAGACACACAGATACCGACCGCTCACTAACACGACTACTCGACATACGAAATTTCTCTGCTGGAAATCTCACGGAACGACTTCAATTCAGTTATAGACATCGACGCGATAAATGTTACGTTATATGTGTAGACGAGTATCCCACCACTCGATCTCGTTCGAAATGTTTATAAGGGTGAAATTCGTATCTCATGGCGGTCACGTGTTGGCGGTGAACGGGTTAAATAAAACGCTATTCACGATATAAGAGATGGCAGAAACGCATACACCGCTCACCACTCAACAATCACGACAGCGTACCATTCTCTATCGTATAAACGTTGAAACTGACAGCCGCTGTATCATACACACCGAGCAAAACATCGGAAGGAAATGTGAATGTAAAGTCCGAGTGATACGTGACGAATCGGTTGGTGTCGATCCGTCTTCTCACTCGTCCCCTTCGTGCTCAACGACCACCAAGTCGTTACCCGCCGCCGCCGCGTTGTCTCATATGAAATACATCAACCTATTGAACGGCAACTATTCTCTCGTATCTTTCGTCGATTTCGTCAAGTATCTCACCCTATATCGGAAGCGACCGTTGCGAATGACGTACGTCAAGAAAATTTTAACGACTATAGTAACGTATCTGAAAAATACCGACCAGTTGGACGCTTACTTGTCATCGGACGATCGACAACGTCTTTTCGACCGGTTCGGTATGCTTTCATACAAACATCTCGAATACGAAGTTCAAAAAGATCTCCACGTCCTATCGAAAAATCACCAACGTCGCATCTTGTCGCTGAACAAACAACGTCAATTGGTATTCTCTGACGATTCCGTCAAACGAATGTTATCTTGGTGTATCGAAACGCTGAAGAATCATCATCAAAAGTGGCGGCGGCAGCAGCAGCAGCAACAGCGACAACGACAACGAACTACCGATCCATCAGACAACTTTTTATTTTCGTCTTCCATTTCGTCGCTCACACCAAACGACGATTCACCGATGAAATCTCCGTCGCGTGCGATCGCGAAACTGTACATAGCCGATATCGTTTTCAGCACGTTATTCGTATTGTCATATTTTACGGGAGCTCGTATGATAGCTTCCCTGTATAGTCTGAGCCGGAACGAATACGAAGAGTTACTGAATAAAGGTCAGATAGATGCGATAGGAAAACGTGATGTAGTTTTTACGATTTTCCTCGTGTCCGACATACGCAAAAAGTACCACGATTTATTTCATTTGATCCTCGACATACATGCCACGCTCGGCGACAAGAATGTCTCAGACGACGTGCCGTTCCTTACGCTATACTCGTCGAAAAAGCAATTACATTTGCGTTTCGATCGTTTATATCGTCTGTTATTCGGAAAAGATCGTCCACATTGGATACGATGGCACGCGTCAAGGCGTTGGTTTTTGGGTGAAATATTTTCCAAGTACGGTGTGAAACATGCATCACGAGCGATCGGGCATAAAAGTATCAAAACAACGATGAGATACGTTCAACTTTCGACTCACGATGACGACGTACACGACAAATTGGATAAAACATTTCAACACGTCTTGGAATGACTTCATTTGGCGGGATCGATGCTGCCATCTGTCGGTGTATGATATGAACTGATTTGATTGGGAGCGGTGATCGTCTTGGCGACACCTATCGGGAAAACAATATATCGAATGTCTACCATAGATGTCTCACATAGTTCACGGAAAATACTAAATCTGTGGATGGGGTGGGTTTAATATTGTAAAATCTAACCTCAATCGACTTCGCTCTCAGAACTCTGAATTGAATCTGATCAAAATTTTACCCCTTCTACCGTGATTTTCGTCAGAAATCAGTAGAATTTAGGATTTTCGTGACGTCAAACGGCTTTAGTCCAATGAGAATCGAGTATTCACTCAGCTGACCCCAAATTAACTATATAATCAGAGAGCTCCACGCGCGCGAACATAAACCTCCTTGACCAGAGTAAGAACAACGTAGTAGTAAGAAGGAGCAGGCCGTCGCGGAGGTTTTATATATAATATATATATAATATATATATATTATATATATAGGGGTGCAGGGGGTGCTATGGGGTACGTGGAGCCCCGTTAACTGTTTAAACTTGGCGTTAGCTTCTCGCGAGAACTGAAAGTTGCGTTCCACAATTTTCGTTGCCCCTGTGATACGTCACGTCTACGTCACGTAACTGTGAGTCATCACCGCTGCAAAAGTTTTCGCAGCTCGAAGAAATCCACCGGTGAGATTTCGTTTCAACAAATTTCATTCGAGGCAAAACTGTTTCTCGACGGAGCTAGTGCGCATGACGAGGAACTTGTAAGTTTGGAGATTCGTTCGACGAGAGATTCTAGGTGGACAAAGTTTGTTCATCAAAAAATATTTTACGATTCCATTTCTCGAACGAGATTCACGTTCCACGTTTTTACAGCTCGAAGAAATCCAACCGGTGAAATTTCGTTTCAACAAATTTCATTCGAGACAAAACTGTTTCTCGATGATGCTAGTACGCATGACGAGGAACTTATAAGTTTGGAGATTCGTTCGACGAGAAATTCTAGGCGGACAACGTTGGTTCATCAGAAAATATTTTACGATTTCATTTCTCGAACGAGATTCACGTTCAAAGATTTTACAGCTCGAAGAAATCCACCGGTGAGATTTCGATTCATAAATTTCATTCGAGACAAAACTGTTTCTCGATGATGCTAGTACGCATGACGAGGAACTTATAAGTTTGAAGATTCGTTCGACGAGAGATTCTACACGGACAACGTTGGTTCATCAGAAAATGATTTACGATTTCATTTCTCGAACAAGATTCGCGTTCGAAGATTTTACAGCTCGAAGAAATCCACCGGTGAGATTTCGTTTCAACAAATTTCATATGAGACAAAACTATTTCTCGATGAACGAGAGTTTCGTTCAACGTATTTGTAGCTCGAAGAAATCCACCGGTGAGATTTCGTTTCAACAAATTTCATATGAGACAAAACTATTTCTCGATGAACGAGAGTTTCGTTCAACGTATTTGTAGCTCGAAGAAATCCACCGGTGAGATTTCGTTTCAACAAATTTCATCCGAGACAAAACTATTTCTCGATGAACGAGAGTTTCGTTCAAAGTATTTGTAGCTCGAAAAAATCCACCAGTGGAATTTCGTTTCAACAATTATTCGTTCGACGAGAGATTTTAGACGGACAAAGTTTATTCATCAGAAAATATTTTACGATTTCATTTCTCGAACGAGATTCACGTTCAAAGTTTTGTAGCTCGAAGAAATCCAACCGGTGAAATTTCGTTTCAACAAGCAATCGTTCGACGAGAAATTCTAGGCGGACAAAGTTTGTTCATCAGAAAATATTTAACGATTTCATTTCGAGAACGAGAGTTTCGTTCAAAGTTTTTGTAGCTCGAAGAAATCCACCGGTGAGATTTCGTTTCAACAGAATTCACTCGAGACAAAACTGTTTCATTCCTTGAACGAGAATTACGTTCAAAGTTTTGTAGCTCGAAGAAATCCACCGGTGAGATTTCGTTTCAACAACGAATCGTTCGACGAGAGATTCCAGGCGGACAAAGTTTGTACATCAGAAAATATTTTACGATTTCATTTCGAGAACGAGAGTTTCGTTCAAAGTTTTTGTAGCTCGAATAAATCCACCGGTGAGATTTCGTTTCAACAGATTTCACTCGAGACAAAACTGTTTCATTCCTTGAACGAGAATTACGTTCAAAGTTTTGTAGCTCGAAGAAATCCACCGGTGGAATTTCATTTCAACAATCAATCGTTCGACGAGAAATTCTAGGCGGACAAAGTTTGTTCATCAGAAAATATTCAACGATTTCATTTCGAGAACGAGAGTTTCGTTCAAAGTTTTTGTAGCTCGAAGAAATCCACCGGTGAGATTTCGTTTCAACAGATTTCACTCGAGACAAAACTGTTTTATTCCTTGAACGAGAATTACGTTCAAAGTTTTGTAGCTCGAAGAAATCCACCGGTGGAATTTCATTTCAACAATCAATCGTTGCCAGATAATATATTCAATTTTATTTTATACACGAGATCACTGAGATCAGTGCTTGCGGGATGGAAGAAATGGAAGACAACATTTTATCTATCTTCCATAGATTTAGTATTTTTATCGACTCCATAGTGTGTCCATAGTAAGTTGTCACACTATGAACGTAGAACGAAAATCAGTTTTGCACGAATGCGAATCATTGTAAATAACAAACAAGACTAGATTTTAATATTTTTATTGTTGTCCGATATACTAGTATTCACTATATCATCTTGTGACAACCATTCTTCATAACATCTTCCAAATTCATCTTCCTCCGCCTCATCGGCACTCCAATTGAGAACTTCCTCATCATCTCGTCGAATCATCGCCCATAAGTCCTCCCAACCTGGTCTTTCGTACATCGGCGGAACATGTTCTTTGGGTCGTCTGTTTTCCACCGTTCCCTCTCGATCGGTTGACACGTTTTCTCGATTATTATCGTTGTTGTTGTTGTTGTTGTTCGATACACTAGTAGAAGTTGCCGGTTGTAACATTGTTATTATTATTTCGAATATGACGTTGTTTTTGGTTGAACGATTGGAAAGTAACTGACGTTCCCTGTCACTATGCTCGCGTTATATACCAATTCGAATTTCACTCGAAATAAAGGGTATTCGGTATAGGATGCGATTTTTCATTCAGGTCTCAGCAGAGATATACATTTCGTATTGCTAGAAATATTACATATAAAATTAGAAATGGTGTTACAACTAAATATACAACTATAACATGATGCGCAGATCGCCCATCACTCGCGAGCGTATAACTACGGCTGTGACATACATGTCGATTCAGTTTCAGTCGACATGCCGTGCAAAACATGTGGTAGATAAATCACAGTCGGCGTTTCTTCAGTGAGAACGTGACACGAAGCCACCAGTGCGATTCGACACGTCGGATAGATATTACGATAGTTGGAACATAAAGCCGATATGCAGGTATCGCTGCCGTCATCGTCCACGGAGAACTACCAGAACGAACATTACAGTTATGCTACGGAACGTGTTTTTCGTCCACTACGAGAAGTGCCGATCGATATTCGAGAAAAAATCATGCGGGTGCTACATAAGCTGGGAACTTTCGTGCTTTCGATTTATGTGGATCGCGATAGACCATTATGTCATGATAACATGCGATTTTATTTGAATATGAGCGATGCGTATATTTGTGCGTGGGAAATGTGTCTCTTTCTAACTAATTTCGAGTCGTCGCGACAATCATCGATATCGTCTTCGACAGCAGCAATGAAGTATTCATCAACCGAAGTTGCATCTAACATGGTCGACTACATCAATTTCATAAGGCGTATTTTTTTTCGAAGTTTGTTGTATATCGATGCGTTTTCCAATCGATCGACTATAATATACGCTCTGATAATCCGAGCGTATAACGACGACGATTCGGCCTTACACGATTTGTTGCAATGTGATTCGGACATTGATATCGTTGTCATGTGCTTTGAACATATGTTTATGGAACCCACATTTTACAAGATTCAGTTGCGGTCGTTACTTGATAATCTGAGAGAATTAAAAATAACAAATTACTTGACGGAATTATGTCATGTGCGTAAATTGTTGATGATATTCGTTCGTTTTTGTTCGGCTGATCACACGAAAATTAAATTCGATAACAATCCCATCTATCGAAAAATTGCGGCTGTCGCCGTTATATTTTTGTTGGCCACTCATAATAATCTGCAGTCGAACGAAGAAGATGTTAATTTTTTGGAGAACTTAAAAGTACACTGCTATCGCAATAATTTCTGTTCGATTTTCATAGCAATTTCATTACTATATCCTTTCATCGCCGCCCCACTGTATTATGGAATCGCTGTCAACAATCGTACACAACACATTCGCGAGAGAATTGGAACGACTGATCTTTTCGAATTTTTCGTACACCTGACGAAATCACCGAGAACGTTGAAAATTTTGGCATTACGAACTGTTTTCTCACATCAGCATCTGATTTGTATTTTTTTCAAATACTATGTGGATCGGTTGGCTCTGGATCCGGAAATTCATCGTGCCCACGATCGCTATAACATATTGAAATTCGATTTGGTCGGCAGATTGATGGATGAGATCGAAAAAACGTTCGTCCGGAATCGTAGTCGGCCATCGACACAATTGAATTTGAAAGTGTGATATTTATTAATAAAAATATATTCTCAAATGTTTTTGTTTTATTCTCCGTAATTGCAGTGATCCTCGTCAGTGCAAAAGATAACCGAACGTAGTGGACGAAACATGGTAGTCGAACCATCAGTTTAAATTGCTTTGTATATTTTGATGGTATTTTATGCCATGCAAAAAGAATCTCCATAGAATCCGGTATTTTGAGCAGATACGATAACGGTAGAGCGGATATTTCGTGTTCTGTTAATTCATACAATCGTTTATCCATGGTTTTCAAGCTAGGTCGATCGCTTCAACGTATCGGACTGATTGGACTATCCTTCACATGTTGCCTAGTTTTATAACCCATTTATCCCAACGTGACCGTCATGAGATACGAATTTCACCCTTATGCAAGACATAATTTTGAAATTCCGTCAGATGCGATCCCGTTGAGGTAATGTAAAAAGTGCCATCTTTCGAAATATAATGCAATTCCGATGTGACAACTTGGTGAGCGCCACCTATCGAAGAGTTATATCAATTTGGTACAAAAAGCAGATGGACGCCATCTGGTAGAGTTCCCTTGAACTTCAAATCAACGTGTACAGTATCAAATCTACCATAGATGTCCTATGAATATCATGAAATTACTACATCTGTGGATGGGGTGGGTTTAATATTGTACAATCTAACCTCAATCGACTTGGCTATCGGAACTCTGAATCGAATATGATCAAAATTTTACCCCTTCTACCGTGATTTTCGCCAGAAATCAGTAGATTTTAGGATTTTTGTGACGTCAATTGGCTCTAGTCCAATGAGAATCGAGTATTCACTCAGCTGACCCTAAATTAACTATATAATCAGCAAGCTTCTCGCCCGCGATCCTAAACCTCCTTGACCAGAGTAAGAACAACGTAGTAGTAAGAAGGAGCAGGCCGTCGCGGAGGTTATATATATAATATATATATATTATATATATAGGGGTGCATGGGTGCTATGGGGGTACGTGGAGCCCCCTTGACTGTCTAGACTTGGCGCTAGCTTCTCGCGAGAGCTGGATGTTGCGTTCCACAATTTTCGTTGCCCCCGTGATACGTCACGTCTACGTCACGTGATAACGAGTCATAGCTGCAAATGTTTTTGCAGCTCGAAGAAATCCGCCGATGGATTTCGTTCCAACAAATTTTACTCGCGACGAAACTGTTTCTCGACAGAGCTAGTGCGCATGACGAGGAACTTGTAAGTTTGGAGATTCGTTCGACGAGAGATTCTAGGTGGACAAAGTTTGTTCATCAAAAAATATTTTACGATTCCATTTCTCGAACGAGATTCACGTTCCACGTTTTTACAGCTCGAAGAAATCCAACCGGTGAAATTTCGTTTCAACAAATTTCATTCGAGACAAAACTGTTTCTCGATGATGCTAGTACGCATGACGAGGAACTTATAAGTTTGGAGATTCGTTCGACGAGAAATTCTAGGCGGACAACGTTGGTTCATCAGAAAATATTTTACGATTTCATTTCTCGAACGAGATTCACGTTCGAAGATTTTACAGCTCGAAGAAATCCACCGGTGAGATTTCGTTTCATAAATTTCATTCGAGACAAAACTGTTTCTCGATGATGCTAGTACGCATGACGAGGAACTTATAAGTTTGGAGATTCGTTCGACGAGAAATTCTAGGCGGACAACGTTGGTTCATCAGAAAATATTTTACGATTTCATTTCTCGAACGAGATTCACGTTCGAAGATTTTACAGCTCGAAGAAATCCACCGGTGAGATTTCGTTTCATAAATTTCATTCGAGACAAAACTGTTTCTCGATGATGCTAGTACGCATGACGAGGAACATATAAGTTTGAAAATTTGTTCGACGAGAGATTCTAGCGGACAAAGTTTGTTCATCAGAAAATATTTTACGATTTCATTTCTCGAACGAGATTCACGTTCAAAGATTTTGCAGCTCGAAGAAATCCACCGGTGAGATTTCGTTTCAGCAAATTTCATTCGAGACAAAACTGTTTCTCGATGAACGAGAGTTTCGTTCAACGTATTTGTAACTCGAAGAAATTCACCGGTGAGATTTCGTTTCAACAAATTTCATATGAGACAAAACTATTTCTCGATGAACGAGAGTTTCGTTCAACGTATTTGTAGCTCGAAGAAATCCACCGGTGAGATTTCGTTTCAACAAATTTCATATGAGACAAAACTATTTCTCGATGAACGAGAGTTTCGTTCAACGTATTTGTAGCTCGAAGAAATCCACCGGTGAGATTTCGTTTCAACAAATTTCATATGAGACAAAACTATTTCTCGATGAACGAGAGTTTCGTTCAACGTATTTGTAGCTCGAAGAAATCCACCGGTGAGATTTCGTTTCAACAAATTTCATCCGAGACAAAACTATTTCTCGATGAACGAGAGTTTCGTTCAAAGTATTTGTAGCTCGAAAAAATCCACCAGTGGAATTTCGTTTCAACAATTATTCGTTCGACGAGAGATTTTAGACGGACAAAGTTTATTCATCAGAAAATATTTTACGATTTCATTTCTCGAACGAGATTCACGTTCAAAGTTTTTGTAGCTCGAAGAAATCCAACCGGTGAAATTTCGTTTTAACAATCAATCGTTCGACGAGAAATTCTAGGCGGACAAAGTTTGTTCATCAGAAAATATTTAACGATTTCATTTCGAGAACGAGAGTTTCGTTCAAAGTTTTTGTGGCTCGAAGAAATCCACCGGTGAGATTTCGTTTCAACAGATTTCACTCGAGACAAAACTGTTTCATTCCTTGAACGAGAATTACGTTCAAAGTTTTGTAGCTCGAAGAAATCCACCGGTGGAATTTCGTTTCAACAACCAATCGTTCGACGAGAGATTCTAGGCGGACAAAGTTTGTTCATCCGAAAATATTTAACGATTTCATTTCGAGAACGAGAGTTTCGTTCAAAGATTTTGCAGCTCGAAGAAATCCACCGGTGAGATTTCGTTTCAACAGATTTCACTCGAGACAAAACTGTTTCATTCCTCGAACGAGAATTACGTTCAAAGTTTTGTAGCTCGAAGAAAGCCACCGGTGGAATTTCATTTCAACAATCAATCGTTCGACGAGAGATTCTAGGCGGACAAAGTTTGTTCATCAGAAAATATTTAACGATTTCATTTCGAGAACGAGAGTTTCGTTCAAAGTTTTTGTAGCTCGAAGAAATCCACCGGCGAGATTTCGTTTCAACAGATTTCACTCGAGACAAAACTGTTTCATTCCTTGAACGAGAATTACGTTCAAAGTTTTGTAGCTCGAAGAAATTCACCGGTGGAATTTCGTTTCAACAACCAATCGTTCGACGAGAGATTCTAGGCGGACAAAGTTTGTTCATCAAAAAATATTTTACGATTTCATTTCTCGAACGAGATTCACGTTCAAAGATTTTGCAGCTCGAAGAAATCCACCGGTGAGATTTTGTTTCAACAAATTTCATTCGAGATAAAACTGTTTCTCAATGACGCTAGTACGCATGACGAGGAACTTATAAGTTTGGAGATTCGTTCGACAAGAGATTCTAGGCTGACAGAGTTTGTTCATCAGAAAATATTTTACGATTTCATTTCTCGCACGATCGTTGGCGTTATGCGCGATAAACGTGGAGGGGCGGTATGAGATCATCTTCGTATTATATAATCGCAATCGTACCAATATTTAGATACCAGTATTCCGATCTCGGTCGTTCCAACGTCAGCCATTCGTTCGAGATGTAGTGCGGTATTCGAACTATGAATCTGTACGATGACACGGAGACATCTGAATACAACGACGATATTTGTGACTTCGAAAAACTATTACGATATGACACCACGATCGTCGATGCCGACTACCAAGAGATATGTTCGAATTTCGACAATTTTAACAACGTCGATGGTATTGTCGACGGGAAGCCATCAGATGAATTGTCAGAAGTGCAACAAGAACGACCGATGTGGCAACGAGGTCAGTCCGAAGAAGCGCTCGTCAAATATGATTTACGGGTGCAACCTAAAGTAGACGATAACCCCGTAAATGACGAATATATATTAGTGCGACAACCGTCTAGCGATGATGGCCACAACGATGAACACATCAAACAAGTTCGTAGGAATATCTTGGCAGCTTGTACCGATACGATGAATAGCGAAACGAAAAAAAAGAAGAGGAGAAAGAACAAGAAGGAGCGGTTTGACAACAAACGGATATTATCGTTGTACGACCGATCCGTAAAAAACAAATATTATTATTACATCGCGCACGAGAATAACCACGAATACAGGGTCGTTTTGGATGCATTCGTAAAATGTGTGAACGCGAAAGACTCCGACAGTGCTACTTGTGAGAAAATTTGTGCGAACGAGACCGAACCGACACTCTTCGTACGAAGCGTTTACCGCGTACCTGTTTGTTATTTGATGCTACCGTATATAGTAATAGTCGAAGACGAAAGTAAACTCAGGGAAATGGGAAACATTCAGAAACAACGGGTCGACAGGATATCGTTTTCTAAAATCGAGCTGCTGGATGTGAGAGAAGACACGTATCGACCTAGTATAGAAGTTCGCACCAACGGTACGATTGACGGCATCGATACGAAAACTGCTCGATTCGTAGGTGATGCCGGCATGAAATTTATCGATAAATTGTCGGAAATTGATAATTGTTTGATGAGGAAATTATACGGGTATAGGGATTACGAAGAATCAAGTGTCGAATCGCGAGAATTATATATTCTGCGATATTTATTGAATCGGAAAGGAACGTTCGATATAAACGGAAATGGCGCTTTCCTATTTTATAGTGCGAAAATATTATTTCGACAACCGGATTTTGGAACGATCGTTGAACCGTTATTTTCGGACGTTCCGTTGGGTGGAAAACTCGCGATCGAGCCAAACGTAGGAATGATAGTGAAAAACGATAAGATTCTCACGTGCGTAGATATATTGAAATTAGTCGATCACGAGCGTATCGAAGTAATCGATGATGACACATAATTGCGAATCACTCGACTGCTGAGCGAATTCTTATGGGCGCGTGTTTGTGTTATCGACGGCGTTCATAATGGTATTGCGAAATGTATACGTGGCAAGAAGAATTCGATGAAGGTCCTTCGATGCAAGAATGCTGTAACGCCTATTTTTATGGGAGACGAATTTGTGGCAAGAACATCGATCAAATGTGAAGATATTACGGTCAAATACGATGGAGTTCGATTGTGGGTGCACAAGAATGATAATTGGAATAAGAAATATTTGAGTAACATTGGTGTGAACGCTGATAGGATGAAAAACACGCACTCGATGGTGTATTCAAAACGTAGCTCACAATATTTGATGTTTTCGTGTAATGTTGAGATTATCAAAAATCAAGGTGTATTATTTCTGATTAAAAGAATTATTATATTTTAACGATTTGTTTTTTTTTTTTTTTTTTTTTTTGCCGAATACGATGCTTCGAGAGGTATGATTCTTGCCAAGCTCGAATCCGACAACCCAATATATTTGGTTGACGTTTTGATGCTTGCTGCTGACTCGAATCCGATAACTCAACATATTTTGAATATCGCGAAAGGCTATGGCAGAAATAAAAAACCTACCATAGAGCTGCTTGTACATGCGTTCTATCGCCGACGCGATAAACGATACGTTGCTCGAAATGTTTCGGTAAAATGCCGTTACCACCAAAACACACCACTACCACCACCATAAATAGAAATGATACGATCGTAGATTTCAAATTTGCCGAAAATGTAAAATCACTTGGAATCGTGACGTTAATGTCGCGGATAACATAATTTCGGTTGGTCTCTAGTTGATCGATTATCGCTGCAAAACGCCAAATGAATTTGTTTGTCTGGCGGAATTTAAAAATTATATTTCCTATGAGAGTGAAATTTGTATCTTATGGCCGTTACGTTGGGGTACGTGAGTTACGTGAAATGAATCGCAATATTTTCTGACATTTTTTATTCGAATTACATATGAAATACATTTTATAAATCGTACGAAAAATTCTTTTCATTAGCACTCGTAACATTTCCGTTTTAGAATTCGCATTATTTGGAAATGTGTTAATGTTCGCAATATATTATCGATTTTGGGAATTTCGTTCGTTATTATACTAATCATGTCGTCGCTTTGTTTGGCGAGTATATTTTGATTGCTACAACCTCGGAGTATGTACTGGAAAAACCGGTGAATCGGGTGAAGCTCGTCTTCGCTGCCAAAATGTCTAATATAAATCTCTCTCATCGTCTTCCTCCATGCTGTCTTCAATGCGCCGATTATTTCGAGCTTTTCTCTCTTCCGATCATGCATAATCGGTAATAGTATTTGCGTAAATTTTTCCACCACCTCTTTGGTATAGTTATCAATCGATTCGGATTGACGCGCGTGATCGATAATCGGGTACGCTCGGATCGCATCCGCGATCGCCCACATCAACAAGTTCATACGAACAAGCATCTTTAATTTTTCCACTTCCACGTTATACTTTTCGAAAATTATCTCCAAATTGTTTTTCGTTAAATCTACGTACCTTTTCAATATCCAATGAAACTCAACGGGACGATCATTTGCGTTCATATCGGCGTGAATCGATTTCATATTCAAATTAGTGAGTTCGATAATTATATTTTTCTTCGACACACCACGGATGATTGATAGTTCACGACAAAACATTTCGGTTATTAGCGATGCGGTAATGGGTTGGCCATAGCTTATCGTGAACGGTAATTTCATTTCGATCGCTTCGGATGACATTTGGTTTATATACCGTCGATTTGATCTCGTCGTTCGATGTTCCGAACGAATTTTCGGCGATTTCGATGCGGACGATTGAGGTAATTGTGGTTGCGGTAATGACAATGGTGAAACTTTCATGATATGTTGTTCGTCGCAAGTCATTTCCGATTTTCGTTTTCTCGATATTTCACTACGATGTTCCGATTTTCCCCGTAAATCGACACTCGATGGATAGCTGGTACGTAGCGAGTGTAGTTTGGGATTCGATATGGAATTCGGCGGTATGGTTACGCTCTCCTGTTCAACAGCGAGATTTGCGGTGATTTCGGGTATCATATCAGCAACGGAACGTTCGATATCATCTTGTATCATATCGATTATTACTGCGTCAATCGTTGTTCCTCCATTTCTCGCTACCAACGTATCAATTTCTTCTAACTCTTCCGTTCTCGATTCTGGTTCGTTGTCAGGTTCGTTTCCATTACCGGAAAGTGAATTTAATGACGGCGATTTTTCTTTCACACACGACGATTGTTTTTCTATCGAATGTGACCTGTTGGTAGTTATTTCGTCGTTTGCGATCGACGTGCTACTTCCCTTCCCCTTTTCTGTTTTCGATTCTGGGTCTGGGTCGCCGTCCGCTTCGTTTTCATCGCCAGAAATTGAAATTGACGGTGGAGACTGATCGTTAACGCGAGACGATTGCTCGGCTATCACGTCGGTCGATATTCCATTGTTCCGGACCGATGTGCTGTGTTCTTCTCCATTTTCCGTTTCCGATTCTGATTCTTCGTCCGTTGTGTCATCATCAGAAGAAATTGTATGTAACGATGGCGATTTTTCATTGACGTAAGATGTTTTTTGTTTAGCTGTCAAATATGACACGTTGGTCGTTCTGCCACCGGTCGTGATCGATGAACTGTTTCTTTTATTTTTTCTTCTCTCCGATTCTGACTCGTCGTCCGTACCATTCTCATCGCAAGATATCGAATCTAACGATGGGGATTTCTCGTTAACGTACGATGATTTTTCGTCAATCGAGCGCGACCTATAACGAACTGTGAGATTCTTCGATCTTTCGCGTTCTTGTGATGACACAATGAAATTTTTACCACTAACATACGACATTTGGATAAGTCGTATGCACCCGTATTAGATAACACTCTGACTTGAATGGAATGTCCTTATTCTACATGTTATCGGGCTTTATATACATTCGAATCCCCTCCGTACAACGAATCGATGACTGTCATGAGATACGAATTTCACCCTCATGCAAAACACAATTTTGAAATTGAGCGATTCCAACGTACACGTTCATCGCAAAAACATCATAATCATGTGTTTGTGGTATCTGTGTGGTGGCGACGGTGTCTCTGGAAACGCCGCCGCTACAATTCACAATAGAAGTAATTTGTTTTCTATCCCTATGTCACGGCCGTTCTTATACGACGATCCGAAAACCAAAATAACGTTCAACTTTGCGGATAAACGGTCGCTCTTTTCGTGTGACTCGAGATGTGTATGGAACATTTATAAAATAATAGTTGTAAACGATATTTTCATTTCCTCTCCATTTATATCGTAGTAGCGAATATGTTTTGCATTGTTTTGATATATTCCTCTTCCTGTCCCGTTCAGTTAGTTATAGACCTCAACAATTTACAATATTTCTGGTACTGCTGGTTGTATCATCGAAATCGGTTCAAAATATTGATTGAACCATTTCCGTCTTCACTTGGAGGGTGCTTAGTGAATGATGACATTATCAACATCTACCTCATCTATAATGTCCTCTTCAATAATGTCTGAATTTATTTGAACATTTTGAATGTTGTGTAAGTAAATGCGTCTAATATTGGTACAAGAGTAAAGAGACGTACTGCTTTCTTTTTTGGCACACTAGCAAACGACCTACATCTCAAGATGTGTAAGAGCTCTAATATTGGTACCTGGTATTCTACGGGTAGGTCACATTCGAAAGAAAAACAATGGTCGTGTTTGAACGAAAAATCGCCGTCATTGAATTCAATTTCCGGTAATGGAAAAGAAAACGACGACGAACCAGAATCGAGAACGGGGGAATTAGAAGAAATCGATACGTAGGTAGCGAAAAACGGAACAACGACCGACACAGTAATATTATATCAAGACGCAAAATCGATCAGTTCCGATACGAACTATGAATGTGATTCATTGTGAATAATAAACGAGACTTTAGGTTCTACTGTTTTTATTTTTATCTGAAGTCGGGCTCAAACGACCCATGTACTTGGCGAATAATCGTTACTTGCGTATACTTGCCATGTCGTGTGAGTGGGTTACTTGTACAATTATTTGTCAGTCGTTGGTTTTCCATTTGTGATCGGTAAAAATGGTCCGAGTCAAAGCGATCGCGATTATTCGTACACTTGCCAATTACATACTTGTCTATACTTCTCGACGCATAGATCATTGTCCGTGGTGAACTTCAAACAGACTTCCAAGAATGATTACAAGGTGGATTTCTTTTCAACAAATTTCACCCGAGGTGAAACTGTTTCATTCTTCGAACGAGAGCTACGTTCAAAGTTTTTACAGTTCGAAGAAATCCACCATTGGGAAGGAGAAAAAAAAATACATAATAGCTGAAATCGTTTACTCCATATTCGATCGAATAACAGAGAATTTTCGGGATTGTTTTCAATATGCCCATACGCATTCAGGAGATGCTGGGTGGTGGCTCCCCGACCCCAATAGCTGCCTGGGGTGGACTGGTGGGGTGTGTATTTAACGAATTGAACTTCTCGAACTCGTCGACGAGATAATCCATCTCATCTGCCAGACGTCTAGCGTTCGCTTCGTGGTCAATATTTAGAAAGTTGGATGAGGATGAGGGTGAGGATATAGTTATTCTAATAGATGCTGAAGACGACGCATTCATAGTTCTGTTAATTTTTTTGCTATACCTGTATATCTGCTGAAAAAATAATGAACAAGTTTTTCAATTATACTTCTTGATGTTTTTTATGTCAATACCAAATTTTATAGCCTGTCGTAATATTATTGGTGTTTCCACTATTATCATAAGATGCAAACCCAGATAATTGGAGTTCACTCAGATGCATAAGCAGACATGTGCAAGGCTCAGCTGCAAAAGCAGACATGTGTCATTTTTTAAACAAATTTTCTTGTTAATAATAAATCAGATATTTCTGAATAAAACTCTAATATCTTTAAAAATATTACAGCAAATTTTTATCAAAATTTCGAGTTGATTGATCGAGTTATAAGCCCTAGGCAGGTTTTTGCGTTTTACTCAAAAATGGTTATAAGTGTTGTCGTAATTTCAAATTCGCTGGAAATAATCAATTATCAAAATATAGGACACATGCAAATACTGAATATCGAAATCGACCAATCTCCTTTTCATCATGAGTATATTGAATCATCACCTATACAATTGGAACTAATAAACGGCGGCACATAATTTTGAAATGCCACTAGACGAACAAATTCAAATGGCGTTTTGCAACGATATTCGATTAACTCCAGACAAACCCAAGTTACGGGAATCTCGTTGGATAGTTGGCCCGGCTAATAACGTATCGTTTAAACTGACTCCGGTAATGCTTTTCGCAGATCCATCAAATACTACGCGAAGCTTTGTAGTAGTACAAGAATTTTTGGAGATAAATAAAAATGTTTTGTTGTTTTGTTTGAATCTTCATTCAAACTATCGGACACAATTTCCATATGTCCGAGATCTGTGCCCAAAGAATAGAAGTCATTTTTGAATGGCAATTGCACTACATAACGTCCGTGTTTATCGCGTTTATGCGTTTTTGCAAAATGAGTTTCACATACCATCTCATTTCTTGTTCGGTTTACTTTTGTGTTTTGGTATTTTTCGAGCTCTCAGAATTTTAACAATTTGAGTTCTAAGTTGGTTTATTGCAAGATTACACATGAAATGTCTAGCATTGGATGCCGTACATTCATAGAACCCCAAGCACCTAAGTGCGTTTGCTACAAAATAGGATTATTTTTTCCCTAATTTTATTCTACCTTCTCAAGCGAAGTCCCAAAACAGTTGTGCTCCAAATAAAATGTCGATTGGGCTAGATAAACTAATTTGAGGTAAATTTTGCGTAATTCTTGGTAGCACAAGATGTAAATAATAATAATTTTCTTTTGGATAGTAGACTTCAGCGGACAGCTAATCTTGGAAAATTTTGTCTTTCGCATGGATTCTGCTACACAATAGCTCGACTTGATGCCAACCATTACAGGTGACATTTTCAGTTCAAACCTCAAGTCTGTCCTGAAAATGCCACCTGCAATGGTTGGCGAAACGTCGGCATCAAGTCGAGCTATTGTGACACGGAATCCATCCGGGGACAAGATGTTTCAATAATTTTATTTCTGGCACCTGGTTAACATTTTGATTATATGAAAGAACAACTTTATACCACTTTTATTAATAATAACGTGAAAACGTAACTATAGTTTCAACACCGAAGTGCCATTATCAAACAATTAGAAAAGTATGAAGAAATCAATGAAACAGTTCAAATGTAAATAGAGTAGAGTAAAGTAGGGTTGGGATCGAGGGATCAACGGAAATTCCAAAAACAGGTAGATCTTATGAAAGTATAGTATTTCATTGGTTCCTTCATAATTTTCTAATTGTTTGATAATGGCATTTCGGTATTGAAACTATAGTTACGTTTTCACGTAAAGTGATATTCAAACAGAGTAATTATTCTTTCATATAATCAAAATGATAAATTACCATAAAGTAACGGCTTCCATCATCGATTTTTTGGTTAACATTTATAAAATCAAAGACATACGATAAAAATGTATTACTGTACAATTGGGCAATAAATAAAAATCATATTCACATTGTGTTACGTGGTTATTAAACAATCATAATAAAAATAATCCACTTATTTGATTTTTGTTTCAACACAAGTAATAAAAATGTCTTACCTTACGGTATACTCAAAACACTGTAGGTAATGTACGAATAACATAAAAACATATTGTATGTCTGACTTTATATACTTTTTGAAACTTGAAATTTGAAAGTGAACACCCATGACATTTAGCTGCAATAAAATTTTGTTAAAAAGTGCAATTTTATTAAGGTCATACAGTACTATATATAAGAATGAAAATCTTTCCAGACATCACATACAAGATACCAGGTGAGTACACACATACTTAAATCATTCGTAAATTTTGCTGCCATTGCTGAAGATTGTTATGATTGTAAATGTTAATTATAAAATGTTAATATTCTAAATGAGAAAACCTTTTCATTTATAAATATCTCAAAATATGCCAGTAGACTCGGCCGATTTTAATATTATTTGTGAAGATATTTTCCAGTTTGTCTGAAACATACCGAATGGAGCAAGAGATAATGAACGACGAACAATTAATAGAATGTGTGAGGAGACATAAGGTTCTATATGATTCATCGATCCCCAAATGCACGAATAACGATACAAAAAATGATATATGGAGAGAAATCGGAGGAGAAATGAGAACACAAGGTAATAAAAATTTTTTAATACAATTAGTCGCCGGTACAGCATTATCGGTATTTTTTCGTGTTTGAATTCGTCTGTTGTAAATTCGAAATTTTTGAGACAAAATATTAAACTTGCTTTCAACAACTCTCCTGATACGACAATGGTGGTAGCTGTAAACACATTCTGGAACATTCAAATTCTGACGTGGATATGGTAGCCTCCGACTATCATATATGGCACGTCAACATTTGTATTGGGCCAAATTTTATTTGGTGATACTTGCAGTGTTCCTCGTTGGAGTCTTTTGTCTAGTAAAGAATTTGCAAAAATTCCGCCATCGCTGTTTTTGCCATATTCTCAGACATTAACAACTTATAAATTGTAATTAACGTTTACAAGAGCCATCAAAACAATTGAAAACGATTTTTTATAATCAAAACATAACGATCCAATGTTCCCAAGCAGTTGAGAAAGTTCCAAGTTGTGTTGAAATTTTTAGCAATTACTAGTACTGTTTGAGCTATCGAATCGCTGCATATGATTTTGCATGATTCATGTATAATCTTTTACGATGTGCTATGTCGTAAGCGGAAAAAGAAAGAACAAATGTAATGCTAACTTTTTTTCGTGAAAATTATTACTTTTATTCTATTATCAAACTACTTTTATAGGTCAACTCTGCAAGACTAGATGGGGTAATATCAGAGACACTTTTAGGAGATATTCGAACAAAAATACAAAAAGTGGTAAAATACGAAAAAAGTACAAATACGCTGATCGGTTAAATTTTTTGAAGGACCACATTGGCAGAAGAGAGACAAAAACTAACGTAGGATTTGACAATACCAAACAAGAGGCTGAAAAATTTGTGCACCAAAAAGGAAGTAATTCCAGTGATGAAATAGAACATGATATAGCTGTCCCAAGCCAAGAGACAAAGGAATATCGGAATGGAAAAATACAAAAAACTAAAAATTGCAAAGAACGTTTGTCTGCTCCTAAACAAAGACCTGAGAAACGCACTAATGAAAGGGAAGTGACAAATTCTCAGTCTACTGTGCGAGCTTCTATCACAACAAAAGCGAACGCTGTTGATAGCTTTTTAATTTTTATAACACCAGTTTTAAATTCGATGTCACCTTTACTTTTCCATTTTGCGAAAGCAGAAATATTTGCGATTGTACAAAAATACGAGTTAAAATCATTTCACGAACAAAATGGCCAAGAATTAACATATGTTGAACAACAATCAAATGTTATTAGGAGTTCGGCAAACGTTATTTCAGCTGTTCCTATGGTATCGCGTGCATCGAGTGGTGGTCCATATTCATCAATGCGCACGATAGAACCATCTGGATGTATTCCATCATCACAATTGCCAAACATACCAACTATGAATGATGATAATACAAGCTCTTTTAACTTTCCGGATTTGTATGATTGTTTCCGCAATTTTAAATAAAGTATATCTTAGAAAAAATGCTCTAGTTTTATTAGTAAATAGCAAATGAAGTGATAACTTAAGGATTGGGGCATTTGAAAACGTTAGTATACAAGACTCCTGTTCGAAACCTGGAAGATCGAATCCCATAATTATTTCATGTAGGGTTATTCAAAATATCCCAGAAATGTTTCATCGGATCCGAGAATCAATGCGTTACCGTACAAACGTGTGTATAATGACCGAATGGGGTCATTTCGAACATCTCATATGATCTCTATTAGTTTTTAATTCGAGAATTTAGTTGTTACATTATTTCAAGTGTAATTTAAATAGCATATCGTCGCTTAAGATGTAATACCTCTCAACCCACACTTTATGCCAAAACAACATTTCGGCTTCATTGGACTCATGGGATGTATGTTTATGTACGTGCAGACAGCTGTTTGAAAAGTTTTGGAAAATGACTTGGGATCAGCGCGAAGTTTTTGTGGTTAATAATGTAACACGCTCAAGTGTCAAAAGGAGATATACAAAAAACCAAAATTCATCAAGAAATTGTTCAATATTTTATAGTTTACCAATAGACTGTCTAAAGGTGAATATTTGCAAGAAATTGTTTCTGTTTACCCTAAGTCTATGAGAATTTCAAATGAGCTCCTGGATTAAATCTGCTGAACATAGCATGCACAATCCGAAAGATTATAATAATATAGAAAATAGAGCTGCTCACATAAGAGAAAAGAAAAATGGAGATAAGGAATTTTTAAAGCAGTTTTTGGTGATTTGCCTACACTGCCATCTCATTATTGCCGCCAAACATCATCTACATTGTATTTGGATCGAACAGTGCCTTCCAAAACAGCTTTATATAATGAGTATGTTTCAAAATGTAAGACTGAAAAGAAAAATTGTATGAGTCGAAAATCTTCTGATGACTTGTTCGTAGAGAAAAACCTTGCTATTTATCAGCCTAAAAAAGATAGATGCGATCTTTGCTGCCAGTATGATGTCGGAAATTTAGAAGAAGAGCTTTTTACGAGACACATTGCTAAAAAAGACAGAGCAAGGCAAGAAAAAGCGAAAGACATCGATTTAGCCGGAAATGAAGAGGCCGTGATACTGATGATAGACTTACAAGCTGTAAAAGTATGTCCCAGTTTAAACGCAAATGCTTTGTACTATAAAACAAAATTATGCTGTCACAATTTTACAATTATGAACATAAAAACGAAACACGTAATGTGTTATTGGTTCAGTGGGGTAGACAGTGATCTCTCAGCTTCAACGTTCGCTTCATTGGTGGTTGACTATATTTCAAGATTTACGGACAACAGCTTGCCAATTTTAATCTATAGTGATGGGTGCACCTATCAAAATAGAAATAATATAATGGCCAATGTTCTTCTTTTCATATCTGTTGCCAGGAATCAAACTATTGTACAGAAGTACTTAGAACGTGGGCACACACAAATGCAGTGCGATTCTGTTCACAACAGAATTGAAGCTAAAATAAAAGAAACCAGAGAGATTTTTCTTCCTTCCGCGCATTTGTCCATTAGTCGACAGGCTCGAAGGAATCCCTTTCCGTACTGTACCGAATGGGTAAATTATGACTTTTTTCGAGATTTCTCTCAAAAAGGATATCAGATGTATGGGAGCATTAGACCAGGAAAGAAAAATGTAACAGATATTCGAGCCATTAAATATTCTCCCGATGAAAAAATCTTGTTTAAACTTAACTTTGACGATTCTTGGAAAGAGCTACCGCAGCGGCGACGTCGGAAAGAAGTTTGTCGTGATTGACCACAACTGAATCCAGAAAATAAGAAAATAAAAGCCCAAAAATTCAAGCACATATAGGAGCTTAAATCAGTTATTCCTGCCGATTGTCACCACTTTTATGATAACTTAAGCCATATCTTGTTGTATTATATCAAACGTTTAGTTTTCTTTTGTATTTTTCATATTATTAAAAAATAAAGTTACAGTCAAGCCACACTTTGTTCTTATTTTTGTAGAATCAATAGCTCGTAACCCACCTGGAATATCAAAATGGGGTTTCATATATTTTTATTTATTTCAGAAATATGCGTAATTAAATTTTAGTCCTATATCCATGTTTTATTGGTTGAAATAGATTATAGGTTCAAGTGTAGTTAGTTTTTTTGCTCTCCTGCACAAACAACCATATGTGGGTTACGAGCTATTGCATCTTAAACGACGATATCTGTCAATTCTGCATTTGTGTACATTTCCATTTTACTGAAATTCTTATTATTGCACATACTAAAAATCTGTATTTTTTCTTATTGAATTATCAACTCCAGCGAATACTCATCCAACGCGCCATACAATGATGGGTATGCTAGAATATTAATGATGACCAGCAAGCTTGAGAGATAAAATAAAATAAATAAAATAGAGTTTTATTTACAAACAATCAATGTGTATTGTTCTTTGAATAAATATTTTGTGATCACGTTCAACAGCACTTCTTACGACCCGTTCTCGACCCTGTGTAGCGTTCAGCTCTTTGTCGACAGATTGGTACATCATCTATAACATAAGGAAAATTTGTTTGAATACGTGAAAGTATATTACTAAGAAATAATTAGTTAGAATTTATCGAAATAAAAAAACGAGTTAATGTATGCAAATGCTAAAATCGAAATTCAAAAAATTGATTACTGATTAGTTATAATATACAAAATGTTCTATCTCAGACGGATCACCCAGTATATTTCTTGTCCATAGTAAGTGGAAAAATCTCTTGAAACACGTCGAATGATTTTGTTTGGGACATCTCTTGACGTATATTTGAGGATTGAACGAGTAATCCCCTTTTAGGGGACACTCCAACCCCTCAAAATTGAACATGGAGAGGGATTGAGTGATACGTCATTTGAAAGGTCTTGGAAGCCTCTTCAGAACGGTGTATGAAAAACGCAAATTTAATGGACCGTTTTCGTCAAAAATTAATTTTGCTGCTCGAATGCACCACCTTGAATATTTTGGTTATTTGTACAATGTACAAGCTCATTTTTATTAGGCATTTTTTACAAAATTAAGCAATCTTCAAAAAATCACATTCGTAAAAAATTGAATTGTGTTGTCATGCTTCAATGAAAAAAAAATTAGATCTGTGTTTTTAGGTCAAATGTTCAAATTGTCATCCAATAATGATCGCCATTCAAATTGCCCTCGATGAAAAAGGTACCAATGATGCGGTTTTCAACAATCCCTGCCCAAACATTAATCTTTTTGAGGGTATTGCGTGTGTTCTTCTCTCATCCAGTGAGAATTTTCATAGACTAGTAGCGACAAATTTACACTCACCAGAAAACATAACGTTTTCGTTATCTAACATGTCCATCCTTCGCCCATAAAAATAAGTTCTCCTATCAAAATCGTCTTCCATAAGTCCTTGAGTAGATATCCTTTTTGTACGGATGCATTTTATTTTCTTTCGATGTTTACTATTGATGTATGGCTAACATTGAATGCATGGGTTATATCTGTAATTCGAATGGGGTTGAATATGGGGTCGCATTTTTAAGTGTGAATTCATAATACTTCGGAAGTTGGAGAATAAAACTCGGTCTTGTTGGTGGATGGATTGACTTGCGTTTCAATTAAGACCAGTATGTCTGCGGGTCGTATATGTTTTTAAATTTTACACAAAACTTTTAACATTTAATTTAAAAATGCTGACAAATTGTTTCACCACACTGTGGCTAGAATAGTGGGAATGTGTTCACAAAATTGTTAACGAGTGGTGAATTATGTGTGTCGATTGAATTATATAATGTTAATGATGAACCCGCTGTAGATTTTCCCGAAGAACAAGAAGAAGTAGATAATTCTTTTTTAGAGGAAGATGCCTCGGAACAAATTTCGAACTTATGAATTTAACAAATAATCAAAGTGAACTACCATACATAATATTTCCAGAGTATAATTTAAAATTCTTACTGGATATCGATAGCACAAAATCATTCGTTAATCCTGAAATCGCAAAAAAATTCTTCGATAATTTAATCAAAAAAGACCCATTCCAAATTTCTACCGCTCGTGGCACTTCAATAGAAAAGTACAGTACTCTCATAAAATGTTCGAAACTATTTAAGATAGAAAATCTTTCTTTAAAATTTCACTCATTTAATTTTCACGTCTTTTTCATTGTTTACTAGGATTATACAATCTTAAAATAAACTATCATAAACTACCCATTCAATCTAATTGCATTGCAGTTACACCAAGATCAGAACAAAAAGTGAATATGGACATTACAAAACATTTACTAGCAGAAAAATTCGACGAATATAAACAAAATTGTAATCTAAATTGCAACAGTATACATACCGGAAGTATAAAATTTGATATTTCTAACGTCCGAACTGAACATATGAACTCAGAGGAAAAGAAAATTATTACTACTTTGAATAAAAACGCTGATGCTCTATCACGAATTCAACTTAACGTTTTAACTGCTTCTAAAGCCCCAAAGCAATTTTTGACTATATAGAAAACTTCAATAAAGAACTCACTAGAGGATCCCGATAGACAAATGGAAACTGAATCTTTAATGGTAGAACCTGAAGATGTAAACGATTTAGACATAGATACTATTCACTCTAACGAGGAACAGCCCATAATAGGGATCCAAATTGCAGACTGTCCAGTAAATTTTGGAAAGAACCAAATCATTATTTCAGAAGAAAATTATGAACCCTCAGTTCCGTCAATAATAAAATTGTATAAAGATAAACAAATTACGAACAATAAATGATTAATTTCATTAAAGACTTTATTGTACCGAAAGTTAAATATTATTTATATTTCGAAGACCCCATTTACGGAAAATTCAGTAAAGTGCTACAGAAATATTTCAAAAGCTCTGAACTCAATATGATTAAATTTACAACAAAACTCGTAGATATTATCGAAGATAACGAAATAGTACAAACTATACAAAACTATCATGAGAGTAAAACGAATCATAGAGGACTAAATGAAACAGAAAATCAAATAAAAAATGTATATTATTGGCATAATCAACGAAAATCTATACAAAACTATATCAATAATTGTGAAATATGCCAAGTAACAAAATATGACAGAAACCCCTTAAAACTAAAATTCAATATAACGCCTACTGCCGTGAGACCTTTTCAGATCTTACATGTCGACAATATTTTTTTGGAGAACGTAAAATTTTTAACAATAGTCGATTCATTTTCCAAATATAACCAAGCCTATAAATTAAATTCGACTCAAGGCATAGAAGTTGTTAATAATCTCGTAAGATATTTTACACACCACTGTATACCAGAGCAAATAATATCAGATAAGTGTACAAACTCATAAGGTGAAAATGCATTTTATAAAAGACTTATATGATCACTTGTTAATACTTTCTAATACTATTTTAAACATCTTACAAGATGTTGAGAACTCCATCACCTTTTACAAATTGAATACCCTATATTCCAGCATAATGAAAACTAGAGATCTATTCTTGGCATTACAAAAAATATCTTCACCTTATAAAGAAAGTCTACCATTTAAATTGAAATACGAAAACATATTAGATTTAGATCGATAATAAAAATTAATTATAAAATCGAATCTTCCACAATTAATTATTTCTTATCAGTCTCAATTGATTATGACCAAGAGTTCGAGCTCTACTATTTACACCCAATTCCAACTAAATACGACTCAGAATTTGTAACAATAATTCCCGATATAAAATATCTATTGAAATCAAAAAAAAAACATTATTAAACTTCTACACGACATTTGTATGAAAGGTAAAATATATCAATGTCCTAATTACATCCAAAGTAATCATAACTCATTATGCGAGAAGGGAATATTACTAAATAGAAATTCAAGCTAATGTCAGTATATTCATTCGAACATCCCAGAAAACCATATGGAAATCATTCCTGAAATTAATCAATATCTTGGAATATTCCCCAAAAAAGAAGGAATCAAAATAAAATGTCAAGAAGGGACAGAATCCAGACAACTAACGGGAATCTACCTGATAAAACAACACACATGTAAAACGTATTTCCACAATCATGAGATGACGTGCATAGACAGCACATATGGACAACCTCTTGTGATTAACAAATTAAAATTCGAACACACAAAAAATGAAGTTCTCAAATTTAGTGTGGATTTAAAGGCTCTGAATTTGAAAGACCTTCCATCAAACAATATTATACCTATTACAGAAGAATCTTTCAAATACCACATTCCAAACATCTGGACTATTATCCTATACATAGGATTAGCTGTAATAGCAATTTCCGCTATAACAAAATTATAGAGAAAACATCGACGTCAAAATAAAACTCCTACAATTCAACTTTCACTACAAGGAAATAAAGTACAACTTCCACAAGAAGCTTCGTTCTAAAAAGGGAGGAATTATATAGCAGCCTGTCCTGGATTATGTTTTAGAGAATTCCTACATCAACAACAAACGACGCCAAGTGACAAGACAATAATACACATAACACAAAATATCCATGCGACTAATAGTTAATTAGTTAAGATTCAGACTCGAAAGATTGAACAACTTTGTAATAAAGCTCTAATAAGGATAATTCATTTTTTAAAAACTATTTTTCGGTAGTTCGAAAGTTAATCTAAATATTTTTGCTGGCAACGGAGATAATGACGAACCCATAGGAGTCCGGTCTTCTGTTTTTAATATTTATCGTTAATTGTGAAATAATTTTGGTCTATGCAGAGTGAGATTACATTTAATATTTCCGGTGTTATTACCGGTAAAGTATTATTGCAAATTAAAAGATCTTCAATTAGACTGATGGTCAATTGTGTGGGAATACTCGGAAAAGGGTTCTTGACATCAAATTATACAAGTTTGATATTTGTCTTTAGTTCGACATCTTTTATTTTTTCTATTGATCGAAAAGAGTTTTTTTTATATTGTATTTAGGTTTAAAGTTTGCATATGTTAATATTATGTTTACTGACTTTTCGCTATTTTTAGACTGAAATGTGATTACTGTAGTACTCTATATATGGGACAAACTGGACGCAGTTCAGCGCAAGGTTCAACGAACATTTGAGAAGTTACAAGCTCAAAAAAAAAAGACTCTAATTACGCAAATCACCTGTTAGAACATAACTACGATTTCACCATTGATCTCGATATTCTACATATTCAGGAAAAAGGACATAGAAATATTGAAACACTCAAAAACAATAATAATAATGTGATATTAAATGATCAAATCGACACTTATAATTCACCGCTTGTTAACAATTTTGTAAACACGTCCTTACTATTATCCACCCATCCCTCAATTTGTACTACATTCTAATCCCTGATATTTAAGGACATACTTTTAGATTTAGCTTTAGTTGATAACTCATCGCTTCGATAATGCCACAGTGTGGTGAAACAATTTGTCAGCATTTGTAAATTAAATGTTAAAAGTTTCGTGTAAAATTTGAGTTTTATTCTGCAACCTTCGAAGTCAATTTATAATTCAAATTTCACGTATGTCATGATTTTTGTTAAATATGTACAGTAATCGAAATAATGAATTTATTCCATTTGGCGTTTACACATTGTCAATAAAGAGTGTAATTTAGAAAGAATACAAGTAGATTCAAAAGTCTACTAGAAAAATTATAAAACAACAAAAGTTAAAACAGTTAATAGGAATTTGGGACCATATGAAACAAAAAAAGTGATAAAAATGTAGCATTAATACGGCGTAAAGAAAATGTACATCTAAAAAATTTGAGACACGTTATTGTTACAAATGGACACTTCATCTGCCTCGCATCATTCTCAATTAAATCAGTAAAATGTAATTATTGACTAACCTCTGTATGCCACTGCCCGACACAACTATTGAATGGATACTACAGCGAAAGAATCTTATTCTCATATAAAGTCAGAATGAATCCGGTATATGTTCGAATACATTGTAATTTTATTGCAGTAATTAAAACTCGCCATATAACAACTCTAATTGAACACTATAAAATTAATAACTATCGATAACGACTTTGAAATGGGTCAAATAATGAAAGTCCATTCTCCGATAAAATTACAATGTATGAAGCGTGACACCCCTCACGGTTTATTTGTTCGAATTGTACATTTATCGCATACCGGTAACAATTAAATCTATATTTAATAGTTTTGTTTCCAATTTCATTTCTAGTTAGAAGTCAATTGATCAAAATATGCTACTATATATACGACAATCCATTACGTCGTTATTAAAGGTGACATAATATTTAATATATCATAATATCATACGTACCTGACAAATTTTGCCGATGCAAATAAATTAATGGACGCTTTTCTAATATTGAACGATAACTTCACAATTTCAAATTTTATTGACAGATGTTTTAGTTGGAGATGATTCTACACCAAGATAAAACTGCAGTTCTATTATAATTCGAAGTTGGGACCCACAGCTTCAGAAAAGCGTTAGAAAATTGAGAATCACCTTCGAAAACACTCATGTCATATAAATCGCGGAATAATATTGTTGTAGTAATTAAATTAAAACATATGACCTTTAGCTGCAATGAAGTACAATTGGGGTTAAGTATCAATAAAATGCAGTTGTAATAAAATGCAATTTTTATTCGAAATTTTATTGAGGTCGTACAGTGACATACATAAGAATTAAAATCTTTCCAGACATCACATACAATATACGAGGTAAATACATAAATTATCCGCAAATTTTATTCTATAACTTCCTTATTAGCAAGTTGATTATTTCTAGAAATTAACCCATTAACTGCCAACGTGACCGTCATGAGATACGAATTTCACCCTTATGTAACACATAATTTTGAAATTCCGTCAAACGAACAAATTCATCTGACGTTTTACAACGATAATCGATTAATCCGAGACCAACCAAAATGATATTACGCGCAGCATTGACGTCACGATTCCAAACGATTTTACATTTTTGGCAAATTTGAAATCTATGATCGTGACATCGTCGTCGCTTCGTATCGTCTCTATTTACGGTCGTGTTTTTGGGTGGCATAGGCATTTTACCGAAACATTTCGAGCAAGATTGCGTAGTCAGATACTCATCCACACATATAATCTGACATTTATCGCGTCGACGATGAAACGCTCGTTTGAGCATTTCGACGGCGGGTTTTTTATTTCTGCCATAACTGAAATTTTTCTCCAGTGTTCCATCTCCAAAACAAACCAACACGGAATTATCATCATCATCTTTAGCGGGCAATAACTGATTTACCACCTTATCCTCTGCTTTACGACGTGAAATGTACGAGTCCCAGTTCAAGCGCGTATATTTCCGCGTAGCGTAAATTTCGCGACTGGACGATAAGAAATTCAGTCTGTATAAAATGTACTCCACATGAGAGTTAAAATTAGAACCACACTTCGGCGAAACAATTAATTTTTTCTCTATGTTTATACTTTCGCGATATTCAAGCAGGCGTTTTTCAAAGATTCCGGCCATTTTTTTCCGTTTACGTCGTCGAGTACGTTCTTTACAGAAATGTTCCTTGAACGTGGCCGATTTTAACACGAAATTGGTTTCTGTTCGAGTTTTCTTATCGATATAGCACGCACCGATATAATTAACAACTCCCGGATCGATTCCTAAATACTTGGTGAAACTTGAACTAGCCACTGTAGTCTCGGGTTGTTTGTTGGTCTTCTTTCGTTTCTTCTTCTGCGATTGTTGAATTGTAGATCGCTCATATCTATTCATCATGATGGAACAATCGATTCCGTTGGTGGAAAAACTCATAGCGAAAGACGTCCGCTGCTTGTGGGGCTCGATGTGCATAGTTGTGTCGTCGAATTTGCCGTAAACTGAGTGAGATAGATCGAAATATTGCCACCAATATCTTGGAGTTTCCATCCTAAACACGAGAGCGGTAGTTTTGTCCGGCAGCAATTTTACACTACTCAATAATTCGTTCAAAGCCATAGCGTTATAAAGTAAATGTTTTCGACCAGACGAAAATACAGGAAACGCCGAGAAGGATTTCAACTTTCTCTCTTCGAACCATCGTCCCAATTCGAAAGTGATCGGTACCAAACTCCACCAGTCATTTTCTATATTGATGAATTTTTTGTGATAGTCGAAACGGAAATCTTTTAAAAATTCTGCAACTTCTCGGCTGTGGGCGACGTGACGTGGCACGAAAGCGAACAATTCGTCGTAAACTATCGTCTTCCATTCGTAGCGTTTTCGAACACACTCTTCCTTATATTTTTCATAGAAATATCGGACGAGTCGATCGTAAAAATGGACCGTGATACAATTTTTCATATTGGTTTCGTGTTGCTTGACACACGAATTAATCAAGTATGTTCGTAATCGGCCGTCGTATAATAACGTTTTGTCTGGCCGCATAGCGAAATATTCTTCGTCCAACGCAACGCGTTCTTTCCTCTGTCGTTTGCCCTGGAGATGGTAATAGAAATCTTGTAGGTGACTGATGGAAAACTGTCCGATCGGAAATTCGTTACGATGTAACAATTTCGTATAATGAAAACTGACGTAGAGCGATGCTTCGATGGTCAGTTGAGAAATTTCCAAAACGTCATCCTCGATTCGCTGTCGTAACTCTGGACGTCGGCAAAACTTACGAAAACCGCGTTTTATCGTGAACGTTTCGGTGCAAGTATTCACTGTGCTGAATCTATGTTTTTGCTTCAATATTCGATTTGCACATTTGGCCGAAGAAACGCGACTGTGATCTAATCCACCACATGTTTTGCACGGCATGTCGACTGAAACTGAATCGACATGTGTACCGCGGCCTTATTTATACGCTGGCGATTGGTGTGCGTTAACGTTTCGGTCGTTTCTCGTTCCGAACGTATTTTACATGCACAAAATGGAATCGAACATATCCACTACCGAACAAAATTCATCATCTGACGACTTCAACGATGCATAATTTTATTACACGTCGATAGAAAAGATAGAGTTGCCAACGGACCAGTCGTTCCTATTTCTACAAATATTTTATGAGGAACAAACTTTGTCGGTCGAGCTTTTCATCGAACGATTTCAACGTTTAGGAATTTTTCGTATAACCCATCGCTTGAAGAGAATGATGGTCGTCAACGCATCAGTCGTTCCCCTTGTTGAACGTTATAATCGTTCGGAAATTGAAACTGTAAAATATTCGCTAGTGAACGTATTTGTTCGAAATGTTTATAAGGGTGAAATTCGTATCTCATGACGGTCACGTTGGCTGTTAATGGGTTAATTATTATCTCTTTATTTATGTTAGATGCCATAGTACAACATCGTCCGTGCATAATAAAATATACATAAGTGGAAAAATGGATGATATTGGTTATCTCCTCAATGAAGTAAGTTTTAATCTTTTTTATTTCAACATTATTTAACAATCGGCATCTGATGTTCATAGTTCAAGAAGATAGACCCTCGCGGTATTCTTGAGGAATCTGTTGAAAAGTTGGAGAGGAGTATAGAAATTTGAAGAATTGAACTGATTGTATATGGTTCGGACCAGGTTTTCTTCAAACATATAAAAGCTGTAAGTAGTAATTACTCTCTCAATTGGAGTAAATACTAATAATGGTATTGTATACTTCTAGATACGGGACATCCAACGATCGAGAGGGTATCGTTATATAATAGACTTTGACGATTAAAATTAGAATTATAATGTTCATAATAATGTTCATTATTATTATTATTAGTATTATTGAATTTTGAAAGTACTTAAGTTATAACTCCATGGTTTATATGACTACGGTTAGCTACGCTGTGGTCTAGAGGTGACAGCATATACTCCGGAATATTTACTGGAGAAGGTTTTCATTGATGTTCAGTTTCTTATGGGCAAATGAAAGCCCATTTTTATTTTCCAATATATCCATGTGAATTATGTCAAGATACGGGACCATATCAATTTCGATTCATTTATGAAATTGCAGATTTTTACATATTAGTTTTATTTGACCAATGATGCATATTGTTATTATTTGGAAACAATAAACATTTTGAATTGTTCGTATTTCGTATCTTTCCTTTTAACCCATGCCCTTATTTTATTCTTCGATTTTTTCTGACGAGTCATGAGTCCTTTCCAACTAAATCGATCCCAAGGAAACCGTTGATAACAATTTTGGGCGAATCGGTCCCACTATTTTCCAGATGGTTCCCCAAGAAAAATTTCAGTTATGGCAGAAATAAAATACCCGCCGTATGTGTTGATGAATATTTGACCACTCAATCTTGCTCGAAATGTTTCGATAGAATGCCGTTACCACCAATCGCATTTCGTATATGTACAAATAATTCTATCTACAAAACAAAATTTTCTTATCTTGTTATTTTTATTTCTCGAACCAGCTCTACATCGGTTCACGATTATGAGTTTTATAATGTGTACGTTTGTTAGAAAGCATCCAACGACACATTTCAACGTTATTGATCACCCTACCCAGAAATGAGGTGTACATCGACGAAGAATATATAAGAGATTCGTGGGTAATTATTTGTCAGTTATTCGACCGAATCGATCATTATAAGCGTGTTTAGTATGTCCAGCGAAAACGTATCGTCTAGTAAAAAGTCGAAACGTCGGAAGATTGAATGGAGACCGATGGATTTGACAGACAGTCGTGACGGGAGGCAAGATTCGACAGGACGAAATTGGCCAGACCATTGGGAAGAAAGACAGGATTCTGTAACTGAGGATTTGACAGACAATCGTGACGGGAGGCAAGATTCTACAGAACGAAAATGGTCAGACCATTGGGAAGAAAAACGGGATTCTGTAACAGAGGATTTGACAGACAATCGTGACGGGAGGCAAGATTCCACAGGACGGAATTGGCCAAACTATTGGGAAGAAAGACGGGAGTGTGTAAGAGGAGATCGTGAAGAGGAACTGAATTTTAGAGAGAATTGGTCCGACTTGTTGGATGCAATTTGGCAACAAAAAAACAACGAAAATAATTTTCATGAATTCGAATTGGAGGAATTTGAATACCAAGAGTGGTGTGAAAAGTGGCTAGAGGAAGAAATCAAATAAAAATATATTGTTGAATGAATTGTTTCTATTTTCACCTTTTTCATTTTCACTTCCGTGTCGAAGAATCTCATTACTTAATTTTGCTCGAAATGTTCATAAGGGTGAAATGGAGATTCGTTCGACTAAAAATTCCAGGTCGAGAAAGTTCGATAAGAAAATATTTTACAATTTCACTCTTCGAACGATACGCTCGTGCATAACATGTTGGTTTAGATATTCCATCGATGAGAAAGAAACCTGATCGATAAAGTTTGTTCTCGAATACATTTTGTACAGACTGAACTTCTTATCGTACAGTCGCGAAATTTACGCTACGCGGAAATATTCGCGCTTGGGCTGGGATTCGTACATTTCACGTCGTAAAGCAAAGGATAAGTTGGTGAATCAGTTATTGCCAGCTAAAGATGATAATTTCGTGTTGGTTTGGTTTTGGAGATGGAACACTGGAGAAAAATTTCAGTTATGGCAGAAATAAAAAACCCGCTTCTGTTAGTGTTGCCTGACTGAATTTCAACAATTCTACAAATTCGATGAATTCTAGTTGTGAAAAATAAATATAGCTACTTACACAAGAATATGTATCATAATATCATACGTACCTGACAAATTTTGCCGATGGAAATAAATTAATGGACGCTTTTCTAATATTGAACGATAACTCCACAATTTCAAATTTTATTGGTAGATGTTTTAATTGGAGATGATTCTACACCAAGATAAAACTGCAGTTCTATTATAATTCGAAGTCGGGACCCACAGCTTCAGAAAAGCGTTAGAAAATTGAGAATCAACTTCGAAAACACTCATGTCATGTAACTCGTGAAATAATATCGTTGTATTCGATCTAATGTACAAATAAAATAATATCTGCAAGTTCGATACATTAGCCGATATATACCTTAACCGTGAGAAATTCGATTTGTTTAATGTGTGAAGTTTCATGCTTTAACTAGTTATATACATTAGCCGCAACATATATATATATATATATATATATATATATATATATATTCATAATAATATACACACTCAAATAGATGAGCTCTACAAATTAAACTGAAAGTAATTAGAAGTATTTTTCACTTCGTTGACCTGTGGAAAAGTATTTCTCATTTCTCCAACACACATTCAATCCATACCAGCAAGTTTTTAGGAAGTGCTATTTTTCGACGATATTTTAGCGATTGATAAAAATTGTAATGATTTCATGGTCATATTACTTACTATCTTCTTTATAGTGAGATAATTTATTCCTAATCATGTCCTTAGCCGTGACATCAATTGTTTGAAGGCGTGTTAATTCGCACATCAAGTGGATGATACATCGTTATGCGTATACTTTAGTAAGGTCATTGAATCATAAATATGATATTTGTATGTTGACAGAGTTATCATACACTTTTGAAGTTCCAACATGTTCTGTAACATGTCAACTTGTGATGAGTTTCCACTATTGCAAGTGATATTGTAATTATTATATTTTATTTCATAACATTATTTTGCACCAAAACCAGTCACACAGTAGTAACTACTGCAAAAAATGTAAAACCTTATTTATGTGTATACGCGTTCAATTACGCTTATTCCAATTAAAATATAGGTTAGCCTCAACAGTTTCCTGTTGTAACAGTCGGCTTGGTATTTAATATTTCACGTAGAATTAATACCTCATCGACGTGTTATATGAATTGTGAAATTTTTCGTTACCTGCTAGGGTAATTGATCTGCATACTCTTTAGGTTCTTTTAAACTACCACCACTAAGTGTATACTTCAGCTCACCTAGAAGCTGTTTCTGACTATGTTGCCTAGCTCCCTTCCCAGGGACTGCCTCGGATTAAGTACTTATTATATATTTATATCTGTTCGAGAGTTCATTCTGAAGTTCCTTCGAAGGGCGTATTCGCTGACAGTTGATTAGGAATTATCAGTTAAACTGGTTAATCAGATTAAATGAAGAACATATATTGGATAAAAGTTAACACAATTTGGTATATAACAACACAACAAACGATTATGAAGTTAGTCTAAATTCAGGCTATGGGAATGATAGCATATGAATTTAAAAACTGGTCTATTTAGGATTTACCCCAAGTGGGAATCTGGGAGAAAATCATCAATGTCGCTAGTTCTACCCCTTCCGCCAGCGAGCGAGTCCCTGCTCAGGTTCTCTTAAGAGAGTTAAAATCAGTGAGAGCTATCACAAACTCCGAACAGTGATCATTTCGCGCTCGACTACTCCGATGATTGATAGATAATATTTAGAATTCAAGAAGGATCTCTCTCTTTCCCTCTTTTTCTCTCTCTCCCTCTCTCTCCTCCTCTCCCTCTCCCCCTGCACTTACCCTGTTGGTCTAATAGCACAATTTCTTCTCGTATACCTTGTAGAAGTAAGGCACAGAGAATGTACACACTCGAGTTCTACATCCTATCAAATCATGGGTGTTATCGAACTATCACTAAATAACAATAATAATTTCACTTTCCGCGAAACGCGAAAGACCCGCACAAGTCCAGCTCTGTTTTACCTCTAGGAATAAATATCTCCTGTTACACAAGTACTATGTTTAATATTGCTTCACAACTGGATTCTATACTTTGAGCCAACTCAATGGTTCAAACTACTCCTACGCGTGCTACCTACAGCTCCAGGCTTCTTCCTTTTTTCACAATACTACAAGCAAAATTTAACGTAGGTTGTGCTCTTCTGGAGTCAATTGACTTGAAGTATTTCTTCGTTGACTCATATGAATACAAATTAGATAGACAGGACTTGAAGAATTAATTTAATCTCTATATGGTTACATGAATTTAATCTGTTACAATACTAACATACAGGATATTAATTGATTTCGAAAGAATATGATTTTAGGAAAAAAAATTAAATTCTACTTGGCTTGACTAGAAAATTACTTATTACTTTATAGAGTTTATCTCAACAACAATGAAAAAGAAATTAAAAATAATTCGAATACTTTAAGTGTAGACTGGATAACATCGGATTTAATATTCGACGTTTTGATTTTGATCAACTATCATCAGCTTCTTTTTTAAATACGGCTCTGTTTTCTTATTACAAAATTTAAAAGTATTTTTCTTTCTACAGTCATTGTTGTATCACATGTGATGATTCGATTACATTTCAGATCAGTATCAGCACTAATAAAAATTTTCCCAAGTCCTGCATTAGAAGAAAATTAATGAAATTGGACAGTTGATTAAAGAGAATCAAAAGTTGGGGTTGACTTTTTATCATAATTTCTTTTGGGCCGATTTCAATATATCCCTTACACTATACATATACTACGTATAGAGAATGAATATTAACGAACCATGAATTATCTTCAAGCTTTCTCGGACAGGTAATCTTGTTGTGAATTCTTGGCTTCCGAATGAATTATGCTTCACAGCAGCACGTCTTGATGCCGACGTTTCGCCAACAGGTGTCATCTTCGGGGCAGGCTTGAACTGAAACTGGATCTCTTGGCTTCTGCAGCTGTATTTGTTGCGTGAAAATTTCATGCTGCATAGGTTTCCAAATGTTGAATAGATAATCTCCTTAGTCACGGCTTAGATTATTCAGAATACTATTTTGCCAACATTTGGAATCCCATCTTTGGAAATTCCACTTCGTTCATAATCACACAATAACGGGTTTTAGTACCAGAGCAGAGTCAACCATCGGAACAAAGGCAATGAACTAAGTAGCGTGAACTTTTCGCACAATAAATACCGCTACAGAAACCAGAAATTCCAGTTCAAGCTTGAAGCACTAGGTTGCCGAATTTCAGTAATTTTTCTATAATGCAGGTTCGTACTTGGAAGATTGTCAAGTATCTTGATTGAATCTAAAACGTAATCGAATCATCACATGTGATATATCAATGAGTGTCGAATTTAAAACACTTCTGAATTTAGTATTGAAATGAACGGAGCCGTACTTAAAAAAATGCAAAACAAGCAATATGCTCCATGGGCGTGCAGGAGAGCGTTCAGCAGTACATGGGGTAATCCCCAGCCAAAGATCCTTCATTGGATCTATACCGCTGTGATCAAGCTTATGGTCACGTATGCTGCGATCGTGTGATGGACGTATACGTAGGTATACTGAGTGGTATGAGGTCGGCTCCAACGAGGGCTCTTGAAGTTGTTGCCGGATTACCGTGTCTACACTTATATATAAAAGCTGAAGTCATAAGAACGTTGTACCAGTTGAAGGACCCAGGTCACTGGATCAAGAAGTGCGCAATTTTGACTGAGGCAATATCTAAATGCACTTCTCCTAAAATCCTCATCCTTGATAGAGAAGAGAGTGCACAATGGGCCCAACTAAATGGCCTAAGTGTATCTCCCCCCAATTGATGATGATGATGAATAGGCTCCATCGAATAATTAATGGTGCCATTTTATTTTGCAACCGATTTCACTTATTCCATTTACTTTTTGCTATTTTTGCAATTTAAACAAAGTCCCGTAACAAGTATAAAGTTGCAAATTTACGTGTTATATCTTATTAGTGAATAAAACTTGTCGAATTCGCCGAAGTGTTGCTATTTTTTCGTTCGAGAAATATTGCAAATAGTAGGTTTCAAATTTGCAGATATATTGTAATGGACGATTGTAAGATTTTCAACTGAAATTCAAAACTTTTGTAATTATTGAGGAACCATTTTGTTTGATTAAAATGTACGTATTAAATATCGAAAAGGTTGTGACTCCTTTCGAAACATTTTTCCGATGTACCTATATTCCAAGTTTAGAAATTGTTTGCAATTTTTTGGCTGAGTTATTCATAAAGTGAAAAAGAATTGATAGTAAGTCGAAGTTCCCTATCCTCGAATCGGTTGAAAATCAAATACATAAACTGGAGCCAACAGCAGTAACACTTTTACAAGTTTGCAGAACTTTTAGAATTTTTTCGTACAATAGGAGCGGACTTTCATAAGATTCGTTGTCCGTACCTTAGAGGTTGCATAATGAGACTTGTTATACTCTATGTATACCTTTCGCTTCAACGTAGTTTCGATTCTTTTGGTACTATTGTGAAATTTTTGTCTTTCCTGTGATACCGCTGGTTTCTTATGGGGCGATCAGGTGATGTGGGGCCCTGCCAGGGATCCCTCTGTGGTGGTTGCGTCTGATTAGCTACCTCTGGAACAGAATATACACAGACAGGAGCAATGGGGCCCTGTTTATTACTGCAGGTTATACTAACAGTGAAAAAATACAGAGGGCGAAGAAAATGGGGGGACGCTAAGTCTGCCTAGACTGATATAGCAGGTATACACAGCGTTGAGGGCGAGACAAAGATCTAATGTTCAAATGTACACAATACCCAAGGTTCCACTGGTCACTAAGTAAGTTTGTTGCACTGGTCCATATACCAAAGGTATATTATGTAAACTTCGGAGGAAATTATGACTAAGTTATATTTGTGCAGCCCTATGTATAGTTAGTTATACAATAGTGACGGAATAATGAAGCACATTACTTCACTGGATAAATAAAACAACAACTTACATGAGCAAGAACACAAGCAGAGCGAGCAAGCAGCGTAGTAGACGTAGATAGTGGGGCGATGAACAGTCGGACTGTGCGGGATGGCGAGACGGCAAGACCTGCTATTCCGGGCGACGAGTCGAAGTCAACGGCGAAGCACTATCGATCAGCGAAGTTACGTCTTTTGGGAAGCATAGCCTCCGGCTGATGATGCGAATAACTGCGATCTGGAGCTTTTGCCTTGGTAGGGGGTTCGTCTGAAAGCGGTCGATGCTATCACTTCTCAGCAAAAGCTCGTAGCGAAGAAGCGATCAGGTGGTTTAGCCTTGGTAGGGGCCACAGCAGAAAGCTTATGAGATGCAGATCTAGGGCGAAGCTAGCAATGCATACCAATGCTGGATTTCAAGGTTCTATCCATCACAGACGGATCAAGGGCTCATGGGACTTGTAACTAACCGGCCATCCCGGAGCCACCTCGCAGCCACCTTGCGATCGATAAGGCCGTGGATTGAGGTATAACAGGTAGCTTATCGGCTATCTTACGGCCAACAAAAGAGTAACGAATTGAAAGCGCAGTGCTGAAAGACAGACGAACTAGTCAAATTTCGAGTGTGGTGATGAAGTCCATAAGTTACGAGGTGACAAGCGTATTTCTCAATCTGTAACTTGTAGGCTGGTATCACCTGATTGGTCTAAAGTGATAAAATACTTCTACTATAAAAACACTGAAAAGAAACTTTCAAATAAAAAAAAAGGAACAGACCAAATTACGAACCAAACAGTGTAATAAGCGAAAATATCTTTTTCCTTCAGCCAAGTAACATGCACGAAGTGAGGTTATGTATCAAATCCCTGAAAAAACAATCCCCTGGGCTAGATGATATGAAAACTGATACGTTGAAAGAGCTGCCGGATAACACATGCATCATTCTTACTCCACTAGAAATATAGAAAACACCTACCTGTGAGAAAAATGTGCAGAGCGACAAGACAAAAATCAAGTACAGATTTAAAACCAAAAGTCTACAACTATTTGCCATGTGAGATTAACCTTCGAGCGGGCGCGCTGTCGTAACATTAACGAAAAATGCACACACTCGTAGAAGAAAGCATCGGCTGCACTTGTTATTCCCCAAGTTTCAATACTTGAAAACCCCGAGGTAGAAGGGATTCAATATATTTTGACGTTTTTGACAACTGATATGATCACGTAGAATTTACATGATAGACAGATCCATTAATGGATCATTATCACAGTTCAGACAGCCTATGCTGTGATAGACAACACATAACCCCAAAGACAGGTTACCTTTGTAGAAATACAGTTATAATATCAAACACTTGACTGTATAGCTAGATTTAATAGCTCAAATCAATTATGACGCTTGGCTTTTGACTTTAGTTGTTTTTCTAATTGTTATATATTGTATCCGTTTTTTTTATCAATAAAGAAATCAGACTCAGCCAACAACATTTACACGACAAACAGCTGATACACTGACAGTAACATAATAATGTCCTTGACAGACCATTCCATAACATAGACATCAGTGTCAATTCAAATATAAACTTCCACATAACATAGAATATGATTTTACGTCTTTCCACGCCTTCAGCTGTTATTTTTCTACGTGTATGAGCTGTTTCTGCGGGTATAACCTGCGGACAACAGCTAGTCTTGAATAAATTAAATGCAACTCATTTGAAATTGGAACTTCATATCCACTTACCTATATCTTGATTGTTTCCACGGCGTAGGGCTTGCCAAAATCGCGAATGGTTATCGCGTACTTATAGTTTGTCGAACTTCGGACAAGCCGTGGAAACAGGAACATTGAGTATTAAGGCTTGTTATCCACAGATTCACAAGAGTTTGACGTCTGGGCATTTACCCACATTCCGCATGAATGGTTAAGCCACTTTAAAGTATTTTGATTAGATTTTTCTTGCGTATATCTAACAATAATATATTTGATGTATTTACAATTACTGGAGCACCACCACTCATCGTAATATTAAATTCAGACTAAAATTATTTTGCTGAATAACTTTGGTCATCCTTTACTTTAATAGGTGCTAAGTACCCCGCTGTTTGAAGTATGTGGAACTTGTTAGATGACTGTCTATCATGTCCCCCCTCATTTCGCCTACGCCAGAATGACACACTCCCTCACTCCCTCTCACTGTTGCCAACCTTACTGTAATTACCGTACTTGTACGGCGATATCAGGTAAGTGTACGATGTACGGTCCAGACTCATTATCGTACATAAAAAGCACGGTATTCCCAACACGATACAAAACTTTTTATCTGATTATTATTTTCATAGCGCTCACTGACCTCTGGCGGGGTGCTAGCGCGGCGTCTCACTGAAGTGTCCTACAAAACCTACCGATATTTTAACAGCCTATAATAATGATTGAATGAAAGAACAATCAGTTTGTTTTTATATGACTTTTAATAATAACAACATGAAAACGTTACTATAGTTTCAACACCAAAGTGCCATTATAAAAGTTATACAAAATTATGAAGTAAACAATAAACATTTCAAGTATAAATAGGAACTTAAGTACAATAGGCTTAATGAGATTACAATTGACAGTAAGAGAGATCATCGGAAATTCTGAAACAGGTAGATCCCGGGAACTGTGAATTAAGAAACAATTAATGCAAAGAATGCTTTGAAAGACAAAGGAAAATATCACTTTAGTATAGGTCTAACTGATATTGTTATAGAAGTTTTTGACACCTTTTATAAATCTCTCTATTGATTATAATGTATTTAATTTGAAACCTTTGATTTGATTAATTAAAATGCTTAGACTATTTAAATTAGGAAAGGTATGACCTGTTTGTAAAAAGTGGTTGAGTGAGTCTGTCTTATTAAATTCGAAAGAACGTAAATATTCTTGGTATCTAAGTTTAAGATTACAAGTTAATAATTCCGGGAAAAATGAAATTGGACGCAAAATTGATTAAATTTGGCCACAAGTAGGTATGCAAAAATGGCCGAAATTATCGAAAATTTCGTCAGAAAGCAAAACGGAAGCAAAAAATACTCGGTGTGCATTTGTAAAATTTTGAGATACCTTCATTTGTTTTGAAGACTTCCGGGGACAATTTAATTCATTGAAAGTACACTTTGTAGTTTCCTCCTCGAGTAACAGAATCAATTGTTCTTTTTTTTCACATCTATGGAAATCTAAATAAATTGATAATATTAATGATGTGTGTTTTTCTTTTTCGCCAGCTGGGACAAATCTCCATTCGAAGCGAATGCATATTATAACAGAGCAAACAACAAAATAAGTAAGTTTTCATTTGATCATTATATATATTTATTAATCAAACTGTATAGATTGGCTAACAGTGTCTTAATAGGAACTCCCGATAAGTATAAGAGATACCAAAAAATAAATTCCTCGTTCTCGATCTCTTTTCCTGGAAAAATGTCAATGGTAAAATCAGAAACTGGATCTTGTTTTCGAGTTATTTGAGAAAATTCGATTTTTCGCTTCTTATAAGAACCAAAATTGTAGAAAATCATTCCATTTTTCCTTTAATTTTATTTTTGCTTGTCGAATTGATATTGTAAAAGTTACAGCTGTTTGAAAAAAAAATGTCTCGTCAATTTTCCAACTACTAAATGAAACTTGCTGGTATAAAACTGATAAAAGTTATAGAAGACGTAATTACCTTCAATTTGAATGCTCAACGAAGCTTGTGTGACTAATAATTCTAGAGGTATAGAGCCGCAAAGTCAGTCCTACGCACAATTAAAGTGCCCAACAGCTGTGCGCATTCGGCCCCATCCATTACATTACATCCTCTTCTATGTTTTATGCATAACAGCTTATTTAATGCAATAAATAGTAAACATAATTAAGAACCAACAATTTACTAATTTTGGAATTATAGTATTGTTTATTTTATACCGTTGGTCTTTTGACTTCCATAAAACCCTATTTATCCATCTGGTCATAAAAGGCCATGTTCCCACGTCTGTAACCCAAATTATACCATTTTAAGTAGGTAGAATTAGACCGCTCGTAGTTATTATATATCTAAACATATAAATATGAAATGAAAATTTTTATTTTTATTTATTGGTTTTCCGAGTGATTTTTGTTGGACTAGTGTACTGTTTTTCTCGGTATTGCATAAAGTAGTCACTTCCTTGGTTTCCCACAGCTGATTGCAAACACAGATACTGAGCTTATGAACTGCTGGGCAAAACTCTAACTCAGACTAGCTAACAGGATGAATCTGAATGAATTATCATACTGCTTCCTCCCAGTCTGCGGTTCGTCTATTACGCTCATTTCCGGAATGCCTTTCCGCGGGCAATGTTTGCTGATAAGCTATTTTCATTTTGCGCTCTTGAATCTCCACCAATTCCAATATTATGGGCTGAAGTTTTTATGTATGACTGCTTTCCGCTATCTTATAGTAACACAATATATTCACTGTTTTGAATGAAACTAACTATTTTCGGTTATGGATTGGAGCTATTGAAAATTTGACCCTTATAATACAAGAATTTCTACACCCAGTACTATCTATATTCCTTTATCACGATATACCCATCGAGAATTATTGAAATTTATTACTTTATAAGCATTTTATCTGTCAATATATTATAATATCTATATGAAATTTATGAGCTTCGTTGAATTTTTAACAATTTTTGGAATTTTCAGTTCTGTAATTAACTTTGTTTTGCTATTAACTTTGTTTCCTTGTTAGGTTTTTTTTTGTGTGAATTTGTAAACGGCTATTTTTACTCCGAAGGACTATGTGGCGTCCTCGGGTTTGTACTGATAGTGGGGCATCTTGTAGTGTCACTTTCAGAAGATAGCAGTTATATCTCGATGCTAAACAAATAATTAGAAATGTATGTAAAAGGAGATTTTAATTCAAGTGATGATTTAGCTGAAACGTATGCTTTAACAGGTACTTCTTCATCTTCGGTGGAAGATATCATCAACATGATCATCATCATCATTTTAGGGGAGGGGACTGAGCCCCGAAATGCACTTAGGCCACTTAGTTGGGCCCAATGTGCGCCCCGGGGTCAGAGCCTATTCTATTCTAGCAGGTTTGTTGCCCGCCAGAAATTCTGAATATTGCTGGTGCTGGCTGTTGGTGCCTGGGGGATGCTAATGCTGGAGACCCGCCCCGGCTTCGCACAGGTGCAATGCTGATACTAAGTACAGGGTGTCCCATTTTGGGTACTTTTGCGGGGTATCTCCTTTATTTTTAAAGATAGAGAGTTGCGGTTTTCGCGACACTGTGCTACTTTTTCGTAAAACTCAAGATGCCGTCAACAGAATTTTCATAGCCCTTTTAGTTTTTAAGATACAGGGCATTTCTGAAAATGTTGCATTTTGTGACCCCCCTCGTATCTCCGTTATCCTTCAACTTATCGAAAAGGTAAAATAACATTCTAATAGTTTTTTTTCCGTAGAATGCAGTGGTGTAGATACCTTTTGTTACATATTTACTGTTTTTGAGTTATATAGCAAACTTATGTTTTTTTAAATGGAACATCCTGTATATTTATAGACTATAAAATTTGTTTTTTTTTTACCTTTTCAAAAATATATGATAGTATAAACTTTTTTTCAGAAACACGCAAATAATTGACAATTTTTAGAAATTAAATACATATTTTAATTGTAGGCCATTGATATTGTTTATGACAAGAAACAGAAATAAACATCAAATCTCTATCGCATTTTCGTTCTTTTGGTATCATTATTCAATAGATATTTATCAATTTTTTCGAATAATGGCAGTTTACGAAAATTATGAGAAATATGATATGATGGTATGTTTTATACAGAATAATGAAAATTCTGAAGAAGCTTCGGAATTATATTTCCAAAGGTGAGTAAGCTATTATGGCTATGAAAATCTCTATTATCATTTTAATTTTTGCTTGTTAGATATCCAGAAAGAAGGCAACCGTTTTTTGGGATATTTGCCCGTTTAAAAGCAAATTTAGTTGAGCACGGATCATTTGTTCACCCGCGCCCTAAAACATACAACAAAGAGAACAGGGAAAGAAAAGAGATAGATACTTAAGGATATATAGAAGCAACACCTTCGTCCTCATGTAGAAAAATTGAGAAGGAAATTGGTGTGCCAAAAACTAACGCTCAGAGGATCTTGAAGAAATATAAGTATCATCCATACAAATTTAATATACTACAACATTTGCATCCTGGCGATGCCGAGCGCCGGGCACTGTTTTGCCAGTGGTATTTGCAACAAATCGATGCTAACGATTTATTAGGCAGACTTGTTATCTGGTCAGACGAATGCTTTATTTCAAGTGCTGGCATTTTCAATCGTCACAATACCAGGAACTGGCGTAGTGAAAATCTGCATTTAATGTTTGAAAGGGCACAACAAGAACGCTTTGGAGTTGGGGTTTCATGTTTTATTTTGGGTAGACATATAGTTTATAGGATTTTTGAAGGAGGTCTTACAGCACGTAGATACCTAGAAATTCTTGAGGAAGTTATTCCAGAACTGCTCGAAAACATTGCATTAGCCCAGTATAATGCTGTTTACCTACAGCAAGATGTTGCCCCTAGTCATAACTCTAGGCTCTTAAGGGCCTTTCTAAATAATAACTTTCCTCAAAGATGGATAGGTACCAACGGACCTGTTAGATGGCCTCCACGATCACCAGATCTCTCAATTTTAGATTTTTTTTTATGGGGTTATATACAAAATGAAGTATATAAAACTCGATATGACGGCATTGTAAAACTTCGAGAGGCAATTCATTTAGCTTTTCGAAATCTGCGAATGAGAACAATGGTTCTTTTGAACGCTATTCAAAGAATCTCAAAGATGTGCCAATTTTGCATTAGAGAAAATGGTGGTCAATTTGAACATCACATTTAATTTTTTTTAATAATGTTATTTTTTTGTGTTTTTGTTATATTGTCACTTTACGCCACAAAACTGTTGTTACAAACTTACTGTTAGAAAAAAGATCTATGGGAATTTTTTTTAATAGATACCTTTATACAAGGTATACAATTATTTGTTAGTAATATGTAAGTTGCACTTGTTTATTATTGTTATCCATAGCCTACTATTAAAATATGTATTTAATTTCTGAAAATTGTCAATTATTTGCGTGTTTCTGAAAAAAAGTTTATACTATCATATATTTTTGAAAAGGTAAAAAAAAGACAAATTTTATAGTCTATAAATATACAGGTTGTTCCATTTAAAAAAACATAAGTTTACTTTATAACTCAAAAACAGTAAATATGTAACAAAAGTTATCTACACCACTGCATTCTACGGAAAAAAAACTATTAGAATGTTATTTTACCTTTTCGATAAGTTGAAGGATAACGGAGATACGAGGAGGGTCACAAAATGCAACATTTTCAGAAATGCCTTGTATCTTAAAAACTAAAAGGGCTATGAAAATTCTGTTGACGGCATCTTGAGTTTTACGAAAAAGTAGCACAGTGTCGCGAAAACCGCAACTCTCTATCTTTAAAAATAAAGGAGATACCTCGCAAAAGTACCCAAAATGGGACATCCTGTACACTACAGAAAAACTGTGAACGTTGTATTTAAAAACATAGCGGCCCGCTCCGGCCGGTACCGCCGCAAACGCTACGTCCCGCAATTTTTAAATCTGTAATATTATCGAAAATATTCATTTAAATCATATGCTGTAAGGGCCATATAGATCTATATTAAATCAACAATGTATTCAAGGTATTTAATTGGATAAGGATTAATGCTGTATTGGTTAAAATCGCTTCGAAAATTAGCCATTATTTGTCGAAAAAAGTAAATGACAAAAAAATGGTATTGTGGGATAACCATAAGAGATAGACATATACCATCGTGGAGTTTTCTGTAGACCTTTTCAATGTGTACAATACTTAGTACTTTATTTTGATATATCTCGTAGGGTTCAGCCTGCGTTTGCAATGTAAGCGGAAAAAATGTAATTATTTACGACATCACATTAGAAACCTCAAAAATAACAGTATTTCTCCACTATTTAATGGATGTTATTATACATATAAACTTTCCTCTTCAATCACTCTATCTATTAAAAAAAACCGCATCAAAATCCGTTTCGTAGTTTTAAAGATTTAAGCATACATAGGGATATAGGGACAGAGAAAGCGACTTTGTTTTATACTATGTAGTGATTCCACGGTCTCACAAAATTTTTGATTCGTGTGTCTCTAAAGATTTCCTCTCCAAACAAATACGAATGTTTCATCGATAAATAATTTTTAATTCTGAAAGTAAATTGGTTACTTGGAGTCGTTTCATGGATAACAAATCAGTTAGAAAGTGAGGCAGACTACGAAATTCTAATTCTGAGTTTGACATGAAACGTCCTCTTATTTTAGAACTGTCTAAAATAAGAGTACTGACCTACACCATCCTACTAAATTGATTTTCCGACATGAGCACCTAACCATGCTGGTATCGTTGTTTACCATAAGAGAATATTATTATACCATTTCTGGTGAAAATCTCTTCAAAGGGAAAGTCCGAGAATGTAAACAATGACACAAATTCAATTATTTAATTTTTTGTCAATTATTTAACGATTTATCAATTTTGCTTTTTAAAAACTAGAATTTGGACCGAATTTGAATGAATTCGAGATGACTGTTACATAATATATATTTTTTGCTAAGCTCAATAAATTATCATTATTGGAGACAATTTACAGGAAACTCAAGTTCAGTAGAAAAACATGACAATACATTCAAGTTCCAATAATTAACAATTGTAATAATATAATAACAAAATTAGATACACTTCAACTTCCATTGTTCTATAATTGGAATATTTACTGCTCAATTAGAATTCCATGATGGTTAGAAAATGAAATGAAACTTTCAGGTCCGTACTTAAAAAAATATGTGCTTATTTTATAATTTGTAAAAAGAATCTTTTTTGATGTCTCGAGAATGGGTATAAGGACTATAGATAATGCTATTCGTAACACTTCCCATAACACTATGTAACAAAATTTAAACTTTTTGTTTTGCCTGACCTTTTCGATGTTTGCGTTCGATTCTACATCTATTGCGAATGATTAAAAGCCACCTTAGAAGTTAAAAAGTTTGCTTTTGCGCTCAGGGCGAATTTTTGTCCAAAAGTAAAACTTTGCTGTGAATATCCTGGAATAACTTTTCATAAACTTGACTCAGCACCAGTCTATGATATCAAATTATTCGCAATTGTGTGGAAAAGTGAGATAAACAGTTAAAAGTTGCTTATGTAAGACTGTTTGGCTGCTATTTGCAGAAAAGTAAAAAGAACGCAAAATTTTCATCAAATTTGACGTAAAAATCGCTAAATAAAAAATAGCCAAATTCAGATCCAACAACCGTTTTTTCGCGATTTGTATCTGTAGAGTAACTCATTACGAAGAGATTGATACTATTCCGAGGTACATATGGACTTTCACTTTAACCGATTAAGTTTCGTTAAAATTCTCACTTATTTAACCCATCAAGGCCCAGGCAAAACGCAGCATAATTACAGCCAAACTAACTACTAGTCCAGGCAACGAACCGAAAAAAAATATATAGTAAGCTACAATTTCAAAAGTTTGTTTGTATTTTGTTCCTAATACCCCATAGATCATTCATGACTATTGAGACCGCGGGGGTCGACCTTTCTACCTCTCCAAAACGGGGTTTCAACCCCTCAGAGGAGCATTCTTATAAAAACAGTCCAAAATTAACGAATTAAGAGCCGAAAATGACCCCTAGTATGTTTTTTGGGCTGCTGATCACGATTCCGCAGTTAATTTTCTCGGAAAACTCCCTCCAGATGGGAAATTTGGAAAATTTATATATAATGTATAATTTATAATTTTGATGCAAAAATGACCTCTAGTAGGTATTTTGGGTCGCTGATCACGATTCCGCTGTTATTTTTCCCAAAAAACTCTCTACATAGGGAAAATTAGGGATATTTGAGATTTTCCTGAGACGGTTATGAATAACGAAGTATAATTTTGTTGCAAAAATGGCCTCTATTTTCTTGGGAAAAATAACAGCTGAATCGTGATCAACGACCCGAAAAACCTACTAGAAGTCATTTTTGCAACAAAATTATACTTTATTAGTCATAACAGTCTCAGGAAAATCTCAAATTTCCCGAAATTTTTATCTGGAGAGAGTTTTTTGGGAAAAATAACAGCAATCAGCGACCCAAAAAACCTACTGGAGGTCATTTTTGCAACAAAATTATGAATTATATATTATATATAAATTTTCCAAATTTCACATCTGGAGGGAGTTTTCCGAGAAAACTAACTGCGAAATCGTGATCAGCGCCCAAAAAACGTACTAGTGGTCTTTTTCGGCTCTTAATTCATTAATTTTCTAAACTTCTGGATTTTTTTTATAAGAATGCTCCTCTGAGGGGGTGAAACTCCGTTTTGGGGGGTAGAGAGGTCGACCCCCGCGGTGTTGATAGTCATGAATGATCTATGGGGTATTAGGAACAAAATGCAAAAAAAATTTGAAATTCTAGCTTAATATATATATTTTTTTTGTTATGGCCTTTTTCCCGGCTTATTGCCTGGACTATACGCTGTTCATAGCATAAGTGGAAAAAAAAATTATCCGTCTTTTTTTTTGGCCAAATTGATTGTTTAAACAATGATTGTTTAATCATTAAACAATCATTTATTAATAAGCGATTTAACAATATACAATTGCTGGGTTTGCGACAAAAAGTCCGTAGGTCATAGTAATTTTATTCGCTAAGTCGATTGGCACCCTCAAATAGACGACATTTTGTTGATTAATAACAATTGCTCAAACAATGATTGTTCAAACAATCAATTTGGCCAAACAAAAAGACACGGGTAATTTTTTTTCATTGATTCTACGATCTGCATTTTAATTTTTTTGCGTTTTCCTGTTAATGGATCTAACGGACTTTTCAACAGTTGAATTGTTTATTAGCGTTTTAACAATAAACAATTGTGCAAAATGCAAGGATAAGTCCATATCTTGTAGTAATTTGGTCTTTTAAGTCGATCGGCACCCTCAAATCGAAAAAATTCCGATGATTTTTTACAATTGTTTAAACAATTATTTCGGCATAAAAAACACGGGTAAATTTTTTTCCACTTATGCTATGAACTGCGTAGTAAGTTTGGCTGTAATCAGGCTGCGTTTTGTCTGGGCCGTGATGGGTTAAATATGTGAGAATTTTCACGAAACTTAATCGGTTAACGCGCTATAACTTTTTAATTTTTACGTCAAATTTGATGAAAATTTGGCGTTTTTTTTACTTTTCTGCAAATAGCAGCCAAACAGTCTCACATATGCAACTTTTAATTGTTTATCTCACTTCTCCACACAATTGCGAATAATTTGATGTATCATAGACTGGTGCTGAGTCAAGCTTATAAAATGTTATTCCAGGATATTCACAGCGCAGTTTCACTTTTGGAAAACAATTCGCCCTGAGGGCAAAAGCAAATTCGAAATAGATGTAGAATCGAACGCAAACATCGAGAAGGTTAAGCAGAAAAGTGTGTTACATAGTGCAATTGGACAACCTATACGTGTATTTGTATATGTATGTATGTGTGAACTCGATTAAAAAGATTCAATAACACTCATTCGACTATTTGATAACCACCAAAACATACCTTGTATAATGTAATCGATCATATATTAAGATAATACTTTTCTATAATGCTAATTAAAAAATATTGAATTCAACTACTTTTTTATAGTCTTCCCGATTGCAATGTTGAATCCAGTTTTCTTCACAGGAAAATCGAGGTAATTCATTAAAAAAATTATAGACTCGTCTACATTAATTTATGCTGATTCTAGGAAAATCGATTATTCTCATATTGGAGTTATAATTGCTCATGAAATCACTCACGGATTCGACGAGCGAGGACAGGCGTATGATGAAAACGCCGTCTTGAAAGCATGGTGGAGCAACGCTACTTACGACGAATTTAAGAACAGAACTCAATGTTTTAAAGATCAGTACAGCAAGTACTTCATACCGGAATTAAATGTGACAGTAAGTAATATCGTACATTATACCTATTATTCACTTTTTATTCATATCTTCCCAAGGAGATGGCCAAACAAGTCAATTATATCCTATATATATATTATTAAAACGCGATTTCCAAAAAAAATTATATCATCACAAAGCGTCCTTAGAGCACCAATTTAAATTAAAATGCCCACGTCGCCAATACGAACAGAAACAGTAACAAGAATCCACTGCTTAGCAATGTTCTTATAAAATTCGAAGTAATTTCAAAGCACTGTTTGAAATACGACTGAAATCAAAAAATATAATGCTCAAGTATCCATTTTCGAACTAGATCTTGAAGATTTATGAGTTAATAGAAGAAGGTTGTCAGACCTTATTAGAAATATTGCTATTTGAGCATTCTACCTGAAATATACTTTTAACATTATAAAGACGCATGTAGGAATTTGCAAGGGTTTTAATCAATTAAATTAGTATAAGTCTGACTTAATGATTGAACGTCTGCTCTATGATTTACAGACTTGGAGTCACGTTTTATGTGAATCATCTCCAGTATAGATTTTTTATAATGAATGGTTTCTTTAGTTAAAATATTAACATTTTTGTAATCAAATTGATGGTTACAATCAAAACAATGCAAGGGCGGTGGAATGTTCTAAGTTTGTAAGGGTAGAAATTACTCTGACTTAAGGATAAACTAAAAGCTCTATTTTATCACTTGGTTGCCGACAGCTACAGTGAAGACGGTCGTGAGTTATAATTTTAGATGCTAAGAATTCGGGTGCCAGACTATTTTAACCAACCAATGAATTATGTACATAACTAGGGGATACAAATACTCAAGTCCCCAGATTAAATTACCCTGAAAGAAAAAAATAAAAGACCTGAACCCAGAATGATTGAAATTTACTAGTGATTGAAATACTAATATTGATACAGTTATGACAGAACTTAAATTGATGAGATATGAAGCGAATGGAGTGAAAATATGAATGAAGGTAATTGCTTAAATCATTAAGACAAGTGAATTTACACAATATACGAATACTCAATGATTATTTCAATTGTTACATAAAACCAAAATCGGTAGCCTGACCTGGTGAGAGCTGGATGTTCTACTTGCTTGGTTATGGATTAATACTTCCACTTGACGTAGGGGCTCCTGCCACAGTTGTAATACCGTTTCCACGATTGTACGTCACAAGTAAATCAGCGACTCCTAAGTAATCTTTTTCACAGCAGATTCAAGCCGAACTCAATACACTTGTTGAATTTTCCACAACAGAAACAGAAAAAAGGAACCCTGAAATCACGAAATGTTCAAACCTCTATTGTTCTATTGTCCTCAGAAGACAGACATGACCAAATTAGATAACAATTGTTGAACAAATTAGGACTAGCCTATGTTCTGTCAGATACCACCTGTGAAGACAAATTAATTCCTGAAGTCAGTGAATAAATCAAATGGAATTACAAAGATATTTACCTCTATCACGATAGGGTTTTCCTTCCAATAAGACAAACTTTACTTCCGTCCACAACCAGTCACGTTGAAACTAAGTTTTAATCCCCTAAGGTGCATTAATTACTCAAATAATACCAATTATTCCAATCCAAATTAGTAATTGATGCCTTCGCTTTCAACGGAAGAATATTCCCAGAATTTGGTTCCAAACACAAGCTTGGTATCACCTCCCTGTTGAAATAACCTAGCAACGCACTTCCCGCTTGAACGATTGACCCGAAGTAACGCCATTTTCTCTTTCTTTCCGGCGTCTCGTTGTCTCACAGAACAACCTCGAAATAGAAGCGGTAACTACGGATCTGACACCGAACAACCATGACCCTTAGAATATACGGTCTAGCATAGCTGATGTCACAGGAGTTAACCGATTGTACTACAGCGGCCATTTCTAAGCCGTTAAGTGGAATTTACACGTTACAAGTTATTATTTCTAGTACTATACTTATGGCCAAACATTCTTCCTTGTAAATATTGCTTAGAGATTCCCGTATAAGTCCTATCGCTATCTAAACAATTTATTTTGTATACTTTGTAGATTTGTTTATCTTAAGGTTTTAAAGATTTTAGATTTGAAAAATCATTACCAACACAGTTATTAGGTTTATTCCAAACATTTATATTAAACTTTTCTTAATTTACTCTGAAGTTTCCGGAATGTATGGTAATGTTATTAAATTATCTATATTACCGTTTATGTTATTTATATATCTCGCTCCATTATAGATTTTGTTTATTCTTTCTTCAATGATGGGGTTGAAAAATGTTTTTCATTTCCAGTGTATTACGAACAATTTTCAAATTTTTGGGACGGTCCTCTGGATGGGACAATTTAACAGCGCGATCTGTAAGGCTGTTAATCCATACCTGGGTCAAGAGTCATTATTAATAATATACATTTGCGTAACTAGAGCATTTTAGTGAAGCTAACGGTTATATTTTATTAACAGGACCATAAAATTTGGGATAGCTTAGCATAATTTTATCCTCTAAATAATATAGGTACAAAAAATTGATTAATTAATTGAAACACAATATGTTGTTTTTCTGAATGAGCTTTATTTTTCTATTGCTAGAATTTTTTTGCGGTATTACAAATTGCTTTATAAATTTTCTATATTTAATAATACCATACATGAGAATCTATTTTGGTGCATTGTGTTTCTTAAGGTTACTTCATAGAGACGCTAATTGCGATTTGGGAATTGCGAATAATGTTCTCATTGGACAATTTGAATTTAAGAAAATGGCTGGGAAAGATCACCGACGATAGTTTAATTTCTTGCGAATTCGCAAGATTTGAAATCTGGGGGCGGGAATCTTCATTCAATATTTTGCGAACATTCGCGCGAATTATGGCTCGAGCATGCACTGAGGAATAAAAGTAGTAGAAAAGAAGAATATAACCTCATCATTATACCGGGATATCAAAAATTATCTTGGCCAAGGGTGGTTGTGGAATCTAAAACGTGTGTCTTACTTTACGTTTGAAATAATTATGTCATAATTAATTTGAAGTTTCTAAAAGTGGGAAATTTCGCAATTTTATACGAATATTGTAACACTCAGAAGTCTTTAGCGCTTTGGACTCCGGAATTTCCACGTGGCCTATCGAAATTAGAAAGTTCGAATTATCTAAAAACATAATTGCATGAACGCCAGACGTCCTATGTAATTAGCTACGAACGAAATCATTTTGACATATGCATCGAGGAGCTCGTTGCGCGTAAGTTAGAGTTTATACATTTTACCTCGGTCTTGTTAATTTGGGGCCGTTTCTTGCCCCGTGCGACCGGCGCCAGTTGTAATAAAGTGTTTTTGGCTATGGGCCGCTAGCTTTTACCCGCTTCGTGTATATTTCAGTAGCGAGAAAATTCCCTTTGGTACGTCGCACGTTAGACGCGCGTAGCTGAAATCTGAGAATAGCTCAAACTGTTTTAATTAAATTTTCCTATTTAATGAACATTTATCGAAAAAAGAAAGGTCGTCGGGCACGGTCCGATACTAAATCTAACTACATGAAGCGAAATCGGCACGCGAAAAGTCGTCGTAAAGCCGTATTAGGTACAACCAGTTTGCACTTTTCTAACTCGGGCTTTTAACGTGAACGTCATTCGATTTACGAAAAATTAACTATTTCAAAACAGTTTTTGACCCGGATTGTGGCTATCACGACCTCTGAAAAGGTTCAAAGTTCACATAATTATTTCATAATTTGTAGTTCATTATTTACAACTGAAATAAATAGGTATAAAATTTGTAGGTTATTGATGATGTGAGTGTGACAGTGACATAATTATTTCAAACGTAAAGTAAGACACACGTTTTAGATTCCACAACCACCCTTGACCAAGATAATTTTTGATATCCCGGTACTTTGTTAACTAGGGTTTTTTGCTTTTTTGTGTAGCTTCTCTTTCGTTATTTCCATATTATATATTGTTAATTGATACCAAATGAATCCTGATCGTGATGAGGTATCTACAGTGTAAATTTCTATATTTTGGCTAGAAATAATTTAACTACATGTATTTTTAATACTTTGGTAGCATTCTCAGTCTATTGCAACACAAACAACATAATTGCATTGAGTTTGCACAGTCTGAAGATGTGACTGAAAGAAAAGTCTGCAGATCTAAAGGAAACAAACCTATTTCTTATTGTTTTACTCCTTTTCAACGATACACCAATGAAATGATTCTTCATCCATAGTATTAGATTACAAAATAAATTATTATCTAACCATACACAAACAAATATAAAATGTTAGGTTATAAATGTCACATATAGCTTAGTGAAAAATAGTATCCCCAAAATAGTTGCGAAAGTTCGCGAGTATATGAAATAGGACGCGACTTGCTATTTGCGAATGCGAATATTCGTAATAGGCAAATCGCAATTCGCGCCTCTATAAAGTAACCTTTAGCCAAGTTAGCATAGCAGAAACACTTCTTTCACAACCAACTGAATTTACTGGTAATCCAACAGCTATTTGTAACAAAATGTACAAATTAGAGGTAAACTCTTTCTTTATTTCATTCGAAGATTTCTGAAGAAATTACAAGATTTTTTTATTTTTGAAAATGTTTTTCATTATAATGACTTCAGCATGTTGAACAGTCGTATTAGTTTTCATAATATCTTTGAAACTATCTAAACACTACTGCTTCTTCTATCTATGTATACAACAAAGTATGAATAGGAAATAGAAAATAGACTGTTTCTGGTAAAATATAATAATTATATTTTACTACTATAATACTGATACAATAGTATTTTTTCTGCTCATAAACATGAAAAATAACCAATAACATTCAATTTTATTTTTCTTGAGCGAGTCAGTACCGCTTGTGGGGGGGGGGGGGTGACCCCCAGGCCTCTACCTAGCTACGCCAATGTACAGCGCATGGATCACGAGAATTTTAGATTGCAACATTGTCTGTGCCCTAATGTGTGCAATGGCGTGAGCCACGGCTTATTATTATTATTATTTGGTGATTAAGAGCTGTAGCTAATGTCTAAAGCTCAGTAAAAATGACAAAATAAATATTCATTAATGAACAGTTTACGAAACTGTTAAATAAAAGTGGGAAATGGTAAAGTTAATGAGACAACCAACTGTCAAATCACTTTTCAAACGAATTTACTAATGGCTCACTGACTGTGAAGATCTACTTCACATAGACTTTCATCGATTCATCGCTCTATATGACCTGAAAATTATATTTATGTTGTATGATAACATTCGTTTTTTAGTTGTTTACTATGTCCTCTGAGTCAAAGATCAGCAGTCTGTAAAAAGCAAGCACCTAGGTCTACACGGAGCCCGGTACACAAATATCAAATCGCCACGTTCACATCGTTGTTGCAAGCTTGAAATATTCATAATTGCCAGCCTGTCCTCGTATGTCCGATATCATGTTGCTGCGGGAGTTTTTGTTACACGTCGTTGCACCTTTTCTGATAACTTAATATCTTTAACATAGTGCGGCACGAACTCAAGTATATTAGTGTGATAGAATTAGGTTTTTGGAGTTTTTAATTCTGTGTTCGGAGAACAAAATTGCTTTAAGTAGATAATTATGATATAAATTGAAGGAACTAAAATCGAGCACTTTTTGATCGTCGAAAATGGTCGAAAAAAAATGGTAAAACTGGCCAATACCAGGTTTTCACGTCGGACATCGTCGGATTAAGTTAAAAATAAAAAAGCTTTTCATAAGCTTATGCGCCGTGAAAAAACGGAATGAACCCGATTGATCTAGCGGTGACCCCGCGAATTGCAAAAAAATCATCGATTTTGCTCGAAATTTCAAAAATTCATAACTCTTGTTCTTTTAAAGATTAATAGCTGACTAGTAATAATGAATAGATCGAATAGCGCAATGTATTTTTTAGAGTACTTCCGATATTACTAGAAGTTTGAAAATACGCGCAATCTTAATATTATTGAATGGTAGTACGGATTGAAAAAAAAACATGGATTTTCGAGGAAGGGTTCCCGAGATATTGTTGTGTCTTACGAGCCTAGCGCGGTGGCTCTCCCTTTCACGCGCGCCGCACATCGAACGCACGAAATACCATTATTTAAAATAATTGTTTTCTTTTACGAAAGAATAGAGGTTGGAAATTTGGTAAGCTGTTCATTAACTATTGAAGCAAATGATCCCGTGAATAAAATAGCGCGTTACCACACCACAATTTTTTTAGGGCCATTTTACAAAAGTGTTTTTTTTGCATTAAGCTGCGGGTTGCAAAAAGTGTACATCCGATCTTGCTGAAATATAGTGTGGTACTTGGTGGACATAAAAGCTACAACTTATCGAAATTTCAGCTCTTAATCTTCAAAATAACAAGAGTTATCAATTTTTGAAATTTCGAGCAAAATCGATGGCTTTTTGTGATTTGCGGGGTCACCGCTGGACCAATCGGGTTCATCCGCAGCTAATTTTTTCCGTTTTTTTCTCCGAACTCAGAATTAGGCAAAAATTACCTACATTTATTGCTAATTCTATCACACTATATGTTTTAAATAGTTTGCAAACTCTTTCTAGTGTAGTCAATCTACGGAAAAATAGGATAGCGACCTGGAAAAAAATGGTGTCTTATGATAAAAATAATAAGATCCTGAAATTTGTATTACCAATTTTGGGTGGAACCACGTCTAACTTTCAAAAAACTGTTTTTTTGCCCTTTTTTTTTAAGGTTAGTTTTGGAGTCTTATTTCTTTTTTACCCCTTATACTTCCCGCTAAGGTTTGGAATTGATAACCTTTTATTGTTGGTATTTGAGGAACCTTCAGTCCAAATTCGCGACAATCTGTTAACCCCCCACCTCCTGGAATATATATATAAATAAGTTTTTTGGAGCAAAAATTCAAATTGGGCTATTTTGACTAAATTGCAACCAAATTGGATGAATTTGATGAAAAAGTAGGTCGTAGCGATCACAACAAGTGGTTCAAATATGGGCTAAAAATATTTAATAGTTTTGCTTAAAATCCAAATTTGGTCAATTTGGCCCAAATTTTAAAATGGCTCTCCCTTTTGTCGAAAAAGTCGGAGCGTACTCCACTCAGTCTCAAATTAAAGGCTATTTTATGTACTTTAATGTGATATATGTCCGTATCAACTTTTTCTATGATTCATTCATTTTTTGGCCGTTTGCGATATGTAGTTTATATGATCCACATCAACGTTACATTTTTAGTACTATGAAGTACGTTATTATTTTAATGTTACTGTGTGTATATTTCATAGTAAATATACAAACTTCATATATAAAATTTCATTTTTGAAAAATAATAAAAAAAAAGTCATCTAATTATACAGGTATATATATGCTTTCCCTCATTAACCCTCCGATAAAAACGATCATCCAATGCTCAGAACCGCGCCTCTTATTGATATAATAGAAAAACTTTCATTGAAGACAATGTCATGTAAGAAAAAATCAAAACATTAAAATATTTTTTTCATGTAAGTTATAATGTTTAATTTCTTGAATAGTATAAATTTGTTGAAGTATTTTATTTTTGAAAAATTATTTGCAAAATATTCCAAAAAAAATTATTGAAAATAAAAAAAATAGGCATAATGAACTAAAATGTACTCGAGAGCGCACATCAGATGAAGATTATTAATTAAATACAAATGTGTTATTTACATTTAAAAAAACAATTCTATATTCTTTACTTTTTGAACATATAATATGTAATTATTTATTTTTAGTGAGTCATTTTTTTTGAATATTTTTCAAAAATAAAATGTTGTATATGATATTTGTATATTCACTATAATATATACATATAGTAACATTAAAATAATAACTTATTTCATAGTACAAAAAATGTAACGTTGATATGGATCACATAAATGGTTTATGATATATATACCGTAAATGGTAAAAAAATGGATGAATCATGAAAAAAGTTGATACGGACATATACCACATGAAATAAAATTTAATTTGAGCCTAAGTAGAGTACGCTCCGATTTTTTGAAGAAAGGGGGAGCCATTTTAAAAATTTTGGGCCAAATTGGCCAAATGTGGATTTTGAGCAAAACTGTTCAATATTTTTAACCCATATTTGGACCACATATTGTGATCGCTACGACCTACTTTTTCATCAAATTTCATCCAATTTGGCTGCAATTTGGCCAAAATAGCCAAATTTGAATTTTTGCTCCAAAAAACGTATTTACATATATTATTAACTAAACTCTAATGAGTTTATTAAATGAATAATATTTGTAATGAAATTTTCTTTTATTATGCCGGCTAACTTTCTATTTTGATTTGAATTTTTAATTTGATTTGATTGATTTGAATGATTGATTTATATTATATCTTATATGGAATTAAATAAAACCTTATTAAAATGTTAAAAGTTTTATATTTGAATTTGTTAATGACCCTGTATTATTCTTACAAAATTATCAAAGTTAACTTTATGTTTCTATGTTGACAATAGTTTTTTGTAATTTAAATTCTCTATGTTTCTATTATAACCTCAAAACTACTTAAAATTAATACATGTTTACAAATGACAATCTTACATTCAGCGATCAAATTGTAAATAGATGATCAAATTGTAAATAGACTTACTTTTAGATATATCCAATAATAATAGAAACGAATGTTGGTAATGTTGTGTTGATTTTATATTTCTTCTTATTTATTTGATTATGCACTTTAACATACTCTGCTTTAACACATTCACAGGTAAACACGTTGTTTCTTCTTTATAATTCAGGAACTTGTTGATAATAAGTTGTTAATTGTTTTATTCTTTTAAGATATAAAACTTCGTTTATAATAAACTGGAACTGCTATCGAAGATTGAATATTCTACGATGCTACTTGAATAACTTTGGTTATTTTAACCTAAACGTTGATATGAAGACTCATGAACACTTTATGCTTCGTATGAATCACAAATTGGCTTCGGTTATTTAAACTTGTCGAAGCTACAGAGACTGTTTCAGTTCTCCGATGTTATTAAAAAACTTAGGTTATGGAAATTAACTGGAGCTGCAGGAGACACATTCAGTCTCAGATGTTAATGCAAACTAACTAGCTTCCTTGCATTTTTCCTTTTATAGGACCCAAAAAAGGACGCTAGTTCAATCTATAATTAACCAATCAGGTACTTCCTTTCAATATCTAGGATGCTATTCCCATTGTTGGATCTGACAGTTCTTTCTAATTGTTAAGCTTTGGAATATCTAAATTTGTATCGACCAATGAGAATTGAGCATTCTTAAAATTTTGATATATTGAAGATTTTCAAATTAATTAAAGTGATTGTGCATTCTGCTATTTAAATTCATATTACCAACATTTTTTCCCATATTTCGATATATGATAACCTATGATTAGGTTCCTATTAACTTGTTAATTCTAATTCTTATGTCCATTTTGACATTTGTCATTGCTTAAATCTAATACATAATTATTTTTAATGTTTCGGTAAATTCAAATTCTATCATTTTATTTTATCTAGGGAATGAAATCATAACAATGTATTCTAGGAGGGAGGTTAACGAAATGTCGCGAAATTTGGACCGAACGTTCCTCAAATACAAACAATTAAAGGGTGCCAATTTCAAACCTCAGCCGGAAGTCTAAAAACTTACCTAAAAAAGAGCAAAAAAACAGTTAGACATGGTTCCACCCAATATATATGTCTTAATGATCAAGTAAACTACATAATTGGCTTTTCTTATTGCTGCTAGTATATGTTTCTCCCATTTGCGATCATTAGGAATAATCACTTCCAAGTTGAATTGAGATATAACTTGCTTCAAAATTTGTCCTTGGAGATAATATGTTTTTCTTGGATCAGACTTGGCTAAGGTGGTCAGAGAATATATATCAGACTTTAAGGAATCGGAAGATATTAAAGAATTAGCGTCATCAACATACATGGAGGTTTTAGATTTTAACCAAAGAGGTAGATCATGAATATACACTAGAAAAAGTAACGGACCAATGATAAAACCCTGGGGGGCCCCGAGAGTTGCCGGTCGGAAATGCGAAATTTACCCATCCACCTTATAATTCTATCCTGCAAAGAAGTTTGCCTCGCACTCTTCTAGTTCTTTAATTAGACGTCTGATTAGAACTTTGTCAAAAGCCCGTGTGAAGTTTAGGTAAACTACCTCAACTAGATCCATTCATTTAAAGATATTAACGGGTTGGTGATGACTGACTTTCCGGGCACAGTTCCCTACAACGGACAGTTCCCTCCAATAGGCACGGTGTTCTACCTCGAGTCATTTTTGGATTACATATTTCGCTGTGGCATGAGAAATCTCAGAGGTTGGCTCTTGTCCAATCAGGGGTTGTCCCGACCCCGCTTCAGCAAGGGCGACGGCAGTTTCAGTCCCTTCGCGTCTGGTTCCCTCAGGCTGCCATACGAGTTTTATTCTATTGGGATTTTTTACTAGTGCCGTTAGTTCCTTTACACAATCGAGTATACATTTTGAGGTGATTGTGTGCCTTAAGCACTGTTCGGTTGCTCGCTATGATTGTGATTCGTCTATTCTCATAGGCTCTCCCCCCATAATTCGAGCACATGTTGTAATTGGTAATATTTTTGCTTGGAATTCTGTCGCAAATGTCCCTATGTTTAAAAAAATATTTTTCCTTGGTCGTTTGTCTCGACTATTCCAGCACCTGTACTTTTTTCGGTTTTGGTGCCTTCGGTAAACCATACGGAATCCCCTGGTATCATATGAGGATTGTCCCCCGCGTTCTCCCGTCCATTCAGGTTTGAATCGTGAATGGTACGGAAGTGCTGTGAACCTTGATCCTGTCGGATCTCATCCCCAATTGCCCAGGTGATTCAAGCAATCTAAGAATACTTCGGCCTTTTTGAACGGCCTTTCTTTGTCCAATAAGATCGAAGTGATACGCTTCTCTTATGGCTTACAAAGCTGACATGTGGATTTTGCGCTATGATATACATTAGTCAAACACGAAATACCTTCCTCAACGATAAATCGGATTCAACCTTTACGGAACATTTAATTATAGAAAAACGTAACTTTAATGATAAATTCATGATTTTACATCTACAGAATAAAAGTAATAAGTTAAATTTGCTAGAATCTCTAGAAATTAATAAATATAAAAACTCAAATAAAAAAATTGGACGATCAACAAATACTCCCTTGTTGAATTTGTATAATTAGATTTTCCATTTGCTACCCGTTTATCGTTTAATCCCTCAATAGGTTAACCCAATTAGGTAAAATTCCACTAACCATATATCCTAGGATTATCATTGAAATTATATGTCAGTTAGCTCTTGTGTAGTAAGTTAGTACTTTGTAATATTCGTTTGAAGAAGAAACGGTGTTAGCCAGACTGTAGTCACATTTTTTTGTTAACCCTTTGACTCCCAATGGGCCACTAAGTCGTTCCAGATACCCAGAACAAGTACACATTTTAATGAATCCAACTTCAATCTCACTGGTAGTATATATTACCGCCTCAGTTAAATCGTAATATTCTCCACAAACCTAACCTAGGTGTTTTTATTCAGTCGTACATATGTCTCTGCTTGTTAGCACATGTTATTTTTTATAATTCATTGCTATTTACTCACCACATGTTAAAAATATCTAGGTAAGTTTACTAAATAAGTACAAATTCATTTATTAGTTGCAGTAGAATATATTTCAATCATTTTCCCTAAAGGGACAAAATCGTCCCAATGGTATCATAGAATGGGTTACATACATCCCAACTGTATTATAACCATATCTTCTATTATAGAAAAAAGATACTGTCCGATCGTTAACTGCTTCACTTAGCCTATCACTTATCCGATATTTCCGATTTAGAAGAAGAGAATGAGGAAGATATAGATGACCCTTTCATAGATAGCGGTTCCGAATATATTCAATCAGATACAGATATTTCTAGTGATGAAAGCATGCATCCGTCAACGAGTCAAGAAGCTCAAAATAAAAGGAAAAGAAAAACAGAAATGAATGACACGAAGTTGAGCCAGAAAAATAAAAAAAAAGGCTTGCCGGAAAATTCATTTGTAGATGAATCAGATAGAGATATTTCTAGTGCTGAAAGCATGCAGCCTTTAACGAGGCACGAAGCTCAAAATAAAAATAGTAGAAAAACAGAAGGTAGTTGATAAATGGGCGCCTGTGGATATGAATTTTCGACCTAGAAAGAGAATCAGGTACTATAATTCTGTCCAACTTAGATACATCATCTTCCGAACTTGATGTATTCTTCAAAACTATTTTCTAAAAGCCTTTTTCTATGGGTTGATGAAAAAACCGATGAACGCCTGAAAATTGAGGAACAGAACAAAAAAAAATCAATCTGTGCCACAGATCAATACGAAACTATGATAGTGTTAGGATGCTATTTAGTTATGTCATACAACCAAGGTCCAGCTCAATCTCACTACTGGTCGACTAATCGATCTCTTGGCAATAAGATGATAAAATTTGCAATATCCCGAAACAGATTTCAACTAGTTTCTTGCAAACTATATTTCAATATTCCGACGTAACCGGACAATGCACTAAATTATATTACATGGCGGAAGTTGTATCTTGTTTCAAACATACGTTTTCACATGTCAGTTCTGATAGTACTTTTCAAAGCGCAGATGAAGCTATGACAAAGTTCAAAGAAAGAAGTAGCTTTAACAGAATATGTACCTCTAAGACCGGTAAAAAAGAGTAGTGAAATTGTGGGTAAGATGTGAATCAAAATCTGGCTATTGCTATAACTTCAATATTTACTCTGATAAAGATGACAGAGACAAAGAATCTACTTTGGGAGAAGCTATGGTCAATAAACTTGCAAGTACTATCACCATAATGTTAGTTTATGCTTCAACAGGTTTTTAACGAGCGGATGTTATTATGCTCTCGAATTGCCACAATAATCAAATGACAGTAGCAAATAGAAACATGAAGGACAGCAATAAAGCAGTACTATAATTTATTCATTTGTTTCATCCTACCAGTGGGACATACTTATCCTAATGTGGATGACCAGTGGTACTCATATGTCCCACTACCCCTATTTACGTAGTTATGCCCCATTTTTTGGACATATTTGCATCTGGATATACATTTGTTATGATTTGTTAAAATCGCAAAAAATTGGGAGTCAAAGGGTTGAACTAGTGAAAATCGAACTTTTAATAGTTATTCTATTCAAGTTCATAATTTTTCGCAAATCATGCAACGAAAACAAATCACATGCTTAGAATTAAATACAATGACAATTTAGAATTCCTAATCATGATGGTTTTGGGGATTCCATAGATGTGATATTCTTCAATTGAAATTTTTGAAGTTGCGACTATCAAACTCTAAATAACACGTGGAATTACTCGATCCTGGTTACAACACAATTGAATGACAATTGAGAGTCAACAATAATTGAATAACATATTTCATTGGAAATTGATTGATGTATGAATTAAAACATATGATTATTTATAATCTCCCTTTCAATTATAACTGGTTTACAGTATGTAGCAAGTAGGTATGTAGCCGATTTGAAATCTGATTTAATTAGAACAATCTATTATTATATAACTTTTTTAATTATTGCTAATATTCATTATTTGAATAATTTATTCATTACATCTTTCTCTGATGGATAATATCATCTATGTCAATTACAGGTAGCTGTGACAATGACAAATCTACAAATGAATTCATTACAGACATTATAGTGTGATGCCAATTTCAGGTTAATTTAATTTATTGGGTACCTAGATAAGTAAGACTGTTTATAACACTTTTTTATAACTTGTTGGTGCAACTGAATTGAAGTGAAAATATCGCTAAGACCAAACTTCTTTAGTAAAGCACAAACTTTTATTTTTCCATCTGGATCATGCCTAATGTTCATATCTAGGAAATGTATGTTTTTGTTTACTTCTATTTCTATTTCACAAGTAAATTGAAGTCTACAGTGGAAATTGCTAAATTTATTAATCACGTACTGAGTTTTATCATTGGGAACGCAAATTAGGCAATCATCTACATACCGTTTGAAGAATAGGGGTTGAAAACTTAATAAATTTATTACAGATTCCCCTAGGCATTCCATAACTAGGTTAGCAATAGTAGCTGACTAGGTGATCCCACTGCTGTGCCGAATATTTGTACGAAATATTGCTCACCGTATTGAAAATAAGTGTATAAATAATAATATAAATATATATGACACGTATATATTTAACCTGCAAAAGTGTCGGAAATTCTGATTTCAAAATTAAAGTGACGTCATCAATGTGACGTCACGATCTATTTCATGTTTTTATTCTGTAGTACATTTTGATAGTTCATGTGACAGCATAGACCACGGTCGTACATACAGGTCTGGAAACTCTATGGTTGACATGAGTCTCTTACGCGTCGCCAAACTCGTAGTCCCTCGCTCAGCCACCAGCTAGCGCTTGAATCACGAAGTGGTAAAACGATTTCTTCCCGGAATCGCAAGCAGTGTTACTAAGTATTCTGATTTGAGAGAGGAATAGAACTGTTACTCTTGTCGAAATGTATTACTCACCTTAAAAATAACTTCCCCTTTTTCGCACACATAAAAGACCTCGTTAAAACACATTCTTTCCGGAGTATGTACTTATTATCTAAGGCTTTTTTTGGTAGTAATATAAAAAGGAAATGTATGACAATAATCGATCGCATATAAACCTTTTTTAAATTAAATTAGGATTACAATCAAACTACATGTATACTAGTTTAGTATGTTGTCTTTCATTATGTTTACAATCAAAATACATGTATACTAGTTTAGTATGTTGTCTTTCATTATGTTTTCAATATATACACTAAAACCTCAGGTACTGTACACTCGACGGGTCCAGAAACCTCGGCTATGTTGACACTGCCAATTTTTCTCGTAACGCAATATTTACTATTCTGATTTGAGAGAGGAATATAACTGTTACTCTTGTCGAACTCACCTTAAAAATAACTTCATAAAAGACATCGTTAAAACGATTTCAACCTGGAATCGCAAGCATCCACTTTTTTCGCATTTCCGCAACTTTCGGCACTTTAAAAACAGAAGTTTCTTGCTTTACACTTTTGTACGCCGTTTTGCATTTCGGCACAATGCACGATTTCGTAATTTGTTTCTAAAAACGCAGGTATTCCTTGTGTTGACAAGTCAACTGACAGTTGTCAGAGAATACTCTTACGTGGCGTCTTTAGGTACTACGCGAAAGTCGACGCTTAGCGGTCTCACTTCTCACATAGGAAACAACCTCGAGTTTCCAGACCTATATGTACGACCGTGGCATAGATCTACTATCCTAAGGAGACGGAATATCTCATTCATAAAACGCCATTTGACTTGTCGCAATGATTACATGAAGTATGACAAAGAAAACCAACGGACCTCTTTGTCGCCGTTGTTGGTACCATTTGTAAGGCAACACCGCTTCGAAATAGCTACGAGAAATACGGAAGCTGTCAAATTGCGTAGTACAGAACAGAGTCCCCATTCATAAGAGGGTTAAGTACGTACGTACGTAAAAATTGAATTTTATTTGTCTCGTCTCTAGTCGTTCACTTAATGTGTTGACATGAGCTTTTATTAAGAAATCTTCTCAACAGTGGATTTTTGATAATTTTACTATAGCGTTGAGGTCTAATCGTGTTTCTGTTTGTTTCGGCGACGTGGTGCATTTTAAGTGAAATTGGTGCGAATTGGACGTTTTAAGTAATCAAGTTTTAGACATAATAAGTCCTCTGATGATGGTTGTAAGACCGCACGTACGTAAAGACGAAAATTTAAAACAGAGTGATAATGTGACCTATTTCCCGAGAATTTTATATATAATTCATACTGGGTCAAGAATCTTCATTAATATAACCAATAAATGATGCTATGGACGTTTTTATAATAATAACAAATCTCAATCCGGCACACAGAACAACTAATCCGGCAACAGCACATTCCATACGGCCATACTTGTAATATACAGCGGTCTGAGTGGCCCGAAATTTTGCCAATGTCTGATCGTGTTTAAATGTAAACAATTCTGTCTCCTAAGGATAATAGGTCTATGTGTAACAGGTAGCATTAGTAAAAAACAAGGCTATATTATAGTGTGAATATTTCCAAAAGTCAACCTGACAGCAGGTGTCAGTATGAAACATAGAGTTGTGAAATACATAAATAGAGCATTTTATAAGATTTCAACGTGATATAGAGCATAATTTAACGTCTTTCATTAGCAGTTTCTAAATTATTTCCCAATATATTTTCTGTTCCTACAATTATTTACATTTGACCTGCAGGTGTGTTCGGAAGCTATTTTGCTAATAAAACTGAGGGAAGTTACGTGATCAATGGATCACAGCTTTTTTTGAATTGTAATAACTCATAAACAGTAGAAAATAAAAGTAGGGTTGTATTATTAAATTCACTATTGATTTCTTCTAAGAAACTAAAAATGAAAATGAATATTACCGAAAGTGGAAGCAAATTGAGACTATTTTAGAATTGTAGCTCCTTTTTGGAGAAATATTGTACCAAAAATTCAGAACGATATTCCTTTTAAGTCTGAAGATACGTCTAGGGGGTAGGTTGAGAACGAACTAGTATTGTATATAGTATAATGGTAGTATAGTAATCAGTGCAGAGAAAATTTCGCGAAAATATCGGTTTTCAGCCTTTTTGAATGAATCTAGAGTATTTTTGAGATTATGCCTGTACGTAATGGCGTCCATAAATTACGTGAGGTGTTTAAGGGGGGAGGGGGTCGAGTCAAATCTCATCTAATCTTACGCTGGAGAGAGGGGGGTCTCGGTAAATATCACGCAATTTTTTTTCTGATTGAAACAAAAAAAAATTATACTATTTTGGTCCATTTAATCCAGATTGTACATGCTTAATACGATTAAGATCATTCACTAATTCGTTCGAAAGAAAATAATTTCATTCATACTTCGACGTTATACATCTACTGACTGTCAAACCACCATATTTGTTTTATACCAAATAGTTAAATGCGGTATTTACTTTACATCTAGCACAAGAGCTGCAGAGCACAGGCGAGCAGCCCACATTGCACTAGCTAAGCAAGCGCGTATGTTACGCAAAGTGAGACCCTCACGGATTGTCACAAGACGAGATAATGAGTTACTGTGCGCAAGCGCCAACGGCTTAGAGTGGCTAGATCAGAACGAAGTTGAAGGTTCCAATAGTCTCTCTTGAGATCGCGCATGATTCTCCATGGACTAAATTAGAGTAGATATTCTTTTTTTAATCACAGTAGTTACGATTTAAGTATTCTATTGTTAAATTTTTATTACACTTATAATTAAACTCTCAGCAATATTGATTACTAGTCTTAACTAGTCGTAAATAAAACCACGAAGCAATTTTTTTTTCTTTTTACAATAACAATCCAACGCGTTTACGTGAGAAACCCACATTTTGAAGAATCTCACGTGAGATTGGGGGATGGGGGAGGGGGTAGAATAAAATCTCACGACATCTCACCAGGGGGTGAGGGAGGTACAGAAAATTTAAAAAAACACCTCACGTAATTTATGGACGCCCCCTATGTAACCCACTGAGGAGACGAATGCGCAGTCGCTTTGTCTTGTACGAATTTAAGAAATTTCAAATAGCTTCGAAGTGGTGGGTGCCAGAAATGTATGCTTTTTGGGGGTGGTCGCCCTCATGCAAGGGATAAATTGACATATATCTTCAGTTTTTCAAATGAAATCTAGTACAATTTATATCATTATGTATCTTATATCAGAATCATACATTTAACATGTAGTAGTGTCCTAAATCAATGTTGAAAAGGACGTCATCGAGCTAGTTACGTTATTTATTTTCACTATACTAACGCTTTGATTGGCCAAAATGTACATGAACGACTTTTATTGAAACTGTATATTTAGTCAAGTCAATAAGCTGAGGAACTTTCTAAATAAAAAGCAAGGCGTCGTATCGGAAAAGTTATTTTTGCATGATGTTCTGTGGTCGACGTGGATCATTCCTGAGGATTGGCCTAAGTTGCTGTGGCCTTCCATTCACCCCTAAACGCTAAATTAACCCTATTTTCCGCCTTTTTTTAAAGATTCTAGGAGGTTTTTTGGGTAGCCGAATACGATTCCAATATTGCTAATTTTCCACGCGATTATAGTTTTATACAAAAAAGATGTTTGCAGTCGCGTATTTTGATCCAAAGTAGACCAAAAGCAGGAAAATTTTCGGAAAACTATGTAAACCTGAAAAGAAAATCTTTCCACGTCACTGAAATTATCGTGTGATAAGTCGCTATAGGGGTTTTTGTGATCGCTGATTACGAATTTGATAATTAAAAGTTGAAAAATAAATTTTCCGGGAAAACGAACAATTTTTTTTTATGAATTCTTCTTTTTTTTAATTTAACTTTTTGAGTGTCGTGTTGATTAGCATTTGTGTTCTCGATGTGCACGTTGAATAACAAAAATTAAAAGTAATGTCTAAAAAAGCAATTGTTTGAAAATTCCGGAAAAATTAAAGTAAATTACACTCTAACGTCATTGGAATTATCGTCTGGTAAATCATTATAAGAGTTTTTTTGGTCGATGATTACGAATTTGTCATCAAAATCTTATATTAAGAATAATTTATAAATATGTATTTATAAAATTACTTACTTTTTAAATTTATTTTTAACAAAATGTTATTGTCATTGTTCAGCTACCCAAGAAACCTCCTAGAACCAATTTTGGGAGCTTAATTTAAATTTTTTTATGGATAAAAAATTATCTTAAGGGGGTGAAAATAGGATTAATTTAGCGTTTATGGGTGAATGGGAGGCCACAGCAGCTTAGCTGAACCCTAACGAATGATCCACGTCTGCAACAGAAAATCATGCAAAAATAATTTTTCCGATACGACGCCCGGCTTTTTTTTAGAAAGTCGGCCAAATTCCCCTGGTTTTGACTAGACTAATTGGTTGTTAGGAATGTCAAAAAACAATCAGCATTATTCGACATAATTGAAAAAAATAACCTGTTATATTTCCAGGTGAATGGTGAATCTTGTATCAATGAAAATTTGGCTGATAATGGAGGAATCAGAACCGCCTTCAAAGCAATTAAGAACCAATTGCAAAATATGACTCTCTCGTCGGGTCGCTATACCGACGAGCAATTATTTTTCATAGGATATGGGACGGTAAGTAACTTTCTTAATTAGCTAGTTTACAGAAAATTGATTTTTTTTATTTCAGACTTTCTGTGCTATAGAACCACCTGCATACCTACAATATTTGCAAGCTACTGAGTATGCTCCTTCCAAATACCGAGTCATTGGACCAATATCAAATATGGTTGAATTTGCAGAGGCATTCAATTGTCCGGTTGGAAGTCCTATGAATCCGAAAAATAAATGTGTTTTGTGGTGAATAAATTCCGATTAATTTTAAGTTCATGTATGAACAAAACGAAATAAAAACTATCTATTTAACATTCCTTGTGGAGAAACCAGAGCATGGTATAGATATGATGTTTCATTACTCCCACTCCCATTTAAAAATATATATTACATATATCGCTACGCTATGAGTATGTTTTTTTTATACCTTGACTATACGAGAGGGAAACCTACAACGTTCGATGAACATCGTGTGAGCCAGCAGTGGAATGTAGGAAGAGGAGATAGGCAATCGTATTTTTCTTGAAGGTTTGAAGGCTTATTGACATAGGGAAAGACCTCACTAGGTAAAGAGTAAACAACTTCGCGTTGAAAGACTGAAGAGAAGACTGGTAGGAAAAAGTTCGGCAGGTCTCGAGGTTGAAAATGAAAGTGGTGACTAGTTTGAGCTCGTCTAGTCCGCCTATCTGGAATCTCTCGTGGTGGACTAATGACGAGATTTCTGATGAGCACCGACCATTTAAATATCATAGAAAAGTGAGAGGTCTCTCACCTTTCTGCGATGTTCTAGAGAGGTCAATGAAGTCGTGACATCATCAATCAAACATCAATAGCTCTCTTCTGGATAGAAACCAAGAGCTTCAGCGTATGTTTGGGAGCCGAACTCCAAACATGTGAACAGTACTCCAGGACAGGTCGAATCTGTGCTTTTTAGATTATGAGACGCTGCTGGGATTTGAAGTAGATCTTGGCACGGAATAGAAAACCAAGTTATCGTGAAGCGGTTTTCGCAATGGACCTCACATGATCGTTTCATGAGAGGGTGCTGTTGGTGGTGATCCCGAGCATTGTTACGACTTTATAGGAATAGTTGTACCTAACATCATCATAGGTATGACACAAAGGTCCACTACGTAGTTAAGCCGGCAGTTGCCAAGTTGGCTCCCATAAACAAATTTGTAATACAACTTGCATCCTATGGTCAGAAACGGCTAACCGAAATCCTTATCAATCATTACAAGTAACATAATACATGTAAGTATCAGCAGGTCCCGTGTTGTTCATGTGTTTGTTGAGTCTACAATGCCCTGCCAGGAGCCCAACCATAATCTTTGTTGATCATCTATTCAGGTTTAGTAGGTACTCCGTGAATTTTGGCGACGGATCTTTGATGAACTCTTTGGCCTGTCTCGTTCACAGTGCCTTGCTCCACCATTCTTGAGATTGCTTTCCTGTTCCAGAAGTGTTGTTTTATTTTCGCAGTGCTTTTGCTATACTACAGAAGGGTTCTGGACCAATTGGGGCACTCCGTGCTCCCTCTCGGGATAGTGCGTCTGCCTCTGTGTGGCATGTTACCCAGGCTAAAGACAGTTTGTTTAGCCTACCCAACTCTTGTAGGTTTTCCACAAGACAAGTTTGGAGTTTATTTGCATGTAGCTGATTGCTTTTATAGCCGCTTTGCTGTCTGAGTATATGGTGATGGTTTTTTCCTTAAGCTCCCGCCTCATTAGCTCTTCAGCACAATGATGTATTGCTGCAACTTCTGCCTGAAATATCATCACATATTTACCTAACCTCAGTGAGACTCTTGGCTTTGGCTTGGCTATATATATATATATTTCTGCTTCTGCACCGTCCTTGGTTTTTGAGCTGTCTGTGTAGCAGGTCATTTCTGCATTGATTGGAGCTCCTCCCTTCCATGCCTCTCTGTCAGTTGTGATTCTCTTAAAGTTTTACTAGAAGCTATCATCCGATAGCATTCCTTCCCATTATCGAGTCGTTTTCCAACACATTGTATAGCTCGTTGTACATCTTACGGCGCAGTCGTATGTTCAGTCTTCTGGTAACTAACTAGCTTTGCCTTGTATGTATACATGAAGTGGCAGTAGGTTCCGCAAAGACCTCTAGGGCGGATGTTGGGATTGTCTTCATAGCTCCCGTGGCGGCCAGGTAACCTTGTCTTTGAATGCCCTTGGCTTTCGGATCGCCCCAGCCTGCTTAGTGTTCGACCACCATACCACCGAACCATATTCTCTCATGGGCCCCGATATATACATTTAATCATTTTTGGTTCTAGTCCTCAATTGTGGGTTTGAGGGCTATTGTGCTTTTTGGGTTATTTTCTACAGGTCCATGTCAACTTGTGTTCGAAGTATTTGCCTCTTTTGCAATTGAAATTTCTACTCTGTTCAGAACTGGTGTCTTCGGTGCTCTCAGTATTTTCTGTTTAGTAAAAATTACTATAGTGGTTTTAAGGGGGGTTACAGCTAGTTCCTCCTCTTGGCACCACTTGTTTATTATGTTTTGAGCAGTTTGTGTGAGCTCCGATATTGTTCTTCTTAATCCAATAACACCAACTGAACACAGAAGGGAAGATATGTCTCCAAGCAGCAGTCCTAGGTTAGTCGGTTATTTGTAAGTCTATTTTTGAATGCAATAACATTAACTGAACACATAAAAGAACATATATGTGTTCATCTATATCTCTAAGCTGCAATTCTTGGTTAATAAGGTATTTGTAAGTTTATTTCTCTGGATGTAATTACATTACCTGATTACATCAGGGAATATAAATTACCTCTAAACGAAAAAAATCACGTTTTGTTGGAAGGGAAAAAGGTAGGAAGAACGTTTTTAGACAATCCAAGAAATTGGACCTGAACCTGAATAAATACTTTTTCATTGATTATAGGTTTCTTCAAAATGCATATTTTCAGAAATATGGGCTATTTTCCAGCGAAAATCTGTAATCGGGCCTTTTTAAAGCAGTAAAATTATTAAAATTCGCTTTCTATTACTCCGATTTCGATGAAATTTATTATCCAGGGTTGTTCGTATCCAAAAATCTTCAATTCAAAATGGAGGACACAAAAGGAGAACATTTTACAATGACTTATTTTTAAAATGAACCAAAGTTGTTAAAATAATTTTAACCTTTTTGCCATTCAGCCATTTTGAATTAATAAATTTTAATGATAACCCAGCATAATAAAATTTATTAAAATCGGAATAATAGAACGTGAGTTATCGTAATTTTACCACTTTAAAGATCATCGATTTCAGATTTTCACAAGAAAAATCTTCCATATCTCATAAAATATGCATTTTGGGAAAAATTATAATCGCTGAACAAATTTTTATTCAGATCTTATCTATAATACGCTTTTGCATTGTTAGAAAAATATCTTTCTTACCTCTCCCCCTTACAAACAAAGCCTGATTTTTTCAAACAAAACGTGAAAATGAGAGAAATAAATAAGTTTATTTTGATCCCAAAAATCCAAAAATGTTCAGTTTTCTAACCTCAAGGAGTTTTTGGTGTCAAACATAGAGCACGGTTTCGTACTTCCCACATACGGGGGCAAAGTGAAAAGTTCCTGACAAATAAAACAGATGGCGCGACAATCGAAAATCCTCTTTGTGATGTACCATCTTCAACTGAACACAGAAAAATTTTCAGATTGATATGTCATTCAGTTCTGTTTTGACACCCATCGAAAGCAAGCAACCTTGAAGATTTTTGTAAACATGGAAAAAGTGAATTTCGCGTCTTGATTAAACAGTAACTCTTGCGTGGAAAAACCATCACTCAAACCAAAGCATCGGCTGTTCAACTTTATGGGGACTCTTCACCATCGATTGAACCAATTCACAAGTGGCTTATTGATTTTCGTTGTGGTAATATGACCATAAAGGACCCCGATCGTTCTGGTCGTCCAATTCAAGTTACAGAAATCGTTGAAAAATCCCATCATATGATATTGGACGATAGGCGAGTTAGAGTGCACGAGATTGCATAGGCTATTGGCATCTCAATCGAACGGATAGGAAACATTTTGTATAAATTTTTGAATATGAGAAGGCTATCAGACAGATGGGTGCATTTGCTCTCTTTTGACAACAAGCGCGACCGTGTGACAACTTCAAAGGAGTGTTTGGCGATGTTCAAGCGCGATAAGAAAAACTTTTGGCGCCGTTTCGTAACCGTGGACGATATCGATTACCTTGGAAAGGTCAAAACGATCACCGGCATATATTATGCAAAGCTGTTGGATCGATTCGACGCCAATTTGAAGCGAAATTGGCCGGATTTGGGAAAGGAAAAGTGCTCTTCCACGAGGACAACGCATCGGCACACAGATCCGCAGTCGCAATGGCAAAATTACATGAATTGCGCTTCGAATTGATTCGTCATTTACAATAATCTCTAGATTTGACCCCCTGCGATTTTTATTCATTCCCGAACTTGAAGAAATGGCTCCTCGGAAAATGATTTGGCTCCAGCATTGAGGTCATCGCTGAAACAAACGCCTATTTCGGAGGATTACCGAAATCGTATCAATTAGAAGGAATCGCAAAGTTTTGAAAAACTTTGGATGAAATGTATCGGGCTACAAGGAGGTTATGTTGAGAAATGAAATAAATTTTGACCTAATGAATCATTTTTCATGGACTTTTCACCTTGTCCTCGTATCATCCTGGACACCATATGAACCTACTCAGCAAGTTTCATCATATTCCGAATCTATCGTCACGATTGGTAGTCAACATGCTTAATTTACTGGACTAAACGAGCTTAGTATCATTCGAAAATATTAAACTTGAACTTCGAAATCGATTTCTTAATTTCCTTTTACTATTCCATACACTGTTGATTTTTCAATTAGTATTTTGGCAGCATATCTCTGGATGAAAAAACTCGGCATCATTAATCATGTTGATCAGATGTTACTTGGATTAAGACAACATGGAAACACATCTGTTATGTCTATTCTTGCTGAACCCAAGTACATGGTACATGTGACATCGATTTCAATAATTCAATTTTACTGAATCGTGAAATGTGAATGAAATAAAAATTTAAACAACGACAATACAACCTATTTCGAAGTGAAAATCTCAGTGTGAGTTATTACTTGTATATAATGTAACATATAACATTTTTCAAATTGATATACCTATCAATTATTCTCATAAAGCAAAAATTTAAAGGAAAAATATTATTATACATTTGATAGATAATAATAATAATGGCCTTTATTCATATGGTTACTTTAAAAATTTTGGTTACAATAATTGAAGTGTATACTTGAATAAACGAAGAATGCTCACTAGAGCCGAGGCTTGTACGTGAGAACAGAGAAAAGAAAATACAATAGGGTGTTCCATCTCAGACGAGCCACCCCGTATATTTCTTATCCCATAGTGAGTGGAAAAATCTCCCGAAACACGTCGAATGATTTTGTTTGGGGGACATCTTTTGACGTATATTTGAGGCTTGAACGAGCAACCCCCTAATAGGGGGCGCTTCAACCCCTCAAAATTGAATAGGGGAGAGGGGTTGAGTGATACGTCATTTGAAAGGTCTTGGAAGCTTCTTTACAACGGTGTATGAGAAACCTAAATTTGATGAACCGTTTTCGCCAAAAATTAATTTTGTTGCTCGAATGTGCCACCTTGAATATTTTGGTTATTTGTACAATGTACAAGCTCATTTTTATTAAGCCTTTTTTACAAACTTAAACAATCTTCAAAAAATCATATTCGTAAAAAAATTGAATTGTGTTGTCATGCTTACAATGAAAAAAATTAAATCTGGGTGTTTAAATCAAATGTTCAAATTGTCCTCCATTGACTTCCATACAATAATACAATCTTGACTGAAAACCGTCTAACATGGTTCAGCATAATTGGAGTTATTTGACGACACTCATTTACAATTCGTTGGCGTAGTTCGTCCAAATTTTCAGGCTGAGTCACAAAAATCTTTGACTTAAGATGTCCCCACAAGAAGAAGTCCAGAGGATTCAGGTCAGGAGATCGGGCAGGCCACTCCATAGGACCTCTTCTTCCAATCCAACGACCGGGGTATTGCAAATTGAGGTATTGGCGAACTGGTGCGGCGTAGTGAGGAGGAGCTCCGTCTTGTTGGAAATGCAATTGTTGTTCAAGTAGTAGAGGACCGTTTTCTAATTGTTCAGTTATTAACGGATCAATCGCATTTTCCAACATTTCAAGATAAATTTCGCCATTTAAATTACCAGGAATAAACAGAGGTCCAATCAGGTGGTCTCCCAAAATTCCTACCCAAACGTTTAGCTTTTCCCGATGTTGAGAGTGAGCTTCTCGAAATACATGAGGATTTGTATCGCTCCAAATTCTACAGTTATGCCGGTTAACCTCTCCATTGAGTAAAAAAGTGCATTCGTCGGAAAAGCAAACGTTGGACAAGAAATTTGGGTTATTGTTGATACGCTCGACCATAATTTCGTAAAACTCTTGCCTTCGATCCCAATCATCATCATTTAATTCCTGAATTGATTTAATTTTGTACGGATGGAACTTGTGTTTATGTAAAATTCTGAAAACGTTAGATTGGCTAATACCGGAAGCTGCAGAAAGTTGTCGTACAGATTGCGTGTTTGGCATAAGTTGGACATGTCCCAATACCGCCACAACTGCTCCTTCATCATTAACAATTCCAATGGGTGCTCTTTTTTTATCCATTACTGAACCCGTCTCCACAAATTTTGAAATCAATTCCATTACTTATGGCGAACGCTACGTTCAGGATGGTTTTCGTTTAATATCCTTGCAGCCGCTCGGCCATAATTTTGATTTTGGTAATGAAGGCTAACCAGCTCAACACGTTCTTGCAATGTCTACACCATATTTTTTGATATTTCAAACAAATCAGCAAAGTAGTAACTCAACAGATTGATTAAAATCATGAAATGATCGAAGAAACGTTAAAACCAGATAAACACCTTCTAAGAACAAAAAATGAAGGCAACATGAGGAAATGTTTTGCTGTTTTTTTATTTATTAGCTTGAGAGAATGTATTATTGTATGGAAGTCAATGGAGGACATTTTGAACATTTGATTTTAACACGCAGATTCAATTTTTTTCATTGTAAGCATGACAACACAATTAAATTTTTTTACGAATGTGATTTTTTGAAGATTGTTTAATTTTGTAAAAAAGGCTTAATAAAAATGAGCTTGTACATTGTACAAATAACCAAAATATTCAAGGTGGCGCATTCGAGCAACAAAATTAATTTTTGGCGAAAACGGTTCATCAAATTTACGTTTTTCATACACCGTTGTAAAGAGGCTTCCAAGACTTTTCAAATGACGTATCACTCAACCCCTCGTCCCTATTCAATTTTGAGGGGTTGAAGCGCCCCCTATTAGTGGGTTGCTTGTTCAAACCTCAAATATACGTTAAAAGATGTCCCCCAAACAAAATCATTCGTCATTAGGTACGTTTCGGTCTCACGACACTTAAAACTAATTATCATCATCACAAAAGCGTCCTTATCGTCCAAATTTCAATTAAAAATGTTCACGTAGCCGAAACAAACAGAAACACGAGTAATCGAAGTTGTTACACATTCCTAATTGGAATTTGTGCGATAAGGACGCTTTGTGCTAATACAATTAGTTTTAAGAATTACCATTTTAGACATTGATACGTCTTCTGATGATGGTCGTGAGACCGAAACGTACGTAAAGACGGAATTAATAAGCATATGTGTCTATTTCCCGAGAATTTATATATAATTCAAACCGTATTGAACATACGTACATTCTAAACATAACTTTACTGCATTTATAAATTCAGATTGATCTAGAGGTGTGTGGTTTTTGATCTCTGCCTAACGTTTTTTGACGCTACTCAATGCCAAAGCGACTGGTACATCTGTGAATAAAGAAACAACGTCCAAGGAAATTATTTGATGATCTAGGGGTACGGATTGATTTTTTATAAATTCAGTAAAGTGCCATAGTCCTTTACATAAAATTCATTTTTTCCTATTATATTGTTGATAGATTTTGATAAATTATAGGTAGGCGCTCTAATATTACTTACAATGGGTCTTAAAGGTCCATAGATATGAGGTGATTTGCCCATTAAGGCAAATAAATTTATGTTTCAAATCACTAGGGATTATCCTATTTTTTACCATGTATTTATTAATTTATCCATGTCATTTTGTATTGATAATGAAGGGTCAGATTTCAATTTTTTATTAGTTATTTAATCATTTAATAGATTTCTTATTTTGTTTTCGAAGTAATCTGTATGCATTATGACGATTTTATTACATTTATCCGCTTTCAAAACTAATATCTAAGAACTCTTTTATCTTTTTTGTGTGATAGTTAAAACGATTATTTGCCATGTCTATTTTTGCTTTCTGTTTGTTCTTTTTATTTGTCAAGATGTTACGAATTTTACTTCTAATTTAATTTTTTTGTTCTATATTTTTGGTTCTAATTCTGCTTTCTAAATTAGCAATTATGTTGTCGATAAGAAGGATATATTAAATATTTATATTTTTATACTATTTTGATATGTAAACTCTGATGCGTGTGAACATTCTATATACTTGACTTCACGGTTGAAGTAGAAGTCAATCAAACTATTAAGGTTTTGGACTTAACCATAACTAAATTAAATAGTGAACATTCCTTTTCAATATGTAATAAGCCTTCTCATACGGACATTATTATCCACCAAAATTCAAACCACCCCAACATAACAACATAAACTGGCTGCTCTTCAAAGGATCATACATAGACTTGTTATTATCCCCATATCAGAATTAAATTATCATAAGGAATTCTCAATTATAAAACAGATAGCAACTAATAACGACTATAACGAAAAATTTGTGATTGATTTACTTAAGAAAAAAAATTATAATGAAGCAATGAAGTTAGTTTACCCTAGTCTTAACTGTAAGACTCATAATTATAGATCAATAATGTATGTAGTTGAACTTTCTGATCATGTATGCAATTTACTTAAAAAAAACAATGTTACCACATCTCTTAGAACAAGTAATACGGTAGGAAAATATATTGAAAACAATAAAGATAAGAAAGAAAAAGATCAAGAATCAGGAGTATACAAGGTAGAGAATGAAGATTGTTATAAATTCTATATAGGCCAAACAGGAAGACCTTTCGAAACTAGAATTAAAGAACATTTTAATTTGAGCAAAAGAGATTCAAAAGTTGTGAACCAGGTGATCGTCACTCCAAAGATGATTTTGAGATTCTCCATAAGTCATTTAAAAGTAAAGTAATGAACAACTTAGAGAAAATTGAAATTAATAAGTTTAAAAATACAGAAAAAAAAAAGATCAGAAAGACTTTATCAATTCTTCATTATTAAATTTATTTGTAAGTAACTCTTATCCTACTGTACACGTATCTCACTCATCCTCTCCTTCTTAATCTTAATTTTAATATCTAAGGAATAAACCATAATTTATTGTTTAATAAAGCCACTGTGTGTTGAAACATGTCACGTTTTGTTTAATAAAAACAAAGTTTGGGAAAATTTATTACAAGTGTATTTTATTTATTAAGACTGTAGATATGAATTTTCAACATGTAAGCACCAAAACCATCCAAAGGGACAAAAATAAATCTATCTATCCATCTACCTATCTAACAAAACATCACGTTAATTTCTCATAGCATTAGACTGAAAGAGGTTTAACAGCGAGCACAGTTCTCCAAGACTGTTCTTCATTTGTCCACTGATGATAAGGCAGGTTGAAGTTACCAAATAAGTGCGAAGGAATGTTAGGGAATGTTTCGTTAAGTCGTTCAATAGACTTACCAAAAGTTGCATATGAATTGAAGTTTGATTTGGGTGGAACGTAAACACAACCTAGAATAAATTTCTTATCTTAGGAGGGGAGGTTCACGTTGGTCGTTGTTGGTAACCAACACTGAAATATAATCCAGAGCGGAATTACGATTTAAAGTATGAAATGCCTCCGGATGCACTTAGTCCTCTCGTCGATCCAACTATTTAACGTCACAATGCGGTGCGTCATCAGTATTTCGGCCTGTTATTATTGGAGTAGGTAGTAAAAATGAGTTACTGATGCAAGGTGACACTTATGTGTTCGTTTCTTATTTATACTGTATTTTGATGAAAATATTTCCAATCAAATTATCCCGTTAACTGCGATATTTCCAAGTCCAGTCCTGCTTCGTGATAACCCCACCTACCAATGTTTATGGTTTTGAAGACCTCTTATATTGATAGCGAATTCATTTGCATGCTGAATATTGTTATCTGCAGAAGATCCAGCAAATGCTAAGACGGAAAACATGCCAAATTGCCGAGCCACCGCGATAAATCATATGTCAAAATGTGGTGAACTTGTTGCGGTTTACATGTAAAATAAATCCTAGGTTACAACATTTATAGTATAGTAGTAATAGTACATAATTATAACTCCCCTTCCAAGGTAGCAAAAGCTGTTTAAACAAATAATAAATCACCATCCACTGTATGTTAGTTTGTGAAACTTTACCGATAAGGAAACATGTGCCACTCAAACAAGTGAAAGTTCGTGTATGTGACTGTGCTCGTGCGTTTTCCGAAATTTTACAATACTTGGCAGACTTTCTTCCATACAACACCGAGGAGGAGGAGGCATGGTTGAGAACCATAACGAAGGTTAGTTTAAATCAAAAAGCCGGCTTATATCATTTATGTCAAGGAACGTTTGGACGTTTGAAATAATAACGGTATACTCTGGACTTAAGAACTAAACCCACTTATTCCTAACCTCACCAAAAAGCAATTTGTGTACCTAAATATCGAAAACATTTCTTTTTTGTTAATATCAATAAAGACCAATGCCGCAATACCGGAAAGAATGCAATTCATGTCGCAAATGAAAGACAAATATCTTAATATCTATTATCAATTTTTTATACAGGACATCAATGTTATGATTATGTCTAGTTGAGCAAATATTTACTCAAAAAATTGGTAAATAAGGTGTTCGCTGATATTCATCTATTTCCAGAAATATACAATAGAGAATGAAGAATAAAATGATAATTTCATATTTCTAAACAACAACAAAAGTCGTTTACTGCATCTAAATTCAAGTATAATTGAATATTAAGTTGAAACAAAAGTGGATGAAAAGTTGATTTCAAAGAAAGTTCATTTTGAAGAAATGAAGTTTCAAGCAGCACTTTTTAATTTGGTTCTGAAGAAAAATAAAATCATAATTTTTAAAATATGCCTTCAATATAATAATTCAGATCAAATATTCAACACAGGTATAAGTTCACATTTCTGAAAATCACATTGTATATATGCATTATATTTGTATACAGATCAAATTTGAAAACTAATAATATCATAATATAATAATATATCTCATGTGAATAATGAGTTACACCTAAATGTTACAATAAAGTAACTTTTGTATGTGTAAGTAAATGAACAAATATTATTATTGAAAATAAATTAAAAATAAAATTAAAATACCGTTAGTATTAAATTTCTAATTGTGATATATCCATAATACATTTAAAATCAAATTAAATTGAAGTGATTAACAAAAACAGTTTTTTTCTTCATCCTTTCATCCTACCCTCAGTCAGTAAAAAAGGATGAGAATTTCTTTTGGTTTTGAAAAATGAATCGTTTAGAAGTTTTAGAAAAGTGTTTCATATTAGAAATTGTTTTAATATCAATAGGAAGCAAGTTATAGCATTTTACCGCAAGATATAGAAATGTTCTTTGTGTTTTAGATTTAGTGCATATAGGGATACTGATTTGTTTATTTGCAGTGTTCCTCAATGTGTATGATAAGTGTGACTTTTATATTTCTCTTTTTGGTGGAAAAACTTACATACAGTAAACAGTATGATTATACAAGTTTCTCACATTTAAAATTTCTTCCGAGTATAAATATTCCGTCGGAAATAATTTAGATTTGTGTTTAGTAACTTTTAAAATGTAGTTGTGACTAATATTTAAAATTTTTAATGAATTATTATACAACCTCATGCGATTATACCATAAAGGATTAATGACTCCACCAAATATTTGTAAACTATTACAAGGAAATCATTTTGTAGTATATCCCTTAGTAAGTAAAATTTATGTATTAGTTCTTTCATCTTTTTACTGAGATGAATGACATGATGGTCCCATTTACGATACTTATCAACATAGATACCTAGATATATAATTGTAATGGTTTCATAAATATATTGAGTGGTATTAAGTTATAGGTAATTAAAATCTGGCCGAGAATGGTTGCTGATAGAGAATGCGATGTAGTTAGTCTTTGTTGAGTTAATTATTAATCTAAGAGTATCCAGCACGGTTTTTATTGTTTTGAGTTCTTCGCCAGCCCTTTCTCTTACAAGATCCCATGATGGACCAGAGAAAATCAAAATTGCGTCATCTGCATAGGAAATTATTTTACCATTTATATTGCAATTGCAGAGTGTGTTGATATAAACTAGGAAAAGTATCGAGCCTAATACTGTACCCTGTGGAACTCCTATATTAAAGGTCAATAGGTCACTTAAAGTACCGTTAATTTTAACTATTTGACACCTATTTTCTGAATAGTTTTTTTTATTGAAGTGTGCGTGTTTCCCCTGATTCCATAGCTAGAGAGTATATCTAATACCGTGCCGAAAGCCTTAGCTAAGTCCATAAATATTGCAATTATTTATTGATTATTATTAAAATTATTTGTTACGAAGATTGTTGATTCAATGATGGCATCAGTCGTGCTCAAATTATCTCGAAATCCAAACTGATTGTTGGAAAGGATATTGAATCTATTAAAGAAACTCGTTATCCTTTTTTCGAAAATTTTACAAAAATTATTGATAAGACTGATGGGACAAAGTAACATTAGGATATTACTTTGAAATTGAAGGAAGTTTCAAATCATCTTTATGCTGTCGTTCTCTTAGAGACTTTGATTACTGATTTTCTCATTCTCAGTAATAATTGTTCTCATAAAAATATTTGACATTAACATAAACCAACTACTGTTCATTCAGGTTTGAAACTTTTCTTTAGATATTCTATTCTAATTGTACTGTATATAAGAGTGAAATCTTGTAGCCAAATTTTCCAGCATTTAGTATTTCCTTCGAAAAAGACGAATATTGTATATTCATCAAGATTATTTTTACTTTCCTCTATTTACCTAGTATATATGGAAAGTATAGTAATCAGTCAAAAAATTTTCGCCGAATAATACGTTTTGAGTCTTTCTGAGTAGATCTAGACTATTTTTGAGATGTGAGCATTCGTGCGTGTGTGCGTGCGTTCAAATGGAATTATAGTATTTCTATAGTTTTAATAAAAAATACACTTGTAATAAATTATCACAAACTTCGTTTTAATTAAACAAAACGTGACATGTTTCACCACACGGTGGCTTTATCAAACAATGGTTTTACAAACTATGGTTTATTCCTTAAATATTAAAATTATTATTAATACGGAGGGGGTGAGTGAGGTACGTGTACAGTAGGGTAAAAGTTACTTAGAAATAAATTTAATAATGGAGAATGGGTAAAGTCTTTTAAAGGTCATTTCAAAGGTTTCCTGTATTTTTATGCTTGTTAATTTCAATTTCTCTAAGTTGCTTAATACTTTACTCTTAACTGACTTATGGAAAATCTAAAAATCAGCTTTGAAATGATGATCAGTTTCTTTAATATGGTTTACAATTTTTGAATCTCCTTTGTTCAATTTAAAATGTTCTCTAATTCTAGTTTTGAAAGATCTTCCGGTCTGGTCTATATAGAATTTATCACAATCTTTACATTCTACCTTGTATACTCCTGATTTCCTGATTCTTGATATTTTTGATTCTTATCTTTGTTGTTTCTAATATATTTGCCTATCGTATTATTTGTTCTAAAAGATGTGGTAACATTGTGTCTTTTACGCAAATTGCGTACAATATCAGAAAGTTAACCACGTACATTATTGATATATTATAATTATGAGTCTTAACTGTACTAGGGTAAACTAACTTCATTGTTTCATTATAATCTTTTTTCTTAAGTAAATCAATCACAATTTTTTCGTTATAGCCGTTATTAGTTGCTATTTATTTTATAATTGAAATTTCCGTATGATAATTTAATTCTGACATGGGGATATTAACAAGGCTTTGTATGTATCATGTTTTGAAGAACAGCCAGTTTATGTTGTATGGGAGGGTTTACGTTTTTGTGGATAATAATGTAGTATGTGAGTGCCTATGGTATATTGAAAAGGAATGTTTACTATTTAATTTAGTTATGGTTACGACCAAAAAGTTAACAGTTGATTTAAACTAGTAACTTTTTGAACTTAACCATAACCATTGATTATATTAGTCAATGCCATAACTAAATTCAATAGTAAACATTCCTCTACAATATATCATAAGCCTTCACATACGGACATTATTATCCACAAAAATTCAAACCACCCTATACAACATAAACTGGTTGCTAGCATGATACATAGACTTGTTACTATCCCCACGTCAGAAATAAATTATCATAAGGAATTTTCAATTATAAAACAGATAGCAACTAATAACGGCTATAACAAAAAAATTGTTATTGATTTACTTAAGAAAAAAGATTATAATGAAGCATTGAAGCTACTTTACACTGGTACAGTTGAGACTCATAATTATATTATCAATAATGTATGTGTAGGTGAACTTCTGATAATTTTGCAATGTACTCAAAAAACACAATGTTACCAAAAAATACTGTAGGCAAATATATCAAAAACAACAAAGATAACAATACAAAAGATCAAGAATCAGGAGTATACAAGGTAGAGTGTGAAGATTGTGATAATATGTATATAGGTCAGACAGAAAGATCTTTCAAAACTAGAATTAAAGAACATTTTGATTAGAACAAAGGAGATTCAAAAGTTGTATACCATATTAAAGAAACTGATGACCATTTCAAAGATGATTTTGATATTCTCCATAAGTCAGTTAAAAGTAAAGTATTGATAAGTTTGAAGATATAGGAAACCTTTTAAATGATCAGGTAGACTTTACCAATTCTCCATTATTGAATTTATTTGTAGGTAACTCTTATTCTATAGACGTACCTCACTATCCACTCCTTCTCAATCTTAATTTTGATATTTGAGGAATAAACAATAGTTTGTAAAACCACCGTCCGGTCAAACATATCACGTTTTGTTTAATAAAAACGAAGTTTGTGGAAATGTATTACATGTATATTTTTTTATTAAAACTGTAATTCTAGTATCTTATTTCAAATTGTAGATTCGTGAATTTGACCCAATACGACAATCTATGACTCAAAAACGATTTATTTCAAGTGAAATCGCGTATTTGAAATTTTCTGCAGTTTTTCACTTATAGCTTCTCGCGTGCAAGTTGTCATTGTCATCAACTTATAGTATATAATTTCAAAAATCAACCTAATAGCAGTGATGTCAGTATAAAATATAGAGTTTTGAAATAGACGAGGAAATACATTAGTTAGGCAATTTAAATAAAATGTAAAGGTAACGTAGAGTATAATTTAATGTCTTTCATTAGCTGTTTATAATCATTTCCAGTATATCTCCTATAATCGTAATCATACATTTGATCCACAGAAGAGTCCGAAGCGAATAATTGTGCTAAAAAGTGAGAGAAGTCATTGATCGATTGATCATAATTTTTTATATATTGAATTGGCTCCCTCGTTAATCGTACAAGGGTAGCAAGATACACCAAAGTTCCAAGTCATCCCATTTGACGTTACTGTTACTTCCTTTTGATAGAACAATTTGTTATTTGCGGGTTAAATGTATGTCCGTGATATTATTCCCAAATTCATGAAATCAACCGAATAATGTTTGTTAATATTTGCATATCCCTAATATAGAACTAAGTATGCCATTTAAGATCACGTATTCATAAGATCCCGCGCATCCAGGCAATATAACGCCAAAATAAGATCATAACTTACCGAGTGCCCGAATGGCTGCTGTTCGTTTTGGACTTTCGCTACAGCAATTAGTAGGAATTTCATTTCCCACACCAGCTATCACACCCCAAGAAAAAGCCAACCATTTTGCTGGAATGTTTACAACAAATTCCACTTTGGATCGACAAGGGACCCTCCTAATATTGCTGCTGTCGATAGCCAGATGCCTGAAATTGTCTTTCGTCAGCGCACAATTAGGCGCATTCTGCTTGATCTCAATACCAAAAAGATTATGGGGACAGACGGAATTCCTCCTGCGGTAGTCAAGGAATGTGCGTCTGAATTAACAGCAGTTTTCTTCAAATTGTTCACCCTTTCATATAAGCTTGGTGTGTTTCCTCTCAGTGCAAACAGTTAGAGTCCAACCAATTACAGAAAAAGGGAAGAAGACCCTTCCTAATAATAATTGCACTGATGGAGAGAGCAATCAACATCGAGATCATCCAATACCTAGAGAGCTCCAAAATCGTGAATGACCAGCAATGTGGCTTTCGTCAGCAGAGATCAACAGGAGACCTGCTTACCTACGTAACAAATGTATGGTGGAAGTCTAGTGAAAAATATGGGAAATCTCTAGCTGTAGCATTGGATATCTCCAAAGCATTTGAACGAGTCTGGCACCAAAGCCTTCATGGGAGACTTCCGTCATATGGTTTGCCTCCTTAACTTCGACACTTACTATCGAGTTTATCTCAGATAGATCACTCCATGTGGTGGTTGACGGAGTATCTTCCGATACAATGGCTATCAACGCTGGTAATACAAAGGGATCTCTCTTGACCTCAACTTTATTTCTTGTCCATATTAACGATCTGTTGGAAGTGACCACGTGTCCCGTCCACAGTTTTGAAGATCATGGTACACTTCTTTCTCATCTAGAGCACCTACACCATCCAATGAAGCCAGAGGAGCGAGACAGAGATAGCTTGACGTAATGAATGGAAATCTGGCAAAGATCTTGAAATGGGGATCTGATAATCTAGTAGAGTTTAATGAAATCAAAACTCAAGATTGCATCTTCTCAAGGGAGGTGGATCCCACAATCCTTAATATGTTGAATGTCAGGTACAACTATTCCTTTGAAGTCTTCCATGCTCGGAATCACCACCATCTGCAACATATCATAGGATGATCATGTGAGGTCCATTGCGAAAACCGCTACACAAAAACTTGGTTTTCTATTCCATACCAGGAGCTGCTTTACATCCCAGCAGCCACTCATAATCTAAAAAGATAGACAGATTCGACCTGTCGTGGAGTACTCTCGAGAGATAACTATATGATCCGAATTGGTCCGGAAGTAGCTTCAGCAAGCAACGTCCTTTGCGTGCACCTCGGGCCGAAACTAATAGTTGTTACTGCAAAAGATCCGGTGAACTGTGCACCACATACATTTCACCACTAAAACCATGATATCGTGCCTTCTTATCCCAGAACTCCGGCCGAAATGAATTCACGGGCTTGGTAGACATATGCGGTAGGCCATTTGAATGAAGCCGAACGGTGACTTGTCAAACGTTCCTGGAAGAGCAGGTAACACAAGGAGATGGAGTTGACTATAGCCCAGAAGGGGCAATAATATATGTCTAGCAAGCAAGCGCCCGTAGTGGGTTCGCCTAAATTAGTCCCGCCGGGGGCGAATAAAAATGCTGCCTCTGCGTGGGTAAATGCTGCACCACATGGCTTCACTCCTAAAGTCCTGTGTCTGTGCTTCCTATCCCAGGTCTCTGGATAATGGATTTGTGGCCAGGGAGATGATATGTGATAGGCCAAACGAAACCTGTTAATTGACACTGAACACGAGTAGGCAGGGGGGTGAGGGGCTCAGATGGTTCAAATGATCATCTCCTCTCTTATTAAGGCGTTGGTCTCTGCCGGGCAGTTGTGGTGCTGTTTATTTAGGACAGGGTCCTACGTGACATGTCTAGAGTCTAACGACGGGCATTAAGGGGGAGTAAAACCTCCCACAGTTATGTGTCCTGGAGTACTGTTCACATGTTCGGCTCCCAAACATACGATGAAGCTCTTGGATTATATCTAGAAGGAAGCTATTCGTCTGATTGATGATGTCACACTAACTACTACGGAAGGTTCCACATAGGCGGACTAGTCGAGCTCAAACTAGTCTCCCCTTCATTGTCAAGCTCGAGACCTGCCGAACTTCTTCCTACCAGACTTAATTTCTCTATCGAACGGTGAAGTTGTGTAACTCTTTGCCTAGCGAGGTCTTTCCTTATGCCTATACCTCCAAACCTTCAAGAATAATTCAAATGCCTATCCCCAACATTCCACCGCTGGCTCACACGATGTTCTTCGATCATTATAGATTTTTCTCTCATGTAGTAATGTAGTATAGAAAAAGACATTAAACTCAAATCACTTCCTTTAGTTGCAGAATAAATTGTTGATAATGAATGGAATATATACGAATGAATGAGCTGCTACTACGGTCACCTCCTTTTGTTAGTAGTTCAGGTTCAGGAGCATAATGTATTTCGTGAAATCCCTTTATTGTATGATATACAGGGTGTCCCAGGTTTTAGTCGGAGAACTTCAACAGTCATAATTGGTGAAGATTTTGAAGGGGTAGTTGGTGTTTTTCTCCCCAACTTCTACGCCACTGGAAAAAGTACGGTTTTGAGACTACCATTTAAACCGCCAATGTTTTCTACACAGAAAAGGTACTGGTCATAAGCTCTAAAGCTGACAGTTTTCGAGAAAAATCAACATTATGTTGAAAAACATGGTCAATTCTTACTAATTAAACAAAATTTATTCAAACGTTAGAACAAGTAACAAAACCAAAAAATTGACCATATACATATAAAAGTTGATTTTTCTCGAAAACGGTCAACTTTAGAGCTTATGAAAATGAGTACCTTTTTTGTGTAGAAAACATTGGCGGTTCAAATGGTTGTCTCAAAACCGTACTTTTTCTAGTGGCGTAGAAGTTGGGGAGAAAAACACCAACTACCCCTTGAAAATCTTCACTAATTATGACTAAAAAAAAATGTTATCACACAGAACATAGCTTACTACGAGTAGAAAATGCTTGCGAAAGCTGTTTTCTGTACGATAAACGGTTCCGGAGATATTCGCAAAAAACGAAATTTTTTTATCAATTTCAACACCCTGTATCTCAAAAACTAAGCGTCTGTGCATATATGTTATCAGGGATTTTTCCTCAAAATCAAATTTTCTATCGACTGTTGAAGTTCTCCGACTAAAACCTGGGACATCCTGTACAGGGTGTCCTCGAACTGCGTGGCAAAAATAAAACCGAAGAATCTTTGATTCGAAAAAAATTTGATGAGTATTTTTACTTTTGCCTCAAGTGTCCTGTTTAGCCGGTAGAGGGCTTCAAAGTTGCAAAAATAATTTTGTTTTTTCGGTATAACTTGAGAACGTGATGGAGGACTTTCACAATATTTGGCAGGTGAGTTAGTGTCAATAATAGCCGTGTTTGAGAGTGGAGCACAGAGCCTTAGAGACCATAGAAATGGCTCAAACTTGAAGATGTAACGGGAAAAGTGTCCAGAACTTTTTTATGGTCGATGTAATTCACTCAATATTTTTTACGTATATCGCTTATCTAATTTGAAAACTTTTTTACTCTTAAAAAATTTTGATAAAATCAACAGATTAGCTTGAAAAAATTAATTTTCGAGTCTCTGCAATTTTGACTTACTAATTTTACTTGATTAAAATACCTTAGTTGCCTTTGCTTTTCTAATGTCATTTTGGCATTTGGAGAATTTATTTTCAGTTTTTACTTTGCTTTCCGTAAAAATTTCATAAAATTGTGGCTCAAAATTTCACTAACACTGAAATGGTTGATATGTTATTGATTTATGGACTTTGTCGTTGCAATGGCAGGAGAAGTGTACAAGTTTATAGGGAAAAATATCCGCACCGCAGAATTCCAAATCGGCAAACCTTTGCTAATATCGAGAGGCGACTTCGCGAAACTGGCAGATTTGAAGCAAATCGAAGAGAAACTGGACGCAGACGGACAAGAAGGACGTTAGAGCTCGAAGAAGAGATAATGGAAGCGGTTGAAACTGAACCTAGGATAAGCACACGACGTTTGGGACTCCGTATTGCTGCCTCAAAATCATTAGTTCATAATGTACTGAAAGAAGAACTGTTGTATCCCTATCATATTAAAACAGTTCAAGACTTATTGCCCATGGATCCAGGTCATCGGCTAGATTTCTGTCGGCTTATTGTCCAAAGACAAAACGCAAACCCCAATTTTTGTAGAAGAATTCTGTTCACGGACGAAGCTACATTCACGAGATGTGAACCTCCATAATGAACATTTTCATGCTGATGAAAATCATCATTAAACGGAAGTTACATATTTTCAGAATCAAACTAAAATCAATGTTTGGGTTGGAATTGTGGATAACTTTATTATTGGTCCTACCGTTATACCCGATCGATTGAACGGGGAGAACTACTTGAACTTTTTGGAACAAATGCTACCTGAACTGTTGGAAGACTTGTCCTTACACATTCATCGTGACCTTTGGTTTATGCATGATGGTGTACCTCCTCATTTCACATTAGCTGTGAGGCGACATTTGAATGCGGAATATCCAGATCGCTGGATAGGTAGAGGACACGATGCACCAGTGAACTTGCCGGCCCGCTCCCCTGATTTGACGCCCTGCGACTTCTTTCTATGGGGCGCTTTGAAGTCGAAAGCTTATGCAGCTCCAGTAAACACACGAGAGGAATTGTTGCAACGAATTAATCATGAAGCGGATTTATTGAAGAATAATCCTGAAGTACTAGCCAGAGTTCAATTCAATTTCTTGAAACGAATTAATTTGTGTATTCAGGAAAATGGGCAATATTTCGAACAATTGATGCCTTAGCGATTTCCCAAAAAGTTTTGTTGTTTCTTTTAATTTAGCATTTGTTATTCCTAAATAATCACATCGTTTCCCCATTTCTATTGTTTTTATTATTCGTGTTTTACCGAGATATTAACCATTTCAGTGAAATTTTGAGCCATAATTTTATAAAATTTTTACGGAAAGCAAAGTAAAATCTGACAGTTTTGAGAATAAATTCTCCAAATGCCAAAATGACATTAGAAAAGCAAAGGCAACTAAGGTATTTTAATCAAGTAAAATTAGTAAGTCAAAATTGCAGAGACTCGAAAATTAATTTTTTCAAGCTAATCCGTTGGTTTTATCAAAATTTTTTGAGAGTAGAAAAAGTTTTCAAATTAGATAAGCGATATACGTAAAAAATATTGAGTGAATTACATCGACCACAAGAAAGTTCTGGACACTTTTCCCGTTACATCTTCAAGTTTGAGCCATTTCTATGGTCTCTAAGGCTCTGTGCTCCACTCTCAAACACGGCTATTATTGACACTAACTCACCTGCCAAATATTGTGAAAGTCCTCCATCACGTTCTCAAGTTATACCGAAAAAACAAAATTATTTTTGCAACTTTGAAGCCCTCTACCGGCTAAACAGGACACTTGAGGCAAAAGTAAAAAGGCTCATCAAATTTTTTTCGAATCAAAGAATCTTCGGTTTTATTTTTGCCACGCAGTTCGAGGACACCCTGTATAATGGTGTAGTTTCGGATATTTAACTTCAAATTGCGTTGTTTGGTTTTTATGACGTCATAAATCCAAGGTGGCCACCGTAAGTGACATTTATTTATTACATTATGAATAACTCCTTCCAGAGTGCTTATACGCAAGAGGTGCATAGAACATTTAATGTAATGTATGAGCGGAAGAACAAATTTATTCTCTATCAATTTTGTCATATCTTCTACTGTATCTGAGTTATGGTTCATTAAATATGTTAACTCCATCATACAATAAATCTGTAGTCGGGCCTACTAGTAATAATATAAGTTATAAAAATATGTTATGGATCGATAGTAAAACATTATTTAATGACACAATATTAAGAAACAATTGTTTCTTATTATAGTGTTAATGTATCCACTCTTTTATAGTTTATTATTTAACTTATTATCATCACCATGTAAGTTCTTCGATCAATCTTCATAGTTTGTATGGTCATCATAGTTAACACACATATATTCGTGTCCTCTATAAACACATAGTCTGTGTACTTTAGATTGCGAGAAAGACATTTACCTGGTACAGCACACTTTCTTTCCACATAACAGCACCTGATATAGTTCATTTACGTTAGGAATGATGTGACGTCCTGGATTAAGGTCAACCATTGTTGCCAGATTGGGCAGGTTTTCAATGTTTTTGAATACAACTAACGATTCGATTGAATAAACTGTTACAAACAAAATTAGGAGTTCTTTACTTATCATATCAAATCAAATTATTTTTATAATCGTAAATGCAATTTATTAACAAACAAATGTTTGAAGAAAATACAGTAAAGTACCTAATCTACATACTGTTTCTACTTCCACCTGATAGATTTAGAAAAAGATATGGAAAATGTACTTCTAGCTTCGTCAGTATTATTAACCATACTGTAATGTTAAAGAAAGCATTATTATTTATGATTATCAAACTATTCAAATCAATGCACGATTTCCAAATCTACTTTCGATCATCTCAGTAACACTATTTTAGTAGGATGAATCATGTGTAAGTGTATTTCATTCTCTGTTGCATACTATGTATTAAAATAGTTGATATGGGTGAAGTTTGTTCAACTTACTATGAAATAAAGAGCTTACTTACTTTGGTAGCACCACATTTATCACTCATTAGTTGAACGAAAACCCAGGGGAAGTTAAAATAAAATATTCTTGGCCAGATTCATTTCAGTAACATCTTGCATATATTCAACAAGAAGTTGATAAACGCTATAAGAAATAAAACTTTCAAATATAGGTATAAGAATTAGACTTGAAGAGAGGATGAGCTTTAAATCGATATCATTTATTTGTATTAAAATTGCTGCTATAACTTGAGGTTATTACACTAGCACATCAAAATAATGAATATTACACCACTGCCTTAAATAATATAGTTCCTTTAAATAATGCACATTAACAATAACCCAGAATTATTCACTTCATCAGTACGTCGAATAGTATTCGCCCATATTTCTGGTGTTGCTTACCCTTGTCACTTTCCACATCGCCAATGATTTTTCCGCTAAACTACCTTCTGGGCCAACTTGATCCCTGTAGTACTTAGTTATACCCACGGTCGTATATAGTATATACAGGTCTGGAAACTCTATGTTTGACATGAGTCTCTTACATGTCGCCAAACTCGTAGTCCCTCGCTCAGCCACCAGCTGGCGCATGGATGGAAGTATGTTGTCAGGATGTGAGGATTAGGCGCCATATCGTTTAAACACGGTCGTATACGTGTCAGAGAACATCCCTCGACTCATGCGCCACCATTTTGGTACTAATAGTATAGGAGCCAGAGCGATATTGATGATCTGAACATTAACCCGATGGCACTATGGTTTATCGTTATAGGACGGTTCAATGACCAAATCATCTCACAGACCGAATTTTCCCCGGCTGCTAGATCTCGACATACAGCATCCGCATTTTCTTTTTTTTTTGACTGGAGGTTAACCCTTTCCTAGTTGCGGTTACTTGAAAAGCATGCCATTCTCATACACTTCCACCATGTGCCATCATTTTTTATCGGCCCGTTTATCAGGCCGACCAGTTAAAATTGGACAGAAAATGGACTGCTAGTTAACCTCCCAAACCTGGTAGAAAATGTCCATTGGTGTTGGCAATTGTTAACATACCCTATGCCATCAAAAGTTATTGGTCCATTTCCGAGTAATTGACCATTATTTGGACCAAAAATGATTCTTTTTTTCATTTGGTGGCTAAAACTTGCAGGTTACAAGATAACGTGATGGCACCATGCTAAATAACTTTATTGGAGGTCGAATAAAGATTTAAAATTAATGCCATCACTCCTTGCCTATTTGAACCTCCCACAATCCCCTAAAACCACCCCCAAAAAATATGAATAACATGCATAATATGGCCAATTTTATCATGAATTAGTAAATTTTTTGAGATTCTGGCTGGGTTCAAAATCGAAACGGCAGTTTTTTGTTTTTGTTTTGTTTTGGGGGTGGTTTTAGGAGATTTTGGTGGGTTTTAATAGGGAAGGAGTGATGGCAATAATTTTAAATCTTTATTTGACCTCCAATAAAGTTATTTAACATGGTGCCATCATGTTATCTTGTAACCTGCAAGTTTTAGCCACAAAATGAAAAAGAGAAACATTTTTGGTCCAAATAATGGCCAACTACTCGGAAATGGACCGACAACTTTTGATGGCATAGGGTATGTTAACAATTGTCAACACCAATGAACATTTTCCACCAGGTTTGGCACGATAAAAAATGATGGCACATGGTGGAAGTGTATAAGAATGGCATGCTTTTCAAGTAACCGCAACTTGGAAAGGGTAACCTCCAGTCAAAAAAAAAAACGAAAATGCGGATGCTGTATCTCGAGATCTAGCAGCCGGGGAGAATTCGGTCTGTGAGATGAATTGGTCATTGAACCGTCCTCTAACGATAAACCATAGTGCCATCGGGTTAATGTTCAGACCATCAATATCGCTCTGGCTCCTAGACTATAAGCAACAGATGACGCTTAGCGGACTCACTTCTCACATAGGAAACAGCCTCGAGTTTCCAGACCTGTATATACGACCGTGGTTATACCCAAAATGTGTTGAATGGGGTTAAAAGTGTAATGGTACGGAGGTAGACAAACCATCTCGTTGGCCACATTTTCCAGGTAACAGTATAATTGTTGTGGTTTATTCATTTTTACCAAGATCAACCATAGTGGTTTAACACGTTTCTTGCTTTTCTGCTTGTTGGTAGATTATTCAATATTCCACAATCAATTTAGGAATTTGTTTTGATACATTTTACCATGATGATTGACATCCTTTGTTTTTGAAGTAAATATTAGTTCTGCATCACTAGGATTAAAACCTGCTGTACAACCAGCCCCAAGTACTATTATACACATTGCTTCACCAACATTCATCGTTTTCACAGTTTTAATACTGAAATATCGTAGGGAATGACCGACAGTACCATCTTCGAAGATCCATGTCCCGTCGAGATAAACAAATAGATGTATTTACACATTCTTATTTCAGTTTACGTTTTGCAATTTACACAGCACATGACGTAAATTTACTTAGAACGTAGAATTGCAGTCCTGGGAAGAATTATTTCTGTACTTTCGAAGTTCAATTCTATTAAAATTCAGATTCACAACAAATATATGAACTGTCAAGTCAAATCAGGAATTGTAAAATCCATATCGGCAACTCTGGAATGTGTTGCCAACTTTAAAAATGAAATATACCTAGTTTGACGAAGATAGCGCGGTACTTAGGAGAATTGTTGGAATGAGTTGGTTGCAAAAGTAACCAAGTATGACGTCACATTATTCTTAACGTAAAAATGCTATAAGCTGAAGAACTGTCTTTGGAGCGTATGATAGCATAAACATAACACGTTTTTCGCTTTAAATTCCCAACCAGTGTGACGGTGAAGGCAGATCTGGGTAGGCCTGGTCAGCACAGCACCATTCTATGGTTTGATAAGGCACTCTAACATCATATGATATCAATAATGCTCTTGTTGGGGGCAACTTTTGTCTTTGAGTTCCTTTCTTTGTGAACAATCCTCATCTCAGTTCCACAGTGTTTGATATATTTGTGCCAGGGACATAGACTTGACAAATGAACTTTTCTATTAAATTCTATCATTATGAAGGAAATACTCCAAGCTTCCAAGTTCACTAACAGCTTCAAGAATATCATCATCTGCTTCACTCAAAACTTTCCAAAAAGAGGTTTTCGCTTTCTTTGCCAAGGATCCTGGTAGGGTCACTTCCAGAGAATGCATGCAGATCTAGTAATGCTGAAGTCTTCGTTCGGGCCACGTCCAGCCAGCCAGTTATACCTTGCTGAGATTGATCTTTCTTTGATTTTGACCAGCTCCAGTTACAAACGTAGTGCCCAATGGAAATAGCTTCGACCATCACAAAGCAAGGTCTAAGATATCTGTATCAGGCTAGTAAATATGAAGTTTATTTGGCACCACGACGACTGGCGAATATGGAAGGCAAAAATATTTTCGTATCTGCCTCCTCACGATTGCTATTGGAGTTCATCTGTTACAATACCCATTGAAGACTGTGCTGTTTTCCTCCAAGATACAAATAAACACTTGTTTCTTCCAGTTACACACTGTATTGCTTTCTTGGAAAAGTAAGCTGTTAATTCATCTTTAGTCATGGTGTTAGATACACTTTCTTTTGCATAGAGGAAGATAAATCTTGCATAGACGCCTCAGATGCCTGTCCCCGAGTGTGCTGGATTTGTATCGACTAAAACCCATCCCCCGTAAGGTTGGTTCTCCTTCCTTGAGAGGAAGCCACACTGTACTGTGGTCATTACTGTCCTATTGTATCCTCACATCATCTTGCATGGGTATTTATTCTTTCCCGTATCTGCATGTGGGCTGATCTACCATACCCATCGTGCAGAGATGTGTGTAGCCTAGGGCGTGTCCGGTCGGGAATGCAACAAGATTCCCTATTTCTTTTCTGCTGAACGTCAATAGTAGCACTCGCTACTGCTGAAGGTCTCCCATTGTCGCTTGGAGTGCTATTATGGGACAGTTCCCTCCAAACTAGTGCAATAAGGACGCTTTGTGCTTGATATAATTAGTTTTGAGAAATCCTGTTTTAGACATTGATATGTCTTCTGATGATGGTCGCGAGACCGAAACGTATTTAAAGACGAAAATAAGCATATGTGTTAGTGTGATCTATTTCCCGAGAATTTATATATAATTCATACCTGGGTCAAGAATCAAGATTTTGATGAACATTTTTTTACAGACTACTTACGTGTTCCTTATAAACGAGCAAAAAAGAAAAATCTGCGGAAATGCACAGTGTTTAAGAAAAAAGTAAAATCTTCTCATAATTAACAGCATGTTTATCTCAAGATATTGACCTCAAAAGCACATAACAACTAGCCTGAATGTCATGAAATATGTCGCTTTCAACTATATTCCAATATTTTGATAATGAAACGCAGTAAATTGGATTTAAAGTAAATAAACAGCATCTGACATTTAATTGTAGTTTCCCTACAAGGTATTTCTTCTCGTTTCGTTTGAGAGGCTGATGTCATAGATATCTTATTTCCATAGATATCAGTATTACGATATGTTTGGCCGTTCGGGAGACTCATAGAGTGCTATATAATTGTGTCGGTACTTCTCTGCCAGTCCCTAAATTCAATTTTTATTTTGTTGCAAACTATTTGAACTTGCCAAAGTTACATGCATTATGTAGAACTGCCTATTTCCTTCATTCTTTTTATAGTTCCAAGCGGCAATACGTAGGTCTGAAGTTATTGAAAGTGTATTTTTGGTGCATATTCTTGAAGAGCATACATTTCTCTTTGTGAAATGAGGTGAATATGTTGTTCTAAAAATACACTTTCAATAACCTCAGACCTACGCATTGCCGCCTGGACCTACAAAAAGTATTAGGGAAATACGCTTTTCCTACCTACGGATTGCCGATTGGAAGACATCAAGAAAAGCGACAATCCGTAGGTTTGAAAGTTATTGAAATTGTATTTTTGCCACATGCATTATGTAGAACTGCCTATTTCCTTCATTCTTTTTATAGTTCCAAGCGGCAATGTGTAGGTCTGGGGTAATTGAAAGTGTATTTTTGGTGCATATTCTTGAAGAGCATACATTCCTCTTTGTGAAATGAGATGAATATGTTGTTCTAAAAATACACTTTCAATAACCTCAGACCTACGCATTGCCGCTTGGACCTACAAAAAGTATTAGGGAAATACGTTTTTTCCTACCTACGGATTGACCCTTGGAAGACATCAAGAAGAGCGACAATCCATAGGTCTGAGGTTATTGAAATTGTATTTTTGCTACATGCATTATGTAGAACTGCCTATTTCCTTCATTCTTTATATAGTTCCAATCGGCAATCCGTAGGTCTGAGGTTATTGAAAGTGTATTTTTGGTGCATATTCTTGAACAACATACATTTCTCTTTGTGGAAAGAAATAAATATGCTGTTCTAAAAATACTCTTCCAATAATCTCAGACCTACGGATTGCCGCTTGGACCTACAAAAAGTATTAGAGAAATACGCTGTTCCTATTTACGAATTCCCGCTTGAAAGTACATCAGGGAAATAGGCTGTTTTGCAGGATGCATCTAACTAAAATATAGTCCAATAACCTCAGACCTACGGATTGCCACTTGAAATTACAAAAACAATGAGGAAAATACAGCGCTGGACAGAATTCATTCAACAAAAATACACATTCAATAACCAAAGACCTACGGATTACCATTTGGAAATAGCAATAAGTCCAGATTTGCAGGAGTATGTTTTCTCTATGACTTACCCAAATGATAACGGAATTTATCTATGAAATTGACATTTCAGACTACACGAGAACGTAATACCTTGTAGGGAGGCTACAATTAAATGGGGTATACTGTTTATTTACTAAATACCGAATTTGTATTTTTACAGCGTTTTATCATCAAAATATTGGAATATAGTTGGGAGCGACATATTTCATGATATTTAGGATAGTTGTCACGTGCTTTTGAGGTCAATATCTTGAGATAAACATGGTGCTAATTATGAGAAGATTTTATTTTTTTCTGGAAAACGGTGCTTTTCCGCAGACACGTAAATAGTCTGTAAAAAAAAATTCATCAGAATCGGGGGTGAGGCCCTTCTTGTAAATAATTACCCAAGAGCCACCACCCATATCCTAGCAATCCAATCATTTCTGTGAGGTTGTTGATTTCAAAGATATCGCTACCTCTGATTCGCAGTTTCGTGCCTGAAAGGAGAGTTAAATTGTATTTCATATGTCCGAAGTAAATTTTACACCATATCAATCAATGGTGCCAGGAATAAAGTTCATAGAAAAGGGGAATCGATATTGCCAATAAATTATCAAATTTAACATCCGAGGATATATCAAAAAGTGTAAATGGTAACTGTAAGGCAAAGTTAGGTAATATCAAAACATCATCCACCAAGTACCTCTTTCATATTATCGTAGAATTTTCATATTCTCGGTTACGAATTCAACAAACAATTCAAACACATTTAGTTGCCTTTGATCTGTCACATTAATTTTTTGTTTGACAATATTTAAATGAATTTAAGTTATGTAACTCAAATTCGACACCTTTTTTTCGCGTTTTCGCCGAGAACAGACAGAACCATATAGCCATCTGTATATGAGCAAGCGGTTTGATGGAATTTTGAACCCTAGCAATTGGTCAAACGCGTTCTTAGCAAGATTTATCAGTGAATAGTTCATTCATCCTTCAATTAGTCACATTCCACATACAAAATTATGGAAAGAACCCAAGTTAAGCCCCCACTCAAGACTCCAAAAAAGGCAGTCAAAAAGCCGAAAGCCAAAACTCCGGCTGCTAAGAAAACTCGAGAGAAAACCGCCAAGCTAATAAATAAAAACCTCGATGAAGTACCCAAGAAGCAACCTGATGCAAAAACAAAATTATATAATTTCTACGAAAATTATCAAATGAGTAACAATGCTAACGCAACAGGGGAGCGGGGTCAGCAGCAAAAACCGTCCTTAGAAGCCTTGAAGGCCATGCTGATAAACGGGTTCGCCGCCAAGCATCTGTCTCAGTTACAGAAGAAACTGATAAGCAATGAAAAATCGGAAATGAGCGAGGTTAAGCTGAATGAAGGAGGGGATGCAACCCACGTTAAACGTAAACCTGGAGCACCGAAAATATCGGTTACGAAAGCCAGGAAGGTGTCGACACTCGAAGCTGATATTCCTCTATCTAAACCTAAAGAAAAGAAGAAAAAGCCAAAGAAAGTGAAAGCGATGTAATATATCATTTGCAATGTTGGAATAGATTATGTTCAATAGGTGAGATAAGTATGGCATGTATAATTCCATTTATTGTTATTAAATTATACTATGTGTGTGAAAATTGTTAATATATTAATGTCCTTTCACCGTTAACTTTTGAGGAATTACTGTTATAAGATGTTGTGAATGAATGAATTGAATTGGCTCAAACCTTCAGCCGCACTTAAGAGCTAATTAACCATCACTTTCTTGAATCATTTTGACGTTTCTCAAAAATAGGAAAATTAAGGTTCTGTATCATTTGTACATTGATGCCAGTAGCAAGTTGTTTTTGCCAAATTCGGTAACAATACTATTTGAATTAAAACCTGATACTGATCCACACAATTCATGAACGAACGAACATACAAAGCAGACAGGAAAACAGTTCGTTCGAATCATTAGGTCGTCTCATTTCCAAATTATAACCAATTAAATATGCCATCAGATGAATATAATATAATATCTCCGATATAACATATAGCTTTAAAATTTTTGTAAAAACCTCATTTTCTGTTATTGGTCAGACAAATTTGCTCCTTATCCCATTCCTCATTTACCAAAATTAGAAAATAAACCCTTTTATAGCTGTTGGGTATATGAAATCTAATCTAAAAGTTAGTTAGTAGTCGAGGAAAAAAAGCACTAAAATAGGCCAAACCTTCCAAACTTGGCGCAGTTGGATGTATTGAGATGCGGTTTTTTGCATTCGAGTCAGAAAAAGATTTAGAAAATTTGTTTGGTATTTTTTTTTGGGGAAAAAATTTATTGCATTTCTACAGCCAAAAAATGCATTCTTCTGAGTGCACTTCTTGAGGTAAATAAAAAAACAGACTCGAATTGATCTTTCGGGGGTTTTTAGAATCGCTGAACATGAATATGCTATGAAGAAAATTCACTGAGGTCCCCTTGAACCTCCCGGGAGTATCCGGGCGTCCTGACGCCCTAGATATCGTTTAATGTTTGTTAACTGTTCGAGAGTTGATATGAAGGTTGCTTGTGATGATTACGACGTGAAAAAACTCTTCTGCAATACCTGGTGGTACTCTGAGACCGGGTAACCACGTCACCTAGGAATTTGCTAATTTTTCTTCATAAAATGTAACAAATTCTGACTCTCGGAGTTCTCAAAGTCGCCGATCACGACTATGACGCTCACAATATGCTGCAAATTACCTGGAAATGTTTCCGGGTCTCTGGAGCCCTGTGTATCTACGTCATCTTCTAGGAATCTGTTCATTTTTCTTCATAAAATATAACAAATTTTGGTTCTCGGGGGTTTTCAAAGTCGCCGATCAAGACTATGACAGTTACAATGTTCTGCGAATTACCTGGCGGTGTTACCTGGTCTCTCTATTTATTTGTTAATTTTTCTTCATAAAAGGTAACAAACTCTGGCTCTCGAGGGTTTTCGAAGTCGCTGATCATGATTATGATAGTCAGAAAGTTCATGCCTAGAAGATGACTTAGATACACAGGGCTCCAGAGACCCGGAAATACCTCCAGGTAATTTGCAGAGCATTGTGAGTGTCATAATCGTGATCGGCGACTTTGAAAACTACGAAAGTCAGAATTTATTACATTTTATGAAGGAAAATTAACAAATTCCTGGAAGATGACTCGGTTACCCGGTCTCAGGGTACCACCAGGTATTGCAGAAGAGTTTGTTCACGTCGTAATCATCACTAACAACCTTTTTTTGATAGCATATTCGTGTTCAGCGACCCCAAAAACCCCCGAGAAACCCATTCGAGTCCGTTTTTTCATTAACCTCAAGAAGGGCACACAGAAAAATGCATTTTTCGGCTGTAGAAATGCAATAAATATGTTCCGCGAAATAAAAATACCGGACAAATTTTCTAAATCACTTTCTGAATCGAATGCAAAAAACCGCATCTCAATCCGTCCAACTGCGCCGGGTTTGGAATGTGGAATGCTTTATTTCCTCGACTATGGTTAGGTACTTCCTTTATTGTATACATAGTGTTTAGTAAACATATGACAAAAACTCGAAAGGCTATTTTAAACCACTTTGTTTCGAAGATTTTTTGGCCTGTAGGAGGGGAAATCTTGCATAGACGCCTCGGGGGTCCATGCTCTCGGTTGTGCCGGATTCTTACCGACTAAAACCCCTCCCCCGTGAGGATGGTTCTCCTCCTCAGAGGGAGCCTCACTGCACTGCGGTCATTAGTGTCCTATTGTGCCCTCACATATTGCTATCTCTTCGTCAGTCCGGTGAATCCTATGAAATTCAGTAGCCTGATGTAGGGAATACTTCTGATTTCCTCGGGTGTAGTTTTATAGTCTCCAAGGATGTCCGACTACCAACGCGTATGCCGTGCACTGACACAGCACATGCTTGGGTGTCTCTTCTTCAACGCCGCACGTGGGCTGATCTACCAAACCCATCGTGCAGAGATGTTTGTTGCATGGAGCGTGTCCGGTCAGGAATGAAACATATTCCGTATTTCTTGTCTGCTGGTCGTCAGTAGATTTTTCACTCGTTGCTGCTGGAGATCTCCCATTAGTCGCTTGGAATGCGACTTACGGGGCAGTTCCCTTCAACAGACACGGTACTCTGCCTTGAGCCATTTTTGGACTACAGATTTCGCTGTGGCATGAGAAATGCACAAAAAAGCGAGATAATATTGCATTGTCATCCAAGTCTGAGCTATGTTCAAAGCTCCAAGTATCTACCTCTTCGGGAAGTTAGTTCAAAATCAATTGCCAGATTCCGCCCGAACAGACAGACAGGCTAGAAAGCGAGTTAATATTGCATTGTCATCCAGTTCTGAGCTTCCTATGTTTAAAGTTCAAGTATTTAGCTCATCGGGAAGTTAGTCCAAAATCAATTATTGTAAACCGACAGAGAAGAATGGGAGCTATTTGAAATCAATTGCAGACAGACAGATAAGAAAGCGAACTAATAAAAACGTGGTAAATCAGTTAATCAAATCAAATGATTTTCGAAGACTAACTTTGCCACGCACTATTTATCTATTCTCCAAAGAGCAACACATTTCTAGTTATAGTTCTGGGAATCATGTTTCAAGTATGATTGTTCATTCGGTTTTAGTGTTGTACCAATTGATAGACAGTGATGGCAAAGTTAAAGTTTTAAAGCTAACATAGATTTCTTTGCAATGGTTTCTTGCACTCACATTTAACATTTCTCTAAGATAATAGAGATATTATCTGCACGAGGAGACAATTTCCCGGAATGTCATCTATCGTCCATTTTTGGCATGCGCATACAGAAAATTGACTTACGCGAGAACATAGAAAACTTAAATCAGTTCGAGTACTGACCAGAGTGGTTATTACCTATATGTACTAACGATCTGTTTAGCTGTTTTTTAGTAAGAACTTCTTCGATTTTCGATTATTATACTAATCATTCATAATTTTACTTCCCCTTCTAAACATACTTTTTTGAGCCTTTTTGAATCAATCTAGACTATTTTTGAGATGTTTTTGTCTGTGTGCATATGTGCATAACCCACTGTGGAAACCTTTGCTCCGTTCCTATTGGTCGTACGGATTTGAAACTTTGAATATCGCTCTGAATTGATGAAAATAAGAACTATATTGTTCCTAGGCGCGGTAGGCCCATTTCAACTGGTATTTTGACGTCCATCTTCAGTTTTTCAAATGGAATTATAGTATTTTATTGAACCATAATGACAACTTTAGTTGTAAATGAATACCACACGCCTATGTTTAACCCGCAGAAGTGTCAGAAAATCTCATTCTAAGATTCAAGTAACATCATCGATCTATACTCTATACATCATTGTTCTATGCTCTGTAGTATCATGGAAGTAAGTTTATGTTATAGCGTGCATAATTTCGAATGTCAACCTGACAACAGATGGCAGTATAAAACATAATTGTGAATACATCATGTAGACATCTGAATAAAATTTCAATGTAGCGTAGAGTATAATTTATCGTCTTTCATTATCTGTTTCTAAATCATTTCCAATATATTTTCTGTTTCTACAATCATACATTCTACCCGTGGAAGGTTTTGAAAATTGTGCTAACAAAAGTGAGAGAAGTCGGTAATCGATTGATCACAGCTTTTTCTGAGATATCATAATTGTCCATTTTGGGCATGCGCATAAAGCCAATTGACTTATGCGAAAACATAGAAAACAGAATACTGTTCGAGTACATAAAGCTATTAGTACAAGGGACACAGAAAGGAAACGTGGGCAGACTGTGAATTCAAAGCCCCTTGCACCTCGAGCCTCAAAGCCGACAGCATCCTCACTATCACATGTATATGATAGTCGCGTACCATGAAGATAAGATTGACAACTAGATAATCCTTTATGTCAAGAATTTTCCAGTTGGCCTAAACAATGCAATGTATTATAACAATGAATAGGGTGTAAAACAGAGTTGTAAACCACATATGTTATCAATTCGAATAAACTTTCAATCTCATGATGTGGAGAATAGTTATGTAGCTTTAATTTATTAGGTTAGCTAGTAAGAAAACTAGTGACAGGCCAGTCAAAAGTGCGATAAAATAGGGGTCATTACAAAAATTTCATAGACCGCACGAAAATGCAAATATTCAAAGTACGCACACATTTCAACACATAATCATATACCCAAATAGTTGCTTGTATAAAAAAGAGGACACAAATTGAAAATATTCGAATAGGTATTAGGAATTTTGAAATATACCAAACAGGAAAGTAACGTAGTCTTCAATTTTATAATTCTCTAAAAATCAATAACTTTTTTCAAAGCTTCTAGAACAGCAATCGAATTTCTCATGCCCACTTCCACTCTACTCCTAATTACATAAATGCGAGTATAATACACGTGACACAATGTACCTACTATACATAATAAAAGACACGCATGCATGGATACTTTTTACTTAACACGACTGTTACGTCCATCCTTATTTCTACATATTATTCCAATATTATTTTACTATTATTCCTAACATCAAACGATTACAAATCATTGAATTATAGGAATTTCCCAACCACCGCAACAACATCCACCGTATCTAAACAAATAGATACAGAGTCCCCACCTCTTTCATTACTTCTGGAGAAGAACAACTACCAAGAGGGGATGAAGTTCGAAACCAGAATTCAAGATACACATTATTATTATTCATTCAACATTCAAGCAAACATCTAAATATATACTCACTCGTTATAGTCTAGTTTGTAATTAATATATTGTTTAAGTGTAAGAATTAAATCCATCCAAAAATATTCAACAACTCTCAGTTATTAAAATAGTGCCTTCGTGTACGATCCCAACACATTACACGACTGTTCGAACATGAATTTTGTACAAATTAATAGGTAAAAGACAGTATTATACTTTTTAATACATTTGAATTCTTTGTATTTTTTGAAAGAAAATTAAATATAATCATTAAATAATTGTTTTTTTAACAAAATCCTCGATATTATATAATCAAATCTAGGAAATAATAAATTTTCGTAAATTCATTAACACCCGAAAGAACTATTAACGGCTTTCATGCATTTATGATTCTAAAATATTTAATTCAAAATTCAGCTGCGCGCGTGAAATCTACATCTACCTACACTTTCCTATGTAAAAACAAGATTCAACTGTATTATACGTTTTAATACATTTGAATTCTTTGTACTGTTTGTAAGAAGATTAAATATAATCATTATTCCAATATTTTTTTTAACAAAATTCTCGATATTACATAATCAAATTTATGTTTTTTTTTATCTGAATAATACATTTTCGTAAATTCAATAACACCTGAAACACCATCTAACGGTTTTCATGCATGACTTTATTTATTTAAGTATTTAGTTCAATATTTAGCTGCGCGCGTGAAATCCACATTACCTACACTTTACTATGTTAAAATAAGATTCGGAGCGCTATTTTCTTCTACCTCGCTGTTAATATTGTTGTTTTTGATCTAGAGTGGTGAATAATCAGATTGATTTAGTTTGAAGCGTCTTATTTATTCTGAATTAGATATTTGTTTTCCATTGAAAACGTTGTATTATGGGCCCGTACTGGTCTCAAACGCATTTCATTCAATATCGCGACTTCTACTGGTTCAAAACTGTTCTACTTGCGCTCAAAATATTCGTCTCTGATTCTTCTAACAATGTTCTGAATATGCTTCTTTTTTTTAAGAATCTTATTCTAAAAAAAATCGACTTTTTAAGGGTCCAAAATTTACTAAATCGTCTAGAAATTCGAAATTGAACCACCTATTCTATCAGTTAGAGGATGGCAAAATCTACAAAAAGGCAGATTTTGGGGCAAAAAATAAGATAGACCAAAAAAGCAAAATCCAAAAAAAGCAGGCAAGAAATATGATCATTTGACTGGAATAACTGAAATAAAATATATAAATTGGTAGGGAAAATAATTTTTTAACATTCATTAAAAAAAAAACAGGTAAATGAACCCCCCAGTGAGCTATCGAGTTCTAACTGGTCTCCTCAAACGACGCGTCTTGACTATTGCAGGTCTATATACCATAGTATTTAACGAATTAGATATCTATTGCATACAATATATTATCGTAATGGAAGTGTAAATTTGGTTTCATTCTTCTCATTTTACTATAAAATGTATAAGCCTACTCATTATAGTCACACAAGTTATTGACTCATAACACGGAACTGATTCAATGTAAAGCAACAATCTCATAACATAGTATTTATTACTATAATACATTCCATCCAAACTGGTTACTTTAAAAAGTAAATTCCGAATATGAATATGTTGGTATTCCGAACACGTAGATTAATTTGCAAGTTGCCAAGATATGACCAACCGATAACTTCAGGCTATAAGGAAGCGTATCTTCATTAGTGGTAATGACAAGTTGAAATGAGGCGATATGCAAAATTTTACATTATCTGGAATTGCAATCTTTACAACAATACTTAAAAATCGAGGTCGAGTAGACGAATGTCTTGTGGCTTAGTTTAATTTCCAATATGCTGTTATAGTACATAATGGAACATTTATTACTCAACAAAGTTGACATTAAAGAAAGTGACATTGGCAAAGTCGATTTGAATAACGATTAATTTGATATTCTAATCAACTCTCACTGTTGCTGACAAATAGAATAACAGTTGAGTCCAAAGAAATTTTTATTTATTTATCTCATGAAACAATATAATAATAATGGTAATAATAATACATTCTTACATTAAATACATAAATTGATATTTTCGGTTCGGTAGTGTTAAATATAAGAAGAGGAAGCGGAGGTCTGGCAACGCTATAAATATTTCCGGCTAATGTTGTATACATAAACACATGTAAAAATAATAATCGTATAGTTGTCATCGACCTTTCGTGTTTTTGAAAGTTAATTACAATTAATAAAATTCATTAACTAATAATTCTAAGTTTTTTTTTCATAGGAATAATTAGTGGGAGTCGCTCAAACTTGCACATAACATTATTGTAATAATGTTATTCCATTAAAAACAAAAACATTTCTATTTAGCCGTTTTTTAAATATATTAAAATGTTGTTTTTTTAACTCGATATATTTAAAAAACGGTGTAGTGAAATCCTCCAAAAAATTAGATGTATTCTTATATTATTATTCTCAACGGTCTGTAAGAATTTCAAAAAATTGTATCATAAAAAACTATCTGTACCAAACCTCCTTAACTCAAGAGATTTAACACTTGTAGTGTGCAAGAGTGATAATGACAATAATGATAAATAAAAAAAACTGTTCTTATAGTTCTTATTCTAATCAATTTGATAATCATTTCTAATTTGTCAATTTTATAAACAAAGAATAATTCTGAAATACATAATTTTTAGTAAAATATTTTATATTTCTAACATTTAATGGTAATAATAGGGCACAACATTGAGCAGGTGTTTAAGATAACGGAGGATTTTTATATTACCCCAAAATGATAGATGAGTATGTCTCGTTCAATGTAGAAAGATATTACGACATATCTTTACAGTATTGTCGGGTTGACTATGTTTTCAATGTTTTCGAATACAACTAACCATTCGATTCAATAAATTGCGTTAGGAGTTATTTACTTATCATATCAAATAATGCAAATTATTTAAAATCTTAGATGTAATTCACAATCTAATGTAGTGTTTTAGTCTAGGAGCCAGAGCGATATTGATGGTCTGAACATTAACCCGATGACACAATGGTTTATCGTTAAAGGACGATTCAATCAGTGGCGGCTCCTCGAAGGAGGCTAAGGAGGCTCAGCCTCCTCACCAATTTATCTTAATGATCATTCTCCATTTTATTTCCTGTTTCTCTGATAATTCTTTAAATTTTACAATTAATTCCCCGTTCTCAGTAGTTATTTTCAATCCGGCAACAGTGGTCAGAGGCTAGATTCTCTATATATCTCAAACGCTGAGTTGTGTTGTTCAACACAGTTGCCGTTTTTCCGACCAGTCAATCGCCAAATAGCGTGAAACGGCGAAAACGGCAACAGGGTAGGGAGGCTAGCTTTTCGTATCCATTCGTCGGTCGAATGAAATACGATTACTTGCGCTCCCGCCTCCCGCTGCTAGAAGAATGCGGTTAGTTGTTGTTTTTATTCCACGAGGCGTAGTAAGGTTAAGTAGTTAATTTTTAAGTTATAATTTATCTAATCGGAATCGGTGAACGTTAAAATTATGAGTGACTTAGTTGCAGAGTTCTTAGAAAATCCATTTAGTGGATTAACATATGATAGAAAAGTGTTCTTCAAAAACAAACGGCCTTTACCGGATTTGAAAGGATTAGTGATGGCAGGGAAGTATCAAAATCGATCGTTTAATACTGATAATTATAAAAAATATTTATGGTTTACGGGATCTGATGTACACAATAAATTATATTGCTGGTATTGCTTGCTATTCACATCAGATACAACTTCATGTTGGGGGCACTTGGGTTATAATGATTTGAAAAATTTAGCTCGTGGCCTAGAAAGACATGAAAAATCGCAGGAACATATTACATCGTGTATTAAGTTTAAATTAACCGGTAAACAGAATATTGTTAATGCGATTGATTCTACACGAACACGCGAAATCGAAAATCATAATAAAACAGTTAAAGAAAACCGCGAAGTTTTAAAAAAAATCATTGATTTCTTATTGTATTTATCATTTCAAGATTTGGCTTTTAGAGGGCATGATGAAACTGAAAATTCAGTTAATAAAGGTAATTTTAGGGAATTGTTAGATTTGTTTTGTAAATACGACAGTAAGCTTCGCGATTTTATGACTAACGCGTCAGTATTTGCAGGCATTTGTTTTGTGTTATGCGGGTATAATGGTTGAGTGACACCACGCGAAATAAAGTTAGATTAGAATTCGTCTGTTCGGTAAATTATTAATTGTAAAAATGGACAACTTGTGGAAAGATTTTTAGGGTTCTACGATGTTAGTTCGGGAAGAACAGCGGTCAATTTATTCAATTTTTCAATGGAAACATTTCAACGATTCGACTTTGCGAATAAATCAGACTTACGACGGCATCTGTAATGGCGGGACATTTAAACGGTCTTCAAACAAACGTAAGTTTTAAATAACATAGTAGGAAACAGAATTCCCTGTAATGCTCGAACTCGATGGAATTTTACATCACATGCAATGTTTAGTTTACCATCCATAAAAGAAAGACAAATTAATTGAAATATTTGATTTTATATTAAACAGTGATGACTTTTCAACAGATCAGGTTTCATTGAATGCTGCTGTTGGTTTAAAATCTTATTTAGAAAATGAAGAATTTTTGTTATTTCTTGATACTTTTGAATTAATATTTGAACAAACTGATCTTATTTTTCGAATTTAAAACATAAATTCACTAATATAATTCATTCAAGAGATCGTTTAACACATCTCATTGATAACATTCAAGTTTCCGTTATACAGAATTTCATTTTAATATTTTATTTGGAAATTATTCAACTGATGAGGCTTCTCCCGTGAAAAGGAGGAAAACATATAATTTGGTAGACAAGAAACTACATTATAAACAACTTTTTTATGAAATTTTAGATACTATTAAAGGTCAAATATTGAGATTCGATTTTCCGATTTACATGAATTGAAGTTTTTCGATTTGACGAATAGAAGATTTTTCGAATCTTTTTCAAAAGAGTTTCTCAATACACTTTCAGATAACTTAGTTCTAAAATATAATTTTTTTGATAAAATAGCGCTGCACAATGAATTATGCGTTGTATACTGGGATAAAGATATTTTAGGCCAGTACGACAGTCACGCCGATATGATAAAATATATGATAGATAATGATTTGCAACAAGTCTTACCTCAGTTTTATAAACTACTTTGTTTGACAGTCACCATTCCTGTCACGTCGGCATCGGTGGAGAGATCATTTTCTACTCTCAAACGAATTAAAACATACATGCGAAATACAATGGGCCAAAATCGTTTATACAATGTTAGTTTAATATCTATTGAAAAAGATTTAGTAAAACACTTAAAACATAATGATACATTTTATGATAATATTATTGATCATTTTTCGTAAATTAAAGACCGTAGAATTTCGTTAATATATAGAAAAGTTGATAAAATTAATAACAAAAAACAAAATATGAAAAATTCCAAAAAAAAAGAAAAAAATTAAAAATCCAAAAAAAAATAAAAAACAAAAAACGAACGAAAAAAAAATTTGTGGGCAAGAGAAACTCTATACCTCCACGTTGGTTCTTGCTGGGTAACAATCAATTTTGTCACTGAAGGTTAAATTAATTGGCTGAATAGAGTATATTTTTACAAAAACGTTTTATGTCCAGCCTCCTCTCTCAAAAAGTTCACGAGCCGCCACTGGATTCAATGACCAATTCATCTCACAGACAGAATTTTCCCCGGCTGCTAGATGTCGAGATACAGCATCCGCTTTTTTTTGTTTTTTGACTGGAGGTTAACCCTTTCCAAGTTGCGGTTAATTGAAAGGCATGCCATTCTTATACACTTCCACCATGTGCCATCATTTTTTATCGAGTCCGTTTATCAGGCCGACCAGTTAAAATTGGACCGAAAATGGACTGCACGTTAACCCTCCCGAACCTGGTGAAAATGTACATTGGTCTTGGCAATTGATAAGATACTCTATGCCATCAAAAGTTATCGGTCCATTTCCGAGTAATTGGCCATTATTTGCACCAAAAACTTTTTTTTTCTCATTTTGTGGCTAAACCTTGTGGATTACAAGGTAACATGATGACATCATGTTAAATAACTTTATTGGAGGTCAAATAAAGATTTAAAATTATAGCCATCACTCCTTGCCTATTTCAAAGTCCCAAAATCCCTTAAAACCACCCCCCAAAAAATATGAATAAGATGGATAATATGACGAATTTTTTGATAAATTAGTCAATTTTTGAGATTCTGGCTTGGTTTAAAATCGAAACGGCAGTTTTTTTTGTTTTGTTCTGTTTTGGAGGGTGGTTTTAGGGGGTTTTGAGAGGTTGAAATAGGCAAGGAGTGATGGCAATAATTTTAAATTTTTATTTGACCTCCAATAAAGTTATTTAACATGGTGCCATCATGTTATCTTGTAACCCGCAAGTTTTAGCCAGAAAATGAAAAAAAGAAACATTTTTGGTCCCAATGATGGCCATTACTCGGAAATGGACCGATAACTTTTGATGGCATAGGGTATGCTAACAATTGCCAACACCAATGAACATTTTCCACCAGGTTTGGGAGGGTTAACCTGCAGTCCATTTTCGGTCCAATTCTAACTGGTCGGCCTGATAAACGGACACGATAAAAAATGATGGCATATGATGGAAGTGTATGAGAATGGCATGCTTTTCAAGTGACTGCAACTTGGAAAGGGTTAACCTCCAGTCAAAAAAAAAATTGCGGATGCTGTATCTCGAGATCTAGCAGCCGGGGAAAATTCGGTCTGTAAGATGAATTGGTCATTGAACCGTCCTCTAACGATAAATCATAGTGCCATCGGGTTAATGTTCTGACCATCAATATCGCTCTGACTACTAGACTATTATAAAGGCAAGTACCAACTACTAATGGTTTCTAGTTGCACAACCAGTAGTTAATTGCATATTATCAACATTAGGTTTTCATTTTCACAACCTCAAGAACACTTTAAATGTAGGATGATGATAATAATATTCCAACAAATATTCAAGTCGAATCCATAATGAAAAAAACTTGCTATTAAATTCACTTATTAGGTAAATATTGAGATAGTCGAGGAAATAAAGCATTAAAAAAGGCCAAACCTTCCAAAACCGACCCGGATGAATTGAGATGCGGTTTTCTTCATTTGATGCACAAAGTAATTTAGACATTTTGTGCCGGGTTTGTTTTTTGAGGAATACATTTATTGCATTTCTACACCAAAAGATGCATTTTTCTGAGTGCACTTTTTGAGGTGAATAAAAAGTTAATTACTCGGTGGATAATGGGTCAAAGGGACTTGAATTGGTTTCTCGGGAGTGTTTGGGGTCGCTGAACAAGAATATGCTATCAAAAATATTCCCCTGAGGTCCCCTAGGATCTTCACCGGTGTACCTGGGGGTCCTGACGCCCTGGACATGGATAAATTTCATTAAAAATTATTTTTTAATGCTTGTAAACTCTTAGATGAAAGATATAAAGGTTGCTAATGGTGATTACGACGTGCAAAAACTTTCCTGCAATACCTCGTGGTACCCGGAGACCGAACATCTACGTCATCTACAAATTTGTTAATTTTTTTTCATAAAATGTAGCAAATTCTGGCTCTCGGGGGTTTTCAGAGTCGATGATTACGATTAAGATACAATGTTCCACAAATTATCTGAGTATGTTTCCGGGTCTCTGCGGCCCTGCATATCTACGTCATCTTCTAGGAATTTGTTAATTTTTCTTCATAATATGTAACCAATTCTGGCTCTCGGGGGGTTTTCAAAGTCGCCGATCAGGATGATGACACAATGCCTTTTAAATTACCTGGGGGTTTTTCCGGGTCTCTGGAACCCTACATATCTACGTCATCTTTTACGAAATCGTTAATTTTTCTTCATAATATGTAACAAATTCTGGCTCTCGGGGATTCCCAAAGTCGCCGATCACGCTTATGATACTCACAATATTCTACAAATTATCGGAGGATGTTCCCGGGTCTCTGCGGCCCTGCATATATACGTCATCTTCAAGGAATTTGTTAATTTGTCTTCATAATATGTAACGAATTCTGACTCTCGTGATTGGCGACTTCCAGAACCCCCGAGAGCCAGAATTTGTTACATATTATGAAGAAAAATTGACAAATTGCGAGAAGATGACGTAGGTATACGGTTTCCGGGTACTACCTTTATATCACATCTCGAACAGTTAACAAGCATTAAAAAATAATGTTTAATGAAATTCATCGATATTCAGTGCGTCAGGACCCCCGGATACCCAGGGGAAGGTTCATGGGGACCTCAGGGAATTCTTTTGATAGCATTTTCGTGTTCAGCGACCCCAAAAACCCCGAAAACCAATTCAAGTCCGCTTGACGCATTATCCACTGAGTAATTAATTTTTTTTATTCACCTCAAAAAGTATACTCAGAAAAAGGCATCTTTTGGCTGTAGAAATGCAATAAATTTTTTCCATAAAAAACAAACCAGGCACAAAATTTCTGAACTACTTTCTGAATCGAATGCAGAAAACCGCATTTCAATCCATCCTGCTGCGCCAGTTTTGGAAGGTGACTGTTTCATTTCATCGACTAAAATGCAAGTGTCCAAAGGAAGTATTTTCCAGAAGATTTATTAATTTTCATGAGAGTTTACTTGATTGATTATTGAAATAAAACTAATCCTACACCTGCAAGATTTGGATGAAGATATGGGAAATTAATTTCCAGCTTCAAGCCGATTTTATTACTACTTATAATGATGTTAAAGTAGGCATTATCAAAATGTTAAAATCAATGAACGCTTTCCAAATATTTTTTCAATAATTTCAGTAACACTATTATATAAAGTAGGATGAATATACATATTGAGTCAGTTCGAGTGGTGTATAGGATTAATGTGAGGGTATTAGAGAGCCAGACGCATTGTATTATTAATAAGATAAGCAGAAGAAGAACTTGTGTTGTGTGATAGGGAAAGGGCAGTGTGCATTGAACAGGTCGAGTTGTTAGTAATAGTCCAGCTAACGAACCGGAAATTTAAAAAAAGACATGTAGGTCAGAATGGAAATTTTTTTTAGGAATCGATTCGTGGGGTCACCAGGATCATTCATAACACATAAAACCTCACCAGTCCCCCCTCTCCTTGGGAACCAGAAATGGCCAAAACTTGCGGATTTTTCACCCCCAGAATTGATTAAAAGTAAATCTGACGTCAAAATCGTGATCAGCGACCCAAAAAAACCTCCCTGGTGGATTTAAAATCCGAAAATAATATACATTTCCAAAATAATCTATAAGGGTTGGCAAAAATGAACAATTTGATCGATTTTCCACCCCCAGAATTGATTTCAAGTAAATCTGACTTCAAAATCGTGATCAGCGACTCAAAAAACCTACTTGGTGTATTTTAGATTCGAAATTACCGACAAATGTTTAAATTGATTCCATATTTATAGCACCAAATAAAAACACATTACTCACGGAATTGAAAAATATAAAACTAGTTGACATTATTAGTCTGAGTAGTTTTTAGTTTTGTTAACGCTGCCTGTAAGAATCATAGATTCTTTTTTGAAACTGGTGACTTGGTTATACGTTTTTAGCCAAATGTACTTCATTTAATAAAAATATATTTAGCCAAAAAGAGACCGAAACACTTTTTAGCCATCTTATAAAATCTACCTGGGGAACTAACAATACAATATATATTTACATCGTTGAAATCGGAAAAACAACAATATCAAATTCAGGATAGCTTCGGATTTTAAATATGGAAAGAAATTTTAATATGCACAAAACTCTAGCCATGCTTAGCTTGAATCCGAGGGCTTCACCAATTTTCTTCACGTCATAAATGAATTCTTTTGTGTTCTTCGGAGGCAAAGCGGAAAAGCGACGTAATTTGCCCGATATGAATTGTTCGTCCAAGCAAAGTCAGCCATTGTTGTCAGGTTGAGCAGATTTTCATGGTTTTTGAATGCAACTACCTACTTGATAAAATAAACTGTGTTACAAACAAGTTTAAGAGTTTTTTACTTATTATATGAAATATACTACAAATCGTTTGTAATTTTAAATGTAATTGACAAACTGTTGTAGAGTTTACCAAATATGTGAAGTCACTGCTTGACAAAATTGTATGGAGATATATTATAGGAAGGAGGAAAGTTAGCTTGTAAAGTACTTTAGTTTTAAAATTATAATTAAAAGTGTCGTTATGGTTTGAGTGGTATATTATATAAGATGCTGTTGTGGATATAATTTAAATATATTTGAAATAAAACACAGTCCAAGATGCACATAAAAAAAATTGCTTCTTTCAATTAACTTGCATGCATCATAAAATATAATAAGTGTATTTAACAATACGGCGTTTTTATGACTAAATTAGATTAACATTTATGTAAAATACAAATGGTAATTCAAATTTTTTTATATTCATTTAACTATTTTTACCACCTCACGCTTTCTTATGTTTGAGGTTTCTTTAATATTTTTATTAACAATTCATACATTTTACGCTTAAAAAAGTGATTTTTTACTTCATTAATTATTCAACATTTTTTGCTAAATTGCTTAAGCATTTTAGGTAGTTTTTTTTTTCAGGGAGTCTCCATTATAATTGTTAAATATATGGTCGAGCTCGTTGCATTTTGCCAAAATCCCTTCTGTGAGCTTTCCTTTTTTCTTAATTCAAATAAAACCAGCCTAATTTTCCAACCCGTCTCTCTCTTCATCACATATTTTTTTCTCCCTGTGAGAATCATTCCGTAAATTCAATGCACTAAACATTTCACCAGTAACATCCTACAAATTGAAAATGAATAAAAGAAATAAACATTTTCAGAGCCGACCTGAAAATTTGACTCGCCAACAATGTCTATATTGTTGCTTGTTTCTAATTCGATAATATTCATTGTACTATAAAGCTAACCTCATAAAAACACACAGAATAGCATTCATAATTTACACGTATGGTCATAATTTCTGGTAAGTATATCTCAATATTTTGAACACCGTTTTACAAGAAATATGCAAACAAATTTGTAATAGATCTCAATATTTCAAAAATAGTTCTTTTATGTTCAGCTATAAAGGCATATGCAAATGAATTTGTGATAAATCTGAAAAATCTTGGCTTCACAATAGCACGACTTGATGCCGACGTTTCGCCAACCATTACAGGTGGCATCTTCAGGGCAGACTAGAGGCTTGTACTGAAATTGATTCTACTGGTTTCTGTAAAAAATCCTCCACGCTACACAGTTTACTGCCTTTATTCCTGTGCTAAACTCTGTTCTGGCACCTGATCCTGGCGTTGTGTCATCATGTGCGAAGTGGAATTTTCCAGGATGTGTTTCCAAATGTTGGGAAGATAATATCCTGAGACACGGCTTAGATTATTTGGATGTTTAAGGATTTCTATAGCTTCAAGTATTTTTCGCTGATAGACGTTTGGGGTTCGGACTATGATTTTAGTATTTTCGAAAAGGATTTGATGATTAGTGTCAAACTTGTGTTCCGCTAGTGCAGATCTACTGGTGTCACGAAGCCTTGTACAGCGCTCATGTTCTTTCACACGAGTAGCTACTGTACGACCTGTTTTACCAATGTAGACTTTACCGCAGGAACAGGGAATGCTATAAACACCTTCTGAATGAAGAGGAGGAAGGAGATCTTTGATAGGTTTTCAAAACTGAGTGGAAAACCGAGTAGAAATATTACGTTTTTTAAGAATTTTGGAAATTTGATCTGTTATATTTTCAATATATGGAAGATAGGCAGTGGCTAAAGCAGCTGAAGATTGTGCCTCAGGTTGATTTGAAATTTCAGACGAAGTCGTTATGACTTTTTGAATGTTGTAATGCGAGAAATTATTTGATAATAAGGCAAATGAAAGATGTTTTAATTCTGATTTTAAGGATTGGGGTTCAGATGAGTTGACAGCTCTGTGGACCAAGGAGCTTATGACAGATTGCTTTTGGGCAGGGTGGTGGTGGGAAAGACCACTGTATCTAGCGGTGTGATTGGGTTTTCGATCCACAGAATGTCCTAAAGTACCGTCAGTCTGTCGACTAACTGATACATCTAGGAACGGAGAAAAGGATATTGGGATAATGTAATGAATTCAAATGATTTTCGTGACCATGCTGCCAAATAACAAAAGTGTCGTAGACAAATTTTAACAAACATTTCGGCTTGAGAACAGATGAGTCATTAGCATCTTGCTCGAAAGTTTTCATGAAGAAATTAGCTATGACCGGGGAAAGTGGGGAATCCATGGCAGCTCCCGAGGACTGCTCGTGAAACTTGCCATCGTACAGAAAATATGTAGAAGATAGACAAAAGTCAATTAAGGGTAGTAAGTCCACTGCCTATCTTCCATATATTGGAAATATAATAGATCGAATTTCCAAAATCCTTAAAAAACATAATATTTCTACTCGATTTTCCGCACTTCCAAAACTGTCTCAGTTTTACAAACCTATCAAAGATCTCCTTCCTCCTCTTCACTAAGAAGGTGTTTATAGCATTCCCTGTTCTTGCGGTAAAGTCTACATTGGTGAAACAGGTCGTACAGTAGCTACTCGTGTGAAAGAACAGGAGTGCTGTACAAGGCTTCGTGACACCAGTAGATCTGCACTTGCGGAACACAAGTTTGACACTAATCATCAAATCCTTTTCGAAAACACTAAAATCATAGTCCGAGCCCTAAACTTCTATCAGCGAAAAATACTTGAAGCTATAGAAATCATAAAACATCTAAATAATCTAAACCGTGACTATCTCTAGTCTGCCTTGAAGATGCCACCGATAATGGTTGACGAAACGTCATCATCAAGTAGTGCTATTGTGACGTGGAATCCATCCGGAAGCCAAGACTTTTCAAGATTAGCTATCCGCGGTAGTCTACTATTCAAGATAAATTTGACTTGTTTGATGGGAAATAGTCTTGGAGATTAAATTTCCTTTTGTAATAATTGTTACATTTCTGTAAATACCTATTTGTTTGTTCGATAAAATATAATAAGACTATATTTTCATAGTTTTTTATATTAGTTGAAAACAAAAATAAAAGCACCTAGTTAATGAGATTTTGAAACTACAAACACAAAGAATGGATAGTCTCAGGGATAAGATTTTTGAAAATACTGAACAAACTCTTATTAGAATTGGAATTATTTCACGAGAAAAAAATCCAGAAATGCCCTGTTCCTAAATATAATTATGCTAAATCAAAATACAGAAAAACGTGGATCTTCAATACAAGAAATATATTTTTTTCTATTTTATATATAGTTCTATTAATAGAAAATGATCAGGATATAAACAATAATTGAATACGACACATCAACCTGCGTAATTAGAGCGATTATTACTGGATTGATGCCCTTGGACTTCTCGAAAGGTCGTCGTTACATTCGGCTTGATTGTGGCGTAACTTCCTCAATTGAGACCTACTGACATACTGACTTGCCGGATGTAATATGAATCCCGCCAGCCATAGACAACGTCACATCGTATTAAGACATCCTTGTGAAGCAGATTAAATGGATTATTTCAATAGCCTGAAGAGACAGACGAAACACGTCTTCATGATCTGTTTTCTATGGAATAAATCAAGGTTGTTATATTTAAAACAACTTCTATTAAGCAAGATGTGTTAGACATAGCCTAATGTTTCAATTTAAGTTTGAACCTATGTTTTAAATTAGGTGCTCAAAACTGTTTTAAACATGTTCAAAACAATAATCCAAAAATTTGTTTGTTTACATTATATATAATAAAAATTACAAACTTGAAAAGTAAAATTCGATTGTACATAGAGAAACAACTGTTTGAACAGCTTTGATTGAAAAAATAACAGTTCCTATTATTTGTATTTCTAAAGGAAAAATAAAGTTCTTAGACCTCTACCAATCTCTATCGACTCTATCATCGGTATTATTTGTACGAATCATCTATAAATTCTCGGGAAATAGGTCACACTAACACATATGCTTACGTACGTTTCGGTCTCACGACCATCATCAAAAGACTTATCGATGTCTAAAACGGTATTTCTTAAAACTAATTGTATTACAATAAGGCATTATCCTTGTCGCACTAATTCCAATTAAAAATACCCACGTCGCCGAAACGAACAGAAATACTAGTAATCGAAATTGTAACTCATTATTGTTTTAAATATATGAATCAAGAATTCACTGCTTAGCAATTTTCGTATAAAATTCGAAGTAATTTCAATGCACCGTTTGAAATACGACTGAAACCAAAAAATATAACACTCAAGTTGTTGAAGATTTATGAGGTAATAGAAAAAGGTTGTCAGACCTTATTAGAATTGCTATTTGAGAATTCTACCTAAAATAGACTTTTAACATCATAAAGACGCATGTAGGAATTTGAAAGGGTATTAATTAATTAAATTAGCATAAATTTGACTTAATGATTGAACGTCAGCTCTATGATTTATAGAGTTGGAGACGCGTTTTATGTGAATCATCTTCAGGATAGATTTTTCATGATAATTGGTTTCCTTAGTTGAAATATTAACATTTTTGTAATCGAATTGATAGTTATAATCAAAATAATGTTTAGCAAGGGCGGTAGAATTTTCTAAATTCTTGTGTCTAGTACTATACTTATGACCATACATTCTTTTCCGTAAATATTGTTCAGAGATTCCTGTTTAAGTCCCATCGCAGTGGTTTTCTCCCCTTTAGAAATTATATAGAAATTAGTTAATAAGCGAAACAGAAACTAATTTGATAATTCGGAATAAATAGGAATTCAGTAAATAATAATAAATGATAGCAATAATACTATAACAAAATAGAAGATCGTTAAGAACTCATTATTTTTCAAAATATTCGTAAATAAAATAATTTTTTTATATTTATCCTTGCTTGTTGCGGGTATAGTTCAATAAACGCCTGTAAGTAAAAGAAACTACAGAAGGTAAGTAAAAAGTGAAACACATGCTCTTATTTAAAACATGTTCTCAACATATGTATTTTTATTTAAAACATGTTTTTATTGTAGAGTTAAAAACATGTATTAAATGAACAAACTTTTAAACATTAAAAACATGTTTTGTTCTGAAATAAAGGAACATATTTTTTCCAAACCTGGATAAAGTAATACATGAAAGTTCAATGACTGTCGTCAAGTAAAAAATGGAGATTCCAAGAATAAGTGAAACACACAGTCACCGGATCCAGTTTCAAATAAAAAAGTGTCAGATTACAATAATTACATACAAATTATATGTGTTGTGGAGAACAACACCAACGTACAAAGTACATGGAAATCAGTCATTAATAAGCGAAACAGAAACTGATTTAATAATTTGGAATAAATAGGACTTCAGTAAATAATAATAAATAATAGCAATAATACTAGAATAAATATTATTGGAAGATCTTTCAGAACTTATTAATTTTCAGGATATCGGTAAATAAAATAATAATAATAATAATAAGTAGAAGAAACTACAGAAGTTAAGTAAAAAGTGTAACACATGCTTTTATTCAAGACATGTTTTCAACATATGTACTTTTGTTTGAGAAATGTTTTTTAGAAGAGTTAAAAACATATATTAAATGAAACAAAACTGTTTTAAACATTAAAAACTTGTTTTGTTTGGAAATAAAAGAACGTATTTTTTTCGTACCTGAATATATTAATAAATGGAAGTTTTATGACTCTCGTCAAGTAAAAAAAAATCGAAATTTTTCCGATATTACAGTTCCTTCAAAGTGTCTGATGACGCCAATCATATTGAAGAAGTGATGGATCCAGGATCTTTTGTAACCAATTTGACCAATTTGATCTGATCAAAGAAGATGCCAGTGAGATTCTTTCAACATAATCTTATATTACCATTTGCCAAGTGAATATGCAAAGTATAAATAACAAATCAAATCTGATGGAATTCTTTCTTTTGACTTCTGAAACTGACATTGTAACTATTCCATAGCATTGGCTATGTTTCTACCGAGGAAGTTAATTCATTTAATATCTATATGATTAAATGAAAGAACAATCACTTTGTTTTTATACCACTTTTAATAATAGCATGCAAACGTTACTATAGTTTCATGTTATTATTAAAAGTGGTATTAAAACAGACTAATTGTTCTTTCATTATCAAACAGATACAAAATTATGAAGTAAACAATAAACAATTCAAGTATAAATAGAAACTAAAGTACAATAGGGTTAATGAGATTACAATAATTACGAATAAGGGATCATCGGAAATTGTCCAGACTGTGATAACTTTTATATAGGTAGAACATTGTCGCTCTTTCAGACTTCAGTTATATTATATTGTATGGGGTACCACTGCATTCGTGAAATGTATCTGTTACCATTATAGGTTATAATAAAGATTCTTGACTCAGGTATGGTAATGTTATAAGAATGTATGGCCATAAGTACAGCACAAGAAACAAAAACTTAGAAAATTCCACCGCCCTTGCTAAACACTGTTTTGATTATAACCATCAATTCGATTACAAAAATGTCAATATTTTAACTAAGGAAACCAATTATTATAAAATATCTATTCTGGAGATGATTCACATAAAACATGACTCCAAATCTGTCAATCGTAGGACAGATATTCAGAAACTAAGTCAGATTTATGATAACTTTAATTAAAACGCTTGCAAATTCCTACATGCGTCTTTATAACGTTAAAAGTATATTTTAGGTAGAATGTCAAAAGAATATTTCCAATAACTGTCAAACCTTTTTCTATTAGGTCGTAAATCTTAACATCTGGTTTGAAAGTGGATTCTTGAACCTAATATTCTCGTTTTTAGTCGTTCATAGAATTTGTTGACATGAGTTCGCATTCTTAAGAGTACTGCTTAACAGTGGATTCTTGATATATTATACTTATAAAACATTGATGTGTAACAATTTCGATTATTCGTGTTCCTGTTCGTTTCGGCAACGTGGGCATTTTAATTGAATTTGGTGCGATAATGACCCTTTGTGTTAATACAATTAGTTTTAAGTAATCCGGTTTTAGACATAATAAGTCTTCTGATGATAATCGTGAGATCGAAACGTACGTGAAGACGAGAAAACATGAAGCATAAGTGTTAATTTGACCTATTTCCCAAGAATTCACATATAATTAAAGGTTATCGCATCGTACATCATCTTCGTCTAGACAGCGTACTACCTGCCTACTTCTGATCTGTCGAAACTAGTCGTCGTGAACAACACTTCAAATTAGGAAAGAGAAAGTTCAAATTCATCATCAGACAATCCGTCTGCAGAAAGATAATTATTACGCATAGAATAAATTACCTGAACATATATTGTTTCCGCGTCTTCTATTAAAGTATTGAAAAACCAATTCGATATGACATCACAATGCTTAACATTTCAATGAATTTCATTCGTAAAATTGATATTCTCTTGATTTGTTAAATCTGATAGTTCAGTTGATGTTGCTGTGTAAAGTCGATTGTTATTTTTATTCAGACTGCGATGGGACTTATACTGGAATCTCTAAACAATATTCACAAAAAAGAATGTATGGTCATAAGTATAGAACAAGAAACAAAAACTTAGAAAATTCCACGGCCCTTGCTAAACACTGCTTTGATTAAAACCATCAATTTGATTACAAAAATGTTAATATTTTAACTAAGGAAACCAATTATTATAAAACATATATTCTGGAGATGATTCACATAAAACGTGACTCCAAATCTGTAAATCATAGGACTGATATTCAGACATTAAGTCAGATTTATACTAACTTAATTAATTGAAACTCTTGCAAATTCCTACATGCGTCTTTATAACGTTAAAAGTATATTTTAGGAAGAATGCTCAAAAGTAATATTCCAATACAGGTCTACAACCTTTTTCAAGTACCTCATGAATCGTTACATCTGGTTCGAGAGCAGATACTCAGCATAATAGTTTTTATCCCCAGTCATTGAGACACCATATCAACATGCGCTTGTATATTATGAGAATATTACTGAATAGTGGATTCTTGTTATATCTTATACTTGAAATATTGATGGTGCAATTTCGATTATTCGTGGTTCTGTTGATTTCGACGACGTGGGCATTTTTCATTGAAATTGGTGCGATATGGACGCTTTGTGCTATAATTAGTTTTAAAACCCTTTTTGACATAATAAGTCTTCTGATGATGGTCGTGAGACCGAAACGTACGTAAAGACGAAAATAAAACAAAGTGTTAATATGACCTATTTCCCGAGAATTTTTATATATTATTTTGTACTGATACTCTTACTACTTTCTTTTTGGTTTCAGAAAACCTCTCTCTGAGCTTATTTCTTGCTAGTAATAATGACGTATTGCTGGAAAACAACCTCAATAGAGATTAACGCTCTATTTGTTGATAAGTCATCAGTGTTATTACATAATGTGAAAATTTCTTGAATATAAATCGATTAATTGATTAAAGTCGCAAATTCAATAACATTCCGAGTTCAAAGTCGAAATTCAACAATAATGAGAATTGAAATTCAAGAAAATTATTAGCCTTCCCACGCCTTTGTACTTTGGGGATTTTAGGCAACAAAAATTGAATTTAACAATTGGAATAGTTAAAAACAAAGTAATCGTTATCTCATTCAATCATAATGATAAATTATCATAAATTAACGGCTTCCACCATGGACATTTTTTTAATATCCATAATAATTTTAATCTAGTGTCGTGCTTCTGTAGAACAAAATCTATACATGGTGGTAGGTGCACAAATGGATTTTGAATTAACAATGCGAAAATTTGTAATATTAATATAATATAGATCTCCTTTAGGGAATGTTCAAATGTACTTTAGTATCTTTATCATCTTGGGTAACTCTTGTGATTGGTAGATATAAAAATTTGATAGTCTGTGGAGATTCCAATATTGATTATCTAAAACTTTCGGATCTGAGATCTGTTCTTTTTGATATGTTTAACTCATTCAAATTAGTCCAATGGAAGATATTTCATCGAATGATAATAGTACGTCTAGAACTTCAATCAATCATATGGTGTCCAATTTACCGAGGTCGAACGAACCATACATTGCCGATCACATAGTACATTAGTATTAAACTAGGAAATTATTAAACCACCCGTTGAAACCAACATCTTCACCAACATTCGAAATTTCACCAAAACTAATAAGGCCAAATTGATCTATTTGTTACAAAAAATTCGGAAAACGTAAATTGAATCCCATTTCCATATTCCTATGTAAATTCAGTCTCACTGATAAAACCATATTATATAAATTGAGTTCCGGTTTTCAATATAATTACCAGTATTTTCTCAGAAATGAGTGTTAAGATCAGCTTGTTTACAATATTTACATTATCTGTCAAAGTTGGGTGGGATTAGGTTAGAAACAGAGAGGGTGTAATGAACAACCATTATTGGTTGTTATGAGAGTTTTAAGATAAGTGCGATTAAAATATTTGCATTCTAAATCAACAAATATAATACGATTCTTGACCCAGTATGAATTATATAAAAAATTCTCGGGAATTAGGTCACATTAACACTCTGTTATAAATGTTCGTCTTTACGTACGTTTCGGTCTCACGACCATCATCAGAAGACTTATTTTGTTAAAAAGGGGTTAACTAAAACTAATTAGCACAAGCGTCCATATCGCACAATCTTCAATCAAAAAGCTCACGCCGTCGAAACGAACAGAACCACGAATAATCGAAAATTGTATCGTTAATATTAAAGTATAGATTTTTTTGTAACAAGAAACCACTGTTAAGTAATATTCTCATAATGTACAAACGCATATTGCTATGGTCTCAAAGCAACTGAAGTTCTAAGCTATTTGTTTGTAATAACACGACCCAGATGTAAATTTATGACGTACTTGATAAGGTTTTAGACCTGCATTGGAATTTAGTTTACTTCCTAAAATATACTTTTAACATTATAAAGACGTATGTAGGAATTTGCAAGAGTTTTAATTAATCAAGTTAGTATAAATCTGACTCAATCCTTGAATATCATTCCTATGATTTACAGAATTTGAATCCCTTTTTATGTGAATCATCTCCAGGATAGATCTTTTATAATAATTGGTTTCTTTAGTTAAAATATTAACCCTTATTTAAATCTTTCTATCAGAAATAGAAGATGCCATAAGATGCCAAAAGTTATTGCATATTCCCATATTTTAAGTAAGCTTTCTTTAATGTGAAAAACCTGTCTTATAATGGATCTGTTTGGAATTTTGATTTGATACAATACGAAATTATTTCTAAAAATCCATGAGCTGTGACCATGCAGTACGAGTATATGTCTGTGTTGTAGATTTATTCAAAGCCGAACTATACTCATACGTATCTAATCAACTTGAAAAATGTCTTGAAAACTTGATTACCTGATCATTGTTTGACGATAGGTTCCTCGAAAATGTCCCATAATCGTTGCATTTTGAGGAGAGTTTTTACACTCATTATTTTTCACTAATAGTCTAGGAGCTAGAGCGATATTGATGGTCTGAACATTAACCCGATGGCACTATGGTTTATCGTTAGAGGACGGTTCAATAACCAATTCATCTCACAGACCGAATTTTTGCCGACAACTAGATCTCGAGATACAGCCTCCGCAAATTGTTTATTTTTTGACTGGAGGTTAACCCTTTTCAAGTTGCGGCTACTTGAAAAGCATGCCATTCTTATACACTTCCACCATATGCCATCATTTTTTATCGTGTCCGTTTATCAGGCTGACAAGTTAAAATTGGACCGAAAATGGACTGCAAGTTAACCCTCGCAAACCTGTTGGAAAATGTTCATTGGTGTTGGCAATTGTTGAGATACCCTATGCCATCTCGGAGTAATTGGCCATTATTTGGACCAACAATGGTTTTTTTTTCATTTTGTGGCTAAACCTTGCCGATTACAAGGTAGCATGATGGCACCATGTTAAATAAGTTTATTGGAGGTCAAGTAAAGATTTAAAATGATTGCCATCACTACTTGCCTATTTCATCCCCCCAAAACCCACTAAAACCACCGCCAAAAAAATATGAATATTATGGATTATATGACCAATTTTATGATAAATTAGTCAATTATTGAGATTCTGGGTGGGTTTAAAATCGAAACGGCCGTTTTTTTATTTTTATTTTATTTTGGGGGGTTTTGGGGGGTTGAAATAGGCAAGCAGTGATGGCAATAATTTTAAATCTTCACTTGACCTACAATAAAGTTATTTAACATGGTGCCATCATGCTACCTTGTACTTGTAATCCGCAAGGTTTAGCACAAAATGAAAAAAAAAACCATTGTTGGTCCAAATAATGGCCAATTACTCGAAAATGGACCGATAACTTTTGATGGCATAGGGTATCTCAACAATTTCTAACACCAATGAACATTTTCCACCAGGTTTGGGAGGGTTAGCTTGCAGTCCATTTTCGGTCCAATTTTAACTGGTCAGCCTGATAAACGGACACGATAAAAAATGATGGCACATGGTGGAAGTATATTAGAATGGTATGCCTTTCAAGTAACCGCAACTTGAAAAGGGTTAACCTCCAATCAAAAAATAAACAATTTGCGGAGGCTGTATCTCGAGATCTAGCAGTTGGCGAAAATTCGGTCTGTGAGATGAATTGGTCATTGAACCGTCCTCTAACGATAAACCATAGTGCCATCGGGTTAAGTTCAGACCATCAATATCGCTCTGGCTCCTAGAATATAAGTTAATATAATATTTATAAACTGGGCAATGGATTTGGAACGTTCTACATCTCAACCAAATCTAGTAGAGCCTATAGTCATATTCATTGAATACCTTGAGGGCTACTTTAACATTTCGATGTTCCGAATTTGAAGGATATAGTATAGAGTGCTCTCAAATCAAAGAATATCAAAATTTCAGCAATTTATCATGTTCTATTTCATACATTTTTTTTAAGCATAAAATGAGGCAATGCCCTCGGCTCCCGAGTTAAAGTTGGAATACTGTATAATTTGATTGGGTTTTGAATTTCACCAATTATTCTCCATACATGAGAATGTGAACCGTATCGAATAGATCAAATAATGGTCTTGAACTATCAGCTGGATGAGGATACACGGTACTTAACTTGTAATGTTTAGAATTATTGTTCATAGCTTTGCTGTTGTGTGCTTTATTGTTACTTATATAATACAGAATATTTTGCATCCAATTAGTTCTAATTTCAAAATAATTGACTTCATAAACATAAACAATAATTCATGGTATTATTTTTGATACAGAATAAATATGGACATCCTCCTTGAAACACAAATGCTATTGTTGCAGCGGTGCCAACCATATTTCCGGCTTTATAATCCAAAAATGGCTTAATTTAGATCTCATTAAATAAGAATCATTTTTATTTAAAATTTTAATTTGATTTTGGGTGTAGGTGTATATAATGATTAACGAACATTTGTCTTTCTTCAGCTACCGGATCGCTTAAGTATAAATTAGAAGCTTTCTTTATAGTTGTTGGATCCGGCAAAATCAAAACGTTGGAACTTCTTAAAATCCTATATGCGTGTGAACGCAAATGTGTGTATGTAAAAGTGAGGAAAAAATCATAGTATTTGCAGAATGTCTATACCTTCCGTGGCAAGTCTCTGCAGTGTAATCTGTTCCGATAGAAAATGGAATTTTGTATTTTCATCATCAACAAAAATATCAATTCAGGAAGCCATTTTGCAACGCACTTTATTCAGTCATAACACTTTTATACACGCTTATTTATAGGTAAAAAGAATATCCAATCACTTAAGGAACAGGTGCAACGTATAATTTTCCACAAGAAATAGCAAAAACACTTGTTCACACTATCCATCCAAAGTTTTCCGCAGTTTTAATTGGATTTTAATATACAAGTGAGCTGCAGATGAATTCCATTTATCAGAGTGATTCTTTTTTGAATTACATGAAAACACTAATAAACAGAATAATTTTTGATGAAGATTTCAATACCTAAACTATCGAAACACCGTCAAAACGAAGATTCCTAGTAGACGGAAAGAACCTAAAATTCAAGAAGAAATATGAAATATACAGGATGTTTATTAAGTACGTGTACAAACTCTGAAGAATGAATCTTTGACTAATTTTGAGACAAAAAGTTCATTGAACATGGGTCCGCAACAACTTGGTTCTTGAGATACAGGACGTCCAAAAAAAAGTCTCTATTTAATTTTTTGATTCTATTTTTGTTCAATAACATGGCAATTCTAGGAAATTCGGGATACTGGGAGTATAAATGACGAGAAACTGAAATATTCACTTAGTTTTTTGTTTCATGTTAGAGGGCGCCACATACAGTGTTGTACCTGAATTTAATAAACACAACTTTTTTCTGTCACAATGTATCTAATTTTTGACTAAACAGACTTATTCTCCATTCAATTTCACATACAAAAGGTACTCATTGTATTTGTCGCTGGGAGCAGCTGTTTTGGAAAAAAACGGGTTTAAAGTTAAACCTGCGTTGAAATTTAGTGAGTTCAATTTAAAAAAATAAGTGATAAATATATCTTTTATTGATTGTATTGTGATGTGACTAACTTAGCTCATTTACAAGACTAAGACTGAGCTACTTCTATAAATGAGTTAATAATATTGAAAATAATTGCTGAAAATAACCACCGCCTACTGCAACGCATGCATCAATTCGCCTTAACATCGATTGACGAACTCCTGGAATATACCTTATGTCTAATTAATGATGGCACACGATTCAAATATCCTGTTCCTTAGATCTTGTTCACTTTGGATTGGAATTTTGTAAGCTAGTGACGTCAAGTAATCCAAAGGATTCAAATCAAGTGATCTGGCAGATCAGGCTTGCGTTCCCGCTCTTCCTATCCACCTGTTAGGGTTATTCTCATCCAGAAATCGGCACGCAACCCAACTAAAGTGCAATCTAAAATGAACAAGATCTAAGAAACAGGATATTTGAATCGTGTGTCATTATTAATTAGACATAAGGTATATTCGAAAGAGTTCATCAATCGATGTTAAGGCGAATTGATGAATGTGTTGCAGTAGGCGGTGGTCATTTTTAGCAATTATTGTAAATATTATCAACTTATTTGTAGAAGTAGTTCAGTCTTAGTTTTCTAAATGATCTAAGCTAATCAGACATCACAATACAATCAATAAAAGATACATTTTATCACTTATTTTTAAAAATTCCAAGACAGGTTTATAACTTTAAACCCATTTTTTTCCAAATGGCTGCTTTCAGCGACAAATACTAAGAGTACCTTTTGTATGTAAAATTGGATGAAGAATAAGTCCGTTTAGTCAAAAATGACATACAGTCTGACACAAAAAAGTTATGGTTATTTCAATTCAGGTACAACACTGTATGTGACGCCCTCTAACATTAAACAAAAAACTAAGTAAATATTTGAGTTTTTCATCATTAATACTCCCAGTATCCTGAATTTCGTCAAACGGCCATGTTATAGAACAATGAATCCAATGGCTGTGAGTTGAACATTGATGTATGTCCTTTCTGAAGGACAAATACAGAACTGAAGTTTGCCCAAACATCTATTGACATGTCATCAGCATTTGGCAAAATTTTTATTACGTCTTGTCCTAAAAGTTCAAAAAGATCGTTAATGAAAAGTATGAATAGTAACGGCCCCAACACATAGATTTGGGTCTCACCCAAATCAATTCCTCTTTCACTAGAAAAACTGCCCTCAATTTTTACTTCAATCTTTCTATCAGAAATAGAAGATGCCATAAGATGCCAACAGTTATTGCATATTCCTATATTTTAAGTAAGCTTTTTTCAATGTGAAAAACCTGTCTTATAAAGGATCTGTTTGGAATTTTCCTAACAATATGTAATTTAAACTAAGCTCGTTGATACAATACGAAATTATTTCTAAAAATCCATGAACTGTGTGTAACCATGCAGTACGAGTATATGTCTGTGTTGTAGATTTATTTAAAGCCGAACTAAACTCATACGTATCTAATCAACTTGAAAAATGTCTTGAAAACTTGATTACCTGATCATTGTTTGACGATAGGTTCCTCGAAAATGTCCCATAACCGTTGCATTTTGAGGGGAGTTTTTACACTCATTATTTTTCACTAATAGTCTAGGAGCTAGAGCGATATTGATGGTCTGAACATTAATCCGATGGCACTATGGTTTATCGTTGAGGACGGTTCAATGACCAATTCATCTCATAGACCGAATTTTCGCCGACAGCTAGATCTCGAGATACAGCCTCCGCAAATTGTTTATTGTTTCACTGGAGGTTGACCCTTTTCAAGTTGCGGTTACTTGAAAAGCATGCCATTCTTATACACTTCCACCATTGGACCGAAAATGGACTGCAAGTTAACCCTCGCAAACCTGTTGGAAAATGTTCATTGGTATTGGCAATTGTTGAGATACCCTATGCCATCGAAAGTTATCGGTCCATCTCCTAGTAATTGGCTATTATTTGGACCAACAATGGTTTTTTTTTCATTTTGTGGCTAAACCTTTGCCGATTACAAGGTAGCATGATGGCACCATATTAAAAATACTAAGAGTACCTTTTGTATGTAAAATTGGATGAAGAATAAGTCCGTTTAGTCAAAAATGACATACAGTCTGACACAAAAAAGTTATGGTTATTTCAATTCAGGTACAACACTGTATGTGACGCCCTCTAACATTAAACAAAAAACTAAGTAAATATTTGAGTTTTTCATCATTAATACTCCCAGTATCCTGAATTTCGTCAAACGGCCATGTTATAGAACAAAAATATAATCAAAAAATTAAATTAAAACTTTTTTTGGACGCCCTGTATCTTAAGATCCAAGCCGTTGCGGACCCATGATCAAATGTACTTTTTCTCTTGAAATTAATCAAAGATTCATTTTTCAAAGTTTGTGCAAAAAATGACATACAGTCTGACATAAAAAAGTTATGGTTATTTCAATTCAGGTACAACACTGTATGTGACGCCCTCTAACATTAAACAAACAAGAAACTAAGTGAATATTTGAGTTTATCATCATTAATACTCTCAGTATCCCGAATTTCGTCAAACGGCCATGTTATTGAACAAAAATATAATCAAAAAATTAAATATAAACTTTTTTTTGACACCCTGTATCTTAAGAATCAAGCCGTTGCGGACCCATGTTCATGTATACTTTTTCGCTCAAAATTAGTCAAAGATTCATTTTTTGAAGATTGTACAAGTACTTAATAAACATCCTGTATAATAAAAGTTTGACTTCCTGGTTTGAAATCACTAAGATGAACTACAACAAAGATTTTGCAGAATAAAAATTTATGTTCATGTTAATTTTTTGTACAGTTCTTCATTGTATATTTAAATTCTAGAAAGTAGTTAATTTAGACCATACCTCTTGTCTAGAATGAAGTGAATGTAAATTAACACATTTCATAATATTCTCTCAAGGAATTGAGTTGATTCCAATTAAGAAATCTTGATTGAAACAGGTTCATAAGATCTTTCGAAATTTCCTTCGAACACTCCCCAATTCTGTCTTATGAATTTTTGATAGTAACAGAACCATATTTATAGTATTCCAGAGAGCAAAAATTTAAACTGTTAAACTTATGATGAAGCAATCTATTACATCTTGAAATGTCAGTGCTCTTCAAAATTGGTGAAAGTTTTCATGGACACATATAACCATAAGTTTGGTAGAGCATTGGAAAATTGATTATTGGTAGTATAAGCTACATGCTTACTAAATACATTTTGAGCACTATATATCTTGTTCAAACTGTAATTAATGTGAATGTAGAAAATCCAAATAAATCCAGAACTTGAATCTAAGATGAAATCAATTACCGTTAACGACAAAATAATGATATTGTTTCTTGTCGATTAAGAAACAAGACTTGAACCTTTTTTAGTATTCATATTCATAAACAACAATTTCGCCACTAAGAATAATAGATTATTGTTTCTAAACTGCTAAAATTATTCCATTTTAGTCTTTTTATCAACAGTATATTCGGAATATATGAAAGTTGATATCGTCACTCAATGTTATCAGTACATTCACATACATAATGCTTTGTTGTATATTATAACGCAGGTATTCACTTATCGAAAATTACTTTAACATTGCGCACGATTGGTAGATTTTAATAATTTATTGTAATATAAACTTTGCTCTCAATTCCATTGAACTTCTATGTCTGCAGATAGTATCATTGGGGAGATGCAATACTTCCTTTTATCACTTGAAGTGAGGGAGCAGTAGCGACTGGCTATTACTAATATAATAGGAAAAAAATTTATTTTATGTGAAGGACTCAAGGCATCCTTACCCATAGATCATCAATTAATTTCCTTAGACGTTGTTTCTTTATACACAAATATACCAGTCGAATTGAGCATTGAGTAGCATCAAAAAACTTTGGGCAGAGATTAAAAACTACACACCTCTAGATCAGATTGAATTTATAAATGTAGTAAAGTTCAATTACAAAAATTGTGAAATCGTGGCATGCGAATTATTTTGAAATCAAATCGATATACCTCTGTCATTTTTATGCAAACAACCTTGCATGGTTTTCTGTTACTGAACGTCTTCATTATCTTACAATCGCCTTCATATGTAAAATCTTAAACAACTTAGGTCCTTTATATTTTCAGAAATACTTGGTTCATCAGAATGATGTTCATTCCTATGGAACTAGAAATTGAAATGATTTTCATATTTTAAGAGTACAATGAATTCATTACTTTTTAGAGGTTTTCAGGAATTCAACAAATTACCTGAATCTTTAAGAAATATTAGTCTACATGTAAAATTCAAAAATGGTTGGAAACATTTCATGAGAAATGTTTGAATATTATTCAAATAAATATTAGCATACATAAATATTAAAGAATAAGTGAACAATTTGTAAAATATAATTTTTGATTGTTATTTTTTAAATTAGTGAACTGTATATCAAGTTTCTTCTATTTCAAATGAAGATCTATCTATCTACATCTTTCGGGAGAAATTCCCTTTGCTTTTCATTCCCTCCTTCTTTGAATGGACATGCTTTTATCAATGTTCTTTGCTCGAAGAACCAATGTTCAGACTTGTCAGTCTTACTGTGAGTTTCTTTCCTCTAGATTATATAAATGAAATTAAATAAAATATTCTACGACACATCCCCGTAAAATACCATTAAAGTAGTAGAAAACATCTAAACTTGTACTTCATTAAGTAATTTTCCATCCTTGTAACGTAAATTACCAAATGAGGGTACTTTGTCACTGTACTGATAAAGTATTATCCTTAGACCTTGACTTGAAAAATAAATAAAAGTATGCTCTTCTGTGAAGTACTATTGTATAATAAACAACTTCGAGTCAAAACATTTTCTCATCAGATAAATATTTTCTAAGATACAAATAAATAATAAATAAATATCATATTATGATATTTCCCATATTTTTTATCGTACGTAGTAATTTGAAGTGAGTAATTGATTATTACATATTTTGGGTACACTTATTATTAATTATATATGAGGCCTAAAAGGGTCAAATATGTATTCTTCAGGTTACTATATTATCAAAGAAATATGTCATTAATAATGCTCTCAAACGATTAAGATTAATTCCACGCGAATCAAATTTTGTAGGACGATTAAATTTTTATGTTTTGCGATTAGCATTTCGAAAATCGAAAATGTTTTGCTACATGACATTTAGATCCCATAATCCTTCCCTTCTTCACTCATCAAATCTTTTAAAATTCACATTAATGCCTGAAAGTTAACTACATAGATCTTTTCCAATCATCAAATCTGCTCTATTACATCATGAAATAAATCATACAGTATACTAAATGATCGATTTGTTCCAGAAAAACAAACAAATGGAGCACAGAACAAGTTGCGTGGGGAGCCGCCTACGACTCAGCGAATTAATTTTGGAGACGATGAAATGGTAAAGCTTTAGAATCCTATTAAAGTGAATCTAAGTATAGATAGAAACTTAATCTTTTCTTTTGAATACCAGAAAATCTAGATTTTCCAACTATTACCCAAAATGTGAAAAATTGTTGCAATGGTATGATGAAACCAAAAAAGCAGCTTCATCATCTATCAATTGTTTATATTGGATAAACGAAGTTTCCCATAAGAAAAATGGGTTTTGTTGAAAAAAATTGTTCCAATACGTTCTGATAAAATTTGAATGAAAACTATTTTTAAGTAAAGATTACAAATAAAATAGATCATGTAACTTTTCTACTTATCAATAGAGGACCTTTTTTTGAGTATGTAGAAACTGCTAATTCCTTCATTTTAATGCCATAAGTTGTTCAAGCGATGAATAATAATATTTCACTATTGGTGAGCATGTCCATAATATTGGAATGTCACTAATGATTCGTCTTCAATATATCAAACATTGAATTTCAAACCTCCTTAAAATCAAAATTGAATCAGTTGCCTAAAGTTTGGCATATCATCGACATATCGATGATATTTTAACCATTATAAGTAAAGATTTCAATTGACATGGCTTTTTGAAAACGCTCAATAGCCAATTTGATCCACTCAAATTCACTGTAGAAATAGAAACAGATAACCAACCAACTTTCCTTGATATTGACATTATGAAAGTTGGTCATCATATACAGAACATCCACTCAAACAGATAGGTACAAACTCCTACGGGTTCAGTTACATCAATTAATTATAAATAGCTTCATTTAATTATATTGTTCCTTGTTCCATTGAGCTAGCAAAATTATAAGTTATAGTTGAGAAACTTCAACAATCTTTGATCAATAACTTGATACAAAAAGGAAATAGAACGCAATCAATTAACTTAATTAGAGATACTATCTTCAAATAGTTCAATAAAATGCAAACGTTTCCCTTACTATCATTCAGTAATTAATAAATTCTAATAAAGATTCTTGACCCAGTATGAATTATATATAAAAATTCTCGGGAAATAGGTCACATTAACACTTTGTTTTAAAATTTTCGTCTTTACGTACGTTTCGGTCTCACGACCATCATCAGAAGACTTATTATGTCCAAAACTTGATTACTTAAAACCAATCGTATCACACAAAGCGTCCAAATCGCACCAATTCCAATTAAAACGCCCACGTCGTCGAAACGAACAGAAACACGATTAAACGAAATTGTAAACCTCAATGCTATAGTAAAATTATCAAAAATCCACTGCTAAGAAGATTTCTTGATAAAAGCGTACTCATGTCAACACAGTAAGTGATCGACTGAGACGAGACAAATAAAATTTAATTTTTAAGTATATAACTTTCAAACCAGATGTAAGATTTACGAGCTAATAGAAAAAGGTTTTGTCGTGACAGGAGGTATATATTTACGTAGAATGTCAAGTATTTCCCGAGAATTTTTATATATAATTGATAAATTCTATAATTTGTTTTCTAAAATTGCAATACAACCCGCTTATAGATGTAAGAACAAGCTAGAAAACACCTTTGATAATGTTTCTGACTTCGAGAAATCCGAGACTTACAAAACCGAATCGTGTTCAAAATGCTATGTGGGCCAAAACCGGTACGGAACATTTGCATAAATTTTTGAATATGAGAAAGCTATCAGTCAGATGAGTGCCGCATTTGCTCCCTGTTGACAACAAGCGCGACCGTGTGACAAAATCAAAGGAGTGTTTGGCGATGTTTTTTGGAATGCACACGGTATTGTCCATATCGATTACCTTGAAAAGGGCAAAACGATCACTGACGTATATTACGCAGAGCTGTTGGATCGATTTGACGCCGATTTAAAGCGAAAACGGCCAGATTTGGCAAAGAAAAAAGTGTTCTTTCACCAGAACAACGCACCGGCACGCAAGTCCGCAGTCGCAATGGCAAAATTGCATGAATTACGCTACAAATTGGTTCGTCATCCACCATAATCTCCAGATTTGGCGCCCTGTGATTTTATCTATTTCCGAACTTGAAGAAATGGCTCGGCCGGAAGGGATTTGGCTCCAACGATGAAGTCGTCACAGAAACAAACGCATATTTTGAAGGATTGCCGAAACCGTATTATTTGGAAGGAATCAAAAAATTAGAAAAACGTTAAAGGCAGTGTATCGGGCTACAAGGAGATTATGTTGAGAAATAAAATAAGTTTTGACCAAATAAATCATTTCTTGTTTAATTTTTCAGGAATTTGTCACCTTGCCCTCGTTACACATGTATATTGAATGTATCACAACAAAACAAATCATGCAACAAGTTGATATTTTTTATGTCTCTTTCAGGTAATCACTGGATTCCAATTCAACGTTTCAAAAAACTATTTGACCTACATAATTTACGTTATATCTCTTGGGTTGATACGGTTATTCTTCCATTGGTATCCACAGTATAAACTGTATGCAACACATTCTAAATGCAGTCTGAATGTAGCTGACACTGTTTTAATAGAGGTAAGATAATACTATTGTTCCTATGTCTATACTAGCGTAACCATTTCTATTAATTCGCAACTAATGATTAGAATTTAACGCTACAAATGCACTTAAAATGTTTTAAAACTCACTTAAAAAAATTGAGAAAAATTAAAAAATGAAATCGCTTAAACTTGTGATAAAAGTAGCTAAAATTTCAATAATATCATTTTTTTAAATGACACCTCATACATTGATCGATTGATTCTTATTAAAAAGATGAGGTGCTACTAAAATTGGTATTCTTTGAGGAAATTCGTAAAAAAAATTGCTAATATTTATAAAACACATTATAATAATGATTCTTGACCGGGTATGCATTATATCTAAATTCTAGGGAAATAGGTCACATTAATATTTATGTTTACTGTACTGTTGTCTTTACGTACGTTTCGGTTTCACTACCATCATCAGAATACGTTTGAAAACTAATTATACTAAGCACTGAGCGTCTTTATCGCATTAATTTCAATTGAAAATGTCTACATCGCTACAACAAACAAAACACGAATAATTTAAATTCTATACATTAACATCACTTTGATGATCGCTATTTGGTGCGCTTAAGTACATAGAATTGGCCGACTCGATCCCCAAATTCAACTTTGTTAGACTATTCCTTTGGAGTCTTCTAAAAATGCTTGTTTATGAAACGCCGGTGCAGAATATTCAAGATTTGCAAGAACTATGTCATTTTCTCAAAAAACTTTTTAACATTCAAACTAAATGATAAACTATGACATTTCATATTTACGTATCTTGAATTCGATAAATGCAAGTATACATGACAGCTTACTGTTTTCTCTATAAATACTCTCAATTTTTTAGGTATATAGTTCCGCATATCTTTTTCAATAAAAATCTGATGATGGAAAAAATATGAGGTGCTATTTGAAAGAAATGAAGCTATTGAGACCTTAAATTTGACTTGCTTACACTTTTTTTTTACTTTTTTCTCATAGTTCTCAATTAAGTGAAATATTATATTATTATATTCTTATTTCGAAGACAAAACAAAAATGCAAAAAAAAGTTATCAACTTCCGATATAAGGAAAATTGAAAATATTTCCGAATTTATTATAGGTCCTTTTTGCATAACCTAATGCAACTTGATGCTGAAAATCGTCGAAAGCTTGTATCTCTTCTGATCTGTATTTAATACTTCTTTTCATTTCAGGACACCTACAAAAGGAAATTTAAATCCTATTTTGTAAAGGCGGTTCGGACTTTACAGCCAGTAACATGTAGGTAATGTAATTATTCTATGATAAAATAGTTTATTTAATAATCCAATTAGTTATAACCTTAAAAATGCAATATGAATGGTATCATGTCAAGACAATAGCCTCTAAAGTACGAGACCTATTCGCTGACCACAAAACTCAGTGTGACAGTATGGCGCGTAGCCAATATTGACTGTGACAGGTGACAAATATTACAATTTAACCAGGTTTTATGTATTTTTTTGGGAAAATATATGTTCGCCTGTTCTTAAAGTTTCCTCGTGTGATTGGAAAGGGTATTATGACTGAATAACGTTCGTAGCGATATGACTTATTAGGTGAATGTTCATGTCGATGCTTCCTGCATTTGTGTTGTACGAATAAATGTTTTGCCTGGCTACAAGAAAAGTTACAACAACGGGCCAAACGTTCAAATGCTCAGTTTTTCTAAAGATAATGAACTACGGAATTAATGGGTATCGGCTGTCCCTGTGAAAGATTTCATGGGGACAACAATAACAAGAACAAAATTCTCGTAGTGGTTTTTTTTTGTTGGGAGTTGGTTGAAACCCTTTATGGGCACCTTATGGGCCTGTAACATCCCCTAAGGTAGTGTGAGTCCGAATTTAATTGCCTCATATATACCCACTAAACACCAGGGCAGTCTCGATGACACTTAAACTTGACGGCCTCACCACTTTCTCAGGCCATCGGAAAAATTCCGCAGTCGCTGGATTCGAATCCGCGACCGGCAGCCACAGTGATTAGAAGATCGATGTTTCTATCACTGAACTACCTGGTCCCCTTCTCGTAGTGGTACCGCAGTAGATGTAAATTTTGTCAATTATTTTGAAATTGGATGCAAAATATTCTGTATTATAAGTGACAATAATGCAATCAGCAAACAGCAAAACTATGAACAATTTTTCTAAACATAACAATTTAAGTATCGTGTATCCTCCAGTCTGTCCAATCTGTCAATTAAACGATCGTAAAGTGAATCATAAATAAGCTACATTTTGCACAGACCGATAGAATAACCAATTATTTCTTATAGATTTGAGAATGTGAACTGAATCGAATAATTAACGCAGTAAACTGTATGTACGACACAAAACGCGGGAAGAACGAACATAAACATTCACTTAAGAATCCATTTTGCAACAGACTATTCAGTCATAACACTCTGATTTACAGGTAGAAATCATGATACAATGAGTATAAGGTAGAAATACATCCAATCACACGAAGACAACATATAATTTTCCATAAGAAAAAGGTAAAACTCTGTTTAATTCTAATATTTATCACCTGTCACACTCAATACCGGCCTGCTGCCATCAAAACTAAACGATACGGCTTTAGTTGATGACGTCACACTTACGTCGAACTCAGCGTGTATGCCTTGGATCATAGAGGATTTTGCTATAACTCCCAAACTCGCAACTTTGGTTTCTTAAGTGTACAATACACATCCCAAAATGTCGATGAAATCATAGCAGCGAATTCAAAGGCAACAGGAATATCAGAAGCTTAGAACAAAAATTGACCTTAGGCAGTTTTTTCCAAAAAAAGCCTAATAACTTAGAAAATTAATTTATCCGTTACATTTGGACCGCAGTATTTATAACATAATGTAGAGGGGCCGGTTGGAGTCGTTAGCGCTGGGCGATTTGTTGACCCAGTCCGGCTCTGGACAGATTTCGATTTAGTCGTAGAAAAATACTATTTCCGGTTTGAGATTTGGCAAATTCAAAAACGGTATTTGCCTTCATAAAGTTGTATGCCGGATCTGAAAAAAGTAACCTTTACCTACCGAGTTGCATCCGGCAGCCAGAAATATTATGCCGTGTTGTTTCCCGCGGTTAATCCAAACCAAATATCTACATAGGTTTATAACTGAAAGATTGTTTTTGAAAATGTTGGCAAAATTGTTTCAAGAAAGTTTGATGGAAACTAAAAGCTTGGTATTGTTGAAAAATACGTTTATTTTCAAAAGAAACAGTACTTATATAACATGAATATTTATACTCAACTATCTCAACTTAATTTTGGCAAACATTTTATTGATACCTCGTTTACGAAATTAATTCCAATTCTATTAATATCTCTAATTTTGATCTTCAATGTTTCATGTGGAAATTATCAATGGTGCTATAGTGTCCTCCTCCATTTCATCCAAAAATACATCCACATAGTAACCTAGAATAGCCTCTTGGATATAGTATACGTTTTCTTATGTGTTTAGTTGATGTTATTGCATCTAAAGATGAACTCACAAATATATGAAACTCCTTCGGATTATTTATCGCAGAATTAAGCAATGTATAATTTCATAGGTGTAATCGATATGAAACCTTTGATAATAAGAATAAGACCATTTTTGTTAAGTAAGATTCAGTTTCCAATAAGCAGAATGTAATTTTTATTATACTTCCCATTAAAATCAAGTCTCAATTGTTGTTGAAAATTTCTACTAATTCAGTTATCGAAACATTAATTTTTTATGATATGTTTGCATACAAATGTTTTGGCTGCTAACTAAAATTCAAATTCAAAGTATGATATTGAAAATGAGTTTAATTCAAATATAACATGATTAGCTGGAGTTTACTTATGAATGTTGATTTTTATTTCAGAAGCTATCAAAGTAGAAAATATAGTAGTTTAATAGAATCGAATAAAATGAGAATGACGTATTTACTGACATATAGTTATGTAGTTATGAGTAAGATAACATTATTCAACTGTGATAAAAAATATCGAACTGATTTCTCTTTCTAAAGTATTAGAATTTACTTCTGACAACATTGTCACAAAATTTCACAGTTAATTTGTGGTTTTAACCTGTGGCGCCATCATTTTTCATTATCGGAAGCCTCAATCTCCTCACCAATATACAATTGAAATCAAAGTATAATTTAAAATTTAATATAATAAAAATGAAATACAATTCAAATAATAAAATTCAAATCAAGCAAAACAACCTTTGAATTTGAAAGCAGTAGAATTTAAACTGCACTCAAATGAAAGTAATATTGAAATGAAATCAAAGGAGAAAAATTAAACAAATAAAACAAATGAAGGCATTCTTACAAACAAAAATGTAATTGAACTTTATCGAAAATAAAACATGTTTAATTACTACAAATATTTTGTTATTCAGATATATGCATAAGAAATTTTTTCTTAAAAATATGGCATGAGCCTGAGCTTATGTTCGGTGTGTTTACACTTTCTGATAGATAGTATATTAGAAATGATCAACGTTAACTGCAACACTGAAACCCACTATGTACCAAGATGTACGGTCCAGTTCATACGTCCAAGGTTCTACATCTCTAGGAAAAAAAGCCTTTAACATCCAAAGGTTCAACTCTCTAAATGTACAGTATGTATTATCGTCATGGAAATGAGTACAATACACCACAAGTGATTAAACAAAACAAGACTGACCTACATTCTTTGCAGATACAACCTGATAAGATCTAAAGCAAGGTGAACAAATCAACTGTAAATTAGAATACTGAGATAATTACCTCTATAGCATATTTCTTTCCAAAATTGGATACATATTCAAGTCCCTCCTACAATTGGTGTTATCCAATTCACAGCGTTTATAAATGTGGGTTGTATTCCGTTACGGTAACATCATTTATCCATAAAATCACAATTTCAATCCAAAATGATGACTGATGTTCTTGAAAAAAATTCTCAATATTTTGTTTTAAAACATAAGTTTTATACAACCTTCCCGTCGCATAACCCAATAGAACACACTCGTGACTTCTCTTCACGAAAGATCTAGCGGAAGTGCCACCCTTTTTACATTCCTGCTTGTTGTTCAAAGAATATCATAGAACAAACTAAACCAGACGGCGGAATAGAGTTCTGATATAGACGCTACTTGAAACTGATGTCATCGGAGTTATCCGTGATAGAGGCATAATGCATCGCGCGATCTCTTATGTGTTAGGTTAATGTTATTGGATTAAGAGGAAACTTTCTATCAAGATATAGGATTTGAAAGATCTACTGGGTGTTACATTGGTGAATGTACATACGTTAACTGGTTAAATGACTCTCCCAAGCGTAAGTTGAATCTCTTAAATTGAAATTCAGGACCCTATCAAATTTTTGTCATCCTTCTTCAAAACTGTTTGAAGATTAATCTAATTTGATGAAGAACAGTGGAAGTTAATCTAATTTGATAATGACAATTTTACTGGAATTCAATAAAATCGTTATTTGACTTTGCAACTGCACACTAAATGCATATTCCTATAGATTTGAATGATTGTTTCGGTTCTCACCGTGTAGTATTTTGATTCGCTTTTTCCATGAAGCATGATAAGAAGATTAACAGTTCAGAGGGAGTTCAATCAAATCGATGTAATTTTCCTTATTATTTTCTCCTATATAATGCTATGATGTAAATAATATCTGAAATGAAAAATATGTTATTACCAAAACTATAATCAACAATTTCTTCGAACTGACATATAATTTTTCTATCGCAAAGTTGAAGATACAACGCAACTCATTATTCGGAATGATTACGTATAATAAATATTTAAATACTTTCGCATTAACTCGACAAGAAATATTGAGGTTAAATAAATTATCATAATAACATAATTATATCATTATTTCCGCAAATTCATATTATACGTATGTTCATTTATTTTGTCAAATGACTTAGATTTTTCATTTCTAGCGAGGAGAAAAACAGACTCTATGGAATAACAACAAATGGCAAGACATTTACGAAAAACGTTCCTGATATTCTACCCGTTCGTTTGGAAAATGGAACTGAGAAACGTGAGTTCAGCACCATTAAATTGCGTAAATACTTAAATAATGTTGATAACTGTGAGATTAATCAAGATTGTACATTCCATTGTTTCACAGCGCAAAATTCTTAGTTAATTTTATGTCGTTTTTTCAATTCTCAAATACGTGAACACTTATTGATACCATGTGTTACTTACAAAACCGAAACAATATTTTCTTTACGCCACTATATCAATAGTATTTAAGTTTTTTTAATTCTTCAGGTAGGTAAATGCAGTAAATGGGGATCGAAACGATCAAAAACATAAATTCATCATAAGATCTCCTTCCTCCTCTTCACTTAGAAGGTGCTTATAGCATTTCCCGTTCTTGCGGTGAAGTCTATATTGGTGAAACAGGTCGTACAGAAGCTACTCGTATGAAAGAACGGGAACGCTGTACAAAGCTTCGGGACAGCAGTAGATCTACACTTGCGGAACACAAGTTTGACGCTAATGATCAAATCCTGTTCGAAAATGCTAAAATCCTAACCCGAGCCTCAAACTTCTATCAGCGAAAAATCCTTGAAGCGATAGAAATCCTAAGACATCAAAATAATCTAAGCCTTGACTCAGGATACTACCCTCCCAACATTTGGAAACCCATTCTCGAAAATTCCACTTCGCACATGATCACACAACGGCAGGGTCAGATGCCAGAACGGCACCTGGTGATACTCTCGTTTTATTTGATGTTACTTCACTATCCACAAACGATTGAGATTCTAGAGAAATGGCTTTCAAATATTAATAACCCCGATTGAAATTGCATAGAATATTTGATCATTACGTCTTTATGTATAGAGCACAATTATTGCGACAAAGATTACTATAAACTCACAAACAGATATGCAATAGGCAGGCCCGTAGCCAGAATTTTGGTTTGGGGGGGAGGGGGTGCCCAAAACGTAGTAATAATTTTTTGGAGGGCAGGGGGGGCGGAAATGGTTGATGGGTGTCTTGCAAGGATATTTGTTATTAAAGTTGGATTCATTAGTGAAAAACTGCTTTATTGTTATTAATATCATTACTGTATTTTAATTGTCAGTCACGCACATACACATCAATTGTCAAACAAAAGCGTCAATTTCAGTAGACAAAATTTAAAATTTTAACTTTCGCGATTTCTTTGCTGCCATAATCTCAAGAACCTCATTCGGATCGATACCTAAGTTTCCATGAATTGACAGTACGGCGAGTGCACTAAGTCTTTCGTTGCTTGTTGAGTTACGTAAATAAGTCTTGATTCTTTTCATTGTCAAAAATGACCTTTCCACACTTGCCGTTGTGACCGGAAGAGTTGCCAAAACTGTTAATAGATATTTGATTGTTGGAAATCTGCTCTTGTCACAAAAATCCGATACATGTAAAGCCTCGGAATCTTTCTCGAGTCCCGAAAATTTCTCACACCACAACTTATACTCAGCTTTTACAGCGGATTCTGAGACTTGATCATCAAAGTATGGCGAAATATGATGCAAGTCATCTACTTTTTCAATTACAGCAAATCCAGGGAGAAGTGTCTGTGAGCTTGATAAGATTCTCGCGTTCTCATTAAGAACATTATCAACAGAGTCTGTTTGATAATTGGAACAAGTTGTTTGCTCCGACGTGAGTCTCGGAACTTTCAACTCCATATCGAATGTATCGTTTGCAAGCTTTTTTCAGCTGCTATAAAAATGTTGCTGAACGATACTTCTGCAGTTCTTCGTTCTTCTTGAAGCATATTCACGATTTCGTGAACATGCTCTACTGCTGATGCCAAATCACGTGACTTTGCTTGCAGTTGAACTAACAAAGGAAGCGTGAAGCTGAAACGTCTGTTACAAACCAAGAGACTGACGAGAAACTCACTTTTCTGAACTGCTGCAAGTAAGCAGGCCGCAGTTTTCGAAATAGCCCAAGATTTTTCTGAAATTTCTTCTAATCCCATGTGTATGATTTGAAACAGTTCTACAAAAGATAGTATGCTGTCATGTCGTTCGATGAATCTTGTTTCGCAAAGACGAATAAGCCTCTTCTTTTTACTCTCCGGAACATGTTCTTGGATGAGATCTTGAAAAATTTTCGTCGCATAAGCGTGGTTTCGAATAAGTTCACGTCATCGTTCACAATCCCAAGGCAATTTCGAACAGGTGGAACTGACATGGCATTTGACAATGCGAGATTCAAACGATGGCTATAACAATGAACGTACATCATCAATAGGTACAGATTTTTCATTCTCGCCTGGACACCATTGACATGACCAGACATGTTGCGTGCTCCATCGTAACCTTGACCAATGCATTTTTTCATTCCGAGGCTCAACTCTTTACAACGTTTCAGGAGAGCTTCAGTTATTTTTTCAGAAGTCTGGTTGTAAATCGGTACAAATCCTACAAAATCTTCACGAATAATCAGTTTTTGCAAGTCATCAGCAGCAATTTTTGATGATCGGATTCGTGATAATCGATCCAGATCAAAAAGTAATCTTCTGTTCAAATGTTCTAATAGAGATATTATATATGTCTCACAGGCGTGAAGTTGTCATAAAAATATGGCTTGTTATCGATTTTTAAAACATGATTCACATCTTTAGGAAAATTTTTGGGTTCATGGAATTTCGGGAGGGGGGGGCTGGCCCGTCGGGCCCTAAGGCTGGCTACGGGCCTGGCAATAGGCAATGCACTATCCTCTTTCTTGGCTAATATTTTTCTAAGCTAACTTGCAAATTCCTTGAAATTAAGCAGTTTTCAAAAGTTTTCGGCTATTATAAATAACGATTTTGATCTATCACCACATAAGACAGTCTACAGGAAAACAAATTCTATGTTATTTATTTTTATATAATGAAAACTGTCGCTTTTTATTATCTACAAAATGAATATAGGCATATACAGATTGAGTCAGATCGAGCAGTGTATAGGATTAATGTGCGAGTATGAGAGAGCAATACGCATCGTATTGTTAATAAGTTAAGCAGAAGAAGAACTTCTGTTACGCAAAGGGGAGTGTGCATTTCACAGGTCTAAAATTTAGAGATGGGTTGCTATCCAGCGATCTGTTGTCACTTACCAACTTGTAAGGTTGGCTGAATATCTGTGAGGATCTGTAGTGTATTTATTTATTTATTTATTTATTTATTTACTCAATCTTACAATGATCAACAGGTATAAGCCCAATTAAAGATCAGGACAATGTATAAGAAAATTAATATAGTAACAATTATTATCTAAATTAAATCTAAATAACCTAAATTATACTCTAGTCCGAAGAAGACAAAATCGAAAGGAAAAAAAAATTTAGCGCACTCCGGGAGTGCAGGCAGAAGGGAAAACTTGAACTTATGGCACTTTTTTGGGTGAGCATTTTTAGGTGCGCTCGCGACATGAGAAATTGTTCATAAAAAATCAAGTTTATCAAAGCAATGTGGGCACTTTTTGAATAGACATGAAGTATAATAATATATAAACTATATTCGAAGGAAGTGGTTTTATTTAAATGAGTAAATATTAGTAAATAGTAAATACAAAATTTATCAATTCTCATCCATAATTTCAACAACTCTTACATCATCATTATCAGCATTTTCATCATTATTATCAGGATTTTCATCAAATTCTAAAACTGAAACAATAGGTCTATGGTAACTAAAGTATGAAATGAACAATTTTGATTTAAATCTATTTATATATCTTGTGAATACTGCATCAATAGTAGTTTTGTATTTTGTTGTGCTAAGATTGCGATCATTGGACATCGTTAAATCAAATTCTTCATATAAAAATTCAATTAATGATTGATTTTTGACATCTGCAAAGTTTTTGTTGAAATCTCCACTCAAAATCATAGGATAATGATCAAATCTTCTATTAATTTTCATCATAAATAGTGCGGAAGCAGCTTTAGAATAAATTTGAATACAAGAACTCTCGTATTGCTTGTAAAGACTGTTTTGGTGAAATATAAACGGCAGCCATTATTATTGTTTGTCCATTAGAATGGCATTGGGAAATACATATATCACCAATATTCGAAACATTAGTGCTAAATATATTTTTTCGGGTTTTCCTACTTTTCCGGCTTTCCCATAATTTTTAGCGATTTTCCGACCATCGAATCACGTCTCTAGTGAAATTCTCTAATAAAATGAGTATATTTTCGATTTTTCAGGTTTTCCTACTTTTCCGGCTTTCCGATAATTTTTAATTCTTAGCTGAAATGAGCATAGAGTTAATTTTCCTAATTTCCCAAAATTTCGAGATTTTCTGTAATTTTGTAAAAATTTATCAACTTCAAACTTTAAATGCAGCGCCTTTTTAAACGCTAGCGCCAAACTTGTATTCTTGTAATGTAACTGTTGGTAAAACAGGAAGTTGTCTCCCTAGCCAAAGAAAGAGACAGCTGATATATACCTATGCGTATACTAATAGTATTGTACGCTATTGTAAACATATATATACCCCACGTGTTTCTCTTTTTTTAGATAATTTTATTTAATAACGTGTTGCATTTGTTTATGTACGTATCATGTACGTAACAAAATTTACCAAATAAAATAATAATTTACTTACGTGATGACGAGCAGCAGTTGTAATAATGTATACAAAATATAGTAACACTATAGTATACAAAAGCACTACAACAATGTTTTTATTAATTCTATTTACACTTTAGATTTGTTTTTTTAACACAATACCATAGCAGCAACACAAGTCAAATGAAATATTTAAATAAATAAATTTTCCGTTTAATATTCATTTATAAAATAAATATAAAAAACTCTCAATCTCGTCTGTCGCGAGGGCACGAACGAATGCCCATGCAAAGACTTCGTATAGCATGCAGCGCTCTCGCATACCTATACAATCTGAGTATACATATAGGTATGTAATCTCGTCTGTCGCGAGAGCACGAACGAATGCCCATGCAAAGAGCGCGTATAGTATACATATATTATAAGAATACACGCGGAGTATATCTGTGTAAAATCTCATCTGTCGCGAGAACGGCTGAAAATGCTCTCCCACAAAAGTGCCCAACGCGCCATAAGAAGTTTTCACTTCAAAAATATTTAACACAGCAATGTATAAAGAGGAAAAGAAGAAGAAAGAAAGAGCTGAAAAGTATGAATATTGTTTCATTGTAGTAAGCGAGCAATCTGTTTTAGGATAATGGAGATAATTTAAGTAATTTAGTACGAGGAGTTTGTAGGTAGAAAGTATTTACAGACCGTGAGTTCAGCCGAGGAACTAGGAAATTGACTCTTTCCAGCAGCATGAGGCAGTCAATTAGGTTATTGAGCAACTTGTACAAACTGGCCTGAAGTACATAATCATTTCTGCGAGAAAGGGATGACATATTGAATCTATCTAACAGGAAAGAATTAAGAATTCCCCTGATAGGATAAAAAACGTATATCCTGAAGGACAGGTACTTCAAAAAGCGGCGCTGAACAGATTCCAGGACATCTCTATGAACGGCATAACCACGGAACCAAATCACAGATGCATACTCAAGCCGCGATTACACAAATGTAACGAACAACAATTTGAGCGTGAAAATGTCTGAAAAATCACGACAGCTTCGCACAATAAACCTATGTAGTCTGTTAGCTGCCTCCATCACAGACTCCAGATGAGAAACGAAGGATAGTTTGGGATCGAAATTTACGCCGAGGTCTTTATAGGTTGCTGGTCTCTTAAGGATAGTACCGTCTACGTTTTAATCAAATATAGTCAAGTTGGTCTTATTTGTGTAAGCCATAACGCAGCACTTGTTAATATTAAGAGACAGCTTGTTCGCTGAACACCATACAACCATCATATCAAGACTTCTCTGAAGTAGATAACAATTAAATGTGTATTGCCACAGTAAGGTTTAAACTGACCTTTCGTGTTTAATAATCCCAACTAGCTCACTAGGATGATATACACTAAAGAATTTCTGACACTACGAGGTGGCTAAATGTTGATGAATATTTCAGAGAAATAAAGACAAGTTCGATTTAACAATTTGGTTTTATTGCATGAAGGAATTGTAATTTAAACAAAATTATTTAAAATAATTACAATCTTTGTATGTAAAAATTAATATAGTTCTACTGAAAAATTGAATATGAAACTAACTAATTCTTGATAAATTGATTACTGAAATTGATATGATCGATTTTAAAAAAGAATATAATTTTTGAACCAACAGATTCGAATTTAGAAATTAAATTGAAGATAGAAACAATTCTGGTTAGATAACATGAACAATCGAATATGAAAATTTGATTAAACAAAAAAAATACTGGCATTCACCGAGCACTACTGACAGAAGTGAAAACTGACATTATGAAGTAACTAATTAATTTTTGGAATTTCATCCAAATTCGTATGATTTCACTCTTTCTACATGACACAATTTTCCGACAGTGCCATTGGACAATCCATCCCCAACATCTATGTTATTAGTTATCATGTATGGTCGGTTAAGAACTAAAATTTACTCGTATGGTAATCCACCCGTACCATCGGTTCTCATTTTATGCAACTTCTGCCTGACGAAATTTTGTTGCTCAGCATTATGACAACCAACGCAGGCATCCGATGCCACAGATACTATTGTCTACGGAGCTTATTATAGAGTTGTTGTACTCGTTGTAGCATCCGAAATTACAATTTTATTATTTTTAAATGAAAATTAATATAATTAGTTTTTCTTAAGTTTTCACAACTGTCAGCATTTCAATCAACAATCATATACATTCTTATATTTAATAATAAAAAACGTATAATGGGCGTTACAATCCCTGTAAAGAGTATGAATCGGTTCTCGTGCAGACGAAAGTTATATTTTTATTGAATTTATTAATTGTACATTGTGTACTTAATATCGTATCTACGTTCAAGGTTTCACATATTTTGAATATAATTCTTGTCATAAGAATATAACATTAGTGATGTGTATAAGTAATACTACTGATACGAAAGTACAACATTTTATTTCAATTAATTATTTGTGGTGTAATTTACGATCATACTGACATTTGACGGAAATGTTTATATGTTTACATTTTGCGTTTCTTTTTAGATTATTTCTTCATTGGTCCGAATTGTAGATGTTTCCTTTTACCACCATCCGAAGACATCTTCAATTCGGACCAATGCTGTTTAACATTACTTTCATTTTCATCGATGTGAATATCAATAAATAATATGTTTGAAAATAAAATAATGTGTGTTTATTATAATGACTATCGGGTTACATTCATACTCTTTACAGAGATTGTACCGCCCATTATACGTTTTTTATTATTAAATATAGAAATGTATATAATTGTTGATTGAAATGCTAACAGTTGTGAAATATACACATCACTAAAGTTATATTCTTATGACAAGAATTATATTCACATTATATAAAACCTTGCACGTAGATATGATACTAAGTACACAATGTACAATTAATAAATTCAATAAAAATATAACTTTCGTCTGTACGAGGACCGAGGATTCAGTGAATGAATAACGTCGAGTATCCGACTTAGATATGCACACGTGTGTAAGCGTATAGACACTGCCTGACGCCTGACCAAGTAGTTGCGCTGGCGGCAGTATACATAATACCTATTATATATAGCTACAGCGTGATATCACGTAACGAACTTTTTACCCCCCATCTGAAATAGCTCAACGCGCCTAAAGAAGTTTTCACTTCAATAATCAAAATCATGAAGTGCTCTGCCAGGAAATTCCATCTACACACGTCACGGAAAAAAGGATGGAGACGTCTCGATTGTTCAAACCCTGTAATATAAACAATACGAGCAATACCTTGGCCACAAGACCGAGAGACAAATAACTAAATCAGAAGGAAATCTTGAAGAGAACAATAAAATACAATAATTAAATCTGAAGGAATATTTGAATATTAAATTACTTACTGTAGTTATGACAATTTATAATACAAGGTATAAAAATAAAACTTAGTCTCAAAAAATTATGTTAGTTTGGAATTTGCAAAAAACAATTAGATAATAATTTACAAGAACAGTACACTGAAATCGTGATCGCAAAAATCTAAATGAATATTCTGATCAAAAAGTAACAGAGGTCTTATTCAGAGTTCTCATAAAGCAGTAAATGAGAATTTCGGCTTCATTTAAGTTCACCCAGATCAATAATTATTCCATTACCTCACAAAAACTAGTCTAAAAGACATAACCATTACAAGTCATCTGTGGAAGGTCAAAGAAGGGTAATTTGAAATACGTACCACGCCGTCAAGCGGATTGCTAGGTTGAATATGCGTCGGGGACCAATCCGACTACTATCTTGACAAATATTATTCTGAATAGAGAAAGTAATATAATATAAATATAATATGAATAACTATTTAATGAAGATTCGATAAAGCAAAATGATCTAGTTTGAATAGCACGTCCTTGGGTAAGTTGATTATAAATTCATTGAAAACTACTGTCAATCAGAGAATCTACATATCTTCAATTAGGTTTATAAACTAATAGACAACAAATTACATGTTTCCTGTTGACATTAATCTTTCAATAAAGCAAATTAATATTGGAAGAGAAGATTCATTGAGACTCAACTTTCCAGGCGTGTTGTTCAAACTAAGATGGCTCATTTCGTTTCCGCTTCACAGTCGCGCCACCTCACACAAGCCCCCGCGCAAGATCAATGATCGATTATATATTGAAAGATAGATGACACTCATAGTCTCATTACAAGTTTAATAATTCGAAATTTCGAGCGGAAACTAGAGACATACTTTCCACTCAACTAAAACTCAAACTTTGCGATTCTCTTATTTTTTCTAAGCTGTCATATTGTGATTGTATATACAGTCCTGCATTATTACAAAGTGACACGTATCGCCTTCAAAGTATCGCCTTCAAAATGCCTGCCTCCGTTTCTCCTACCGTAAAAGGAAATGCGATCACATTGGATCTAAAGTGCTGGAATCAGGCTGGTTGAGGTTGGATAAGCAACGTAAAATGCATCTACTGACTATCACCCATAAGGTCTCGACTTCAAAAAAATCGGAATACTTAGTTGCAAAAATCTGCACGTTCCAATCACGTAATAACACCAACATCCGAAATAAATATGCACTTGTGATTCCTAAACATACAACCTCCATTTTCACTCTCGTACAACGCACCCAAATTGTATAATGATCTTCCCAGTGAGTACAGACATTATACAATCTCCAACTTCAAAAAGAGACTTAAACGTCACTTACTAGAAAAGTGACCGACCGTTTGGCTACTAACCTGGCGTTTTCTCTTTGGCTAAATTCTCTTCTCCGAGAGGTACTAACTTGTAGATATTTTACTTATTTTCACTTTTTCTAGGAGTAAATTACATACATTTATATTTTACCCTTTTATTAATATACTATGTTCCGCTATTTTTTACGATGTTTATTACAGTTTTATATTTATTTTTACATTCACATCTTTACTTTATATTTACGTTTATTTGTAAGGATCTCCTTAGGGTTGAGTTGAAAAACAGCTACTGCTGACACTTCACCTTTTCTCATGAATAAAGTCGATTTATTCAATACTAATTTTTGTCTTTATGTAATGGGTATACTGACATGCGCCTTATAAGTCACGCCTACTTCGTTTCAGGTTAGGGATACACTCTATTCTCATATGCGTCATTTCTTTATCGCACTTATTAACTTTCAATACCCCGCTCGATCTGACCGAAGCTGTGTGTATTTGTGGATATTCTTTTGTACAATTACTGTAATAATATTGTAATAAGCATAATAAACAAAGTTTCCGAACTTAATTTGGCTGCTTGCTGTATGTTAGGTAAAGTAATGAATTAATGAATATGTTGTCAGTTTTATTGAACCGAACAATACAATTTTTTATCAGTGTACACAAACTGCCACAACAAAATATTGCTTAATATTGATGTATCATTCAACTATTTTATTTTCTAGATTTACTTCAAGTACGAACAATAAAATGTAAAAAATTGTCTTATATCTGGGATACTGATGAAGAGAAATTCGTTCGATTGGTTGGTTTGGATATCGGGAAAAAACACGGCTCATTTCACCAATATAAAGGACTCGGAGTACAGGAACAATATTTAAGGTATTGATTAATATATAATATTTATTATAGAAGATTTTCTTTTAACCTGTTGTAAACAGCTTTATTAGGTTGTCTCCTTTCTGAATAGCGATTGAAATATATTTCAATATCACAATTGGTATTACTTTGAATGAAGCATGCTTCTCGTAATTTTCGACATCTTCACTTTTACGATTAAATTAGTTATTTGTTGACATAAACAAAATCGTTAATATGCAATTTACTGACAAACGGATAAATATTGTCATATATGACACCAGCCTACTTGGAATAAAAGACGCAAAAAGGACTTACTCGTTTTGGGCTTTCGACAAAATACTTTTAAGATTTGTAATAATTTATCACAAAAATTACTACACATCTTAAAATAATATTGTAAATTTGAACCGGAATTAGGCATAAAAAATTCTAACGATCTGGTCAACAAAATTAAAGATTTTAGCTAATCATCCAATAGTAAATTTATATCGTTTGATGTCACTAACCTCTTTCCTAGTATACCTCAGGGGGAAACATTACTGATAATCCAAAGTATCTTGGAAAAAACCATACAAACTTTGTTATAATACGAGAAATATTACGCACTCTCAAATTATGTATTTCTCTGAATTATTTTCGATTCAATAACAATGTGTATATTACTCAAGAAGGATTAGCAATGGGAAACCCATTACGTCCTTATCTGGCCGAAATATTTATCAATGAATTAGAATTGGAAATCCACAAATACCCTATTATAAAAAGATTCATTCAAGGGCATCGGTATGTTGACGATAGATAGCAACTAATAACGGCTATAACGAAAACATTGTGATTGATTTATTTAAGAAAAAAGATTATAATGGAGCAATGAAGTTAGTTTACCTTAGTACAGTTAAGGCTCATAATTATAGATCAATAATCTATGTAGGTAAATTAACATCTTTTAGAATAATACGGTAGGCAAATATATGTAAAGTTCTATCTTGAATGATATTGGCTAGAGCAGTTATTAACAGATTTTATTATTCTGTAAAAGAATACAAACAAATAATCAAGCAAATAAAACAACATAATGAACATGAAAGAGGAAATGAGCCTAGAAAAACAGATCCTACCTGTAAAAGAATAATTAAATTACACGTTATCAATATAGGAAAGCTACTTTTGACGTATTACGCTATATTACTGACATATCGTTTATTTCATGACATTTCTCACTTATTCCCTTAGGTGCCTAGATACTTTACATATGTCACTAGGTGAATATTTTACATATATTAAAAACCGCAAAAAATAAAAATGATCAAAAATTAGGAGTATACAAGGTAGAGTGTGAAGACTGATAAATTATATATAGGCCAGAAAGGAAGATCTTTCATAACTAGAATTAAAGAACATTTAAATTTGAACAAATGAAATCCAAAGTTGTAAACCATAATAAAGATACTGATCATCATTTCAAAGATGATTTTGAGATTCTCCATAAGTCAATTAGAAGTAAAGTTAAGAGAAAATTGAAAAGTTTAAAAATACAGGAAACTTTTTAAATGATCAGAAAGACTTTACCAATTCTCCATTATTAAATTTATTTGTAAGTAACTCTTAACCTACTGTACACGTACCTCACTCATCCCCTCCATCTTATTCTTAATTTTAATATTTGAGGAATAAACCATTGTTTGATAAAACCACCGTGTGAAACATGTCACGTTTTGTTTAATAAAAACGAAGTTTGTGAAAATTTATTACATGTATTTTTATTAAAACCATAGATATAAATTTTCAACAAGTAAGCACCAAAACCATCCAAAGATTGATACGTGATCGGTAATATATTTTTTATTGCGAAAAATTCATTCAGACGATGTTGCTATACAACATGTTTTGTTGTAAGTATTAAGTAAATATATGAAAGTGTAATTGTTTTTTTCAAATCCTATTATTGATTCACATAAAGTCGAAGCCTACTTCAGAAACTAACTAAAAATAATTGCTCTCTTACAATAAATGACATTTCAGTTAAAAATATATCTTTTTCTTTTTTCAGGAGAATAATCTATGGAAATAATGAAATCAATGTTCCCGTTCAAAGTATCTTGACCTTGCTCTTATTAGAAGCCTTAACGCCGTTTTACATATTTCAAGTTTTTAGCATACTGGTTTGGGTTGCAGAGGCTTATTTCTACTATGGTATCGCTATCGTAGCCATGTCTGCTTATGGTATAACTTCTTCGATCATTCAAACAAGAAAGGTAACTACTAGTTTCAATTCCAGTGATAACCTAAGCATGCCATATGTATTTAACCCACCGTGGAGACGTTTGCGCCATTACTATTAATCGTATGAAGCACCATTATCAGTGATCTCTAAAGTGATCAGAGATCAACAAGATACCTGCTTGCTTACGTAACACATGTATGGCAAAAATCTATTGAAAAACATGGGGAATCTCTAGCTGCATTTGACCGAGTCTGGCACGAAAGCCTTCTTGGGAAACTTCCGTAATATGCTTTGCCGTTATCTATCGAGTTTTCTCTCAAATAGATTACTCCATGTGGTGGTTGACGGAGTATCTTCCAATACAATTGCTATCAACGCTGTCTTGGCACCAACTTCGTTTCGGCTCCATATCAACGATCTGCTGGAAGTGACCACATATACCGTCCACAGCTTTGCAGATGATGACACACTTCTTACCGTTTTCTCATTCAGAGCCTCTATACCATCCAATGAAGCCAGAGAAGCAAGGCAGAGAGACAGGTTGACGCAATTAATGGAGATCTGATAACCTAGTAGAGTTTAATGCAATCAAAACGCAAGTTTGCATCTCCTCCAGGAAGACGAATCACGATCGATTAGAGAGATGAGAACTACAATCTAACGTTCGCCTGTTTTTTTAATAAATCGATTATAAATGAATTGTTTACCAACATATACCTTTGTTACATATGAGACATTTATTGTATTTACCTATTGATTTGGTGTCGTAACATTAATTAGAAATATTATACATATCATGCTTATAGAAAGTTTTAAACATTCGATTAGTCTTATTGTTAAAATCGAAGATTCTTATTTTTCTTCAACTTGTTATTGGTAAATGAGAATGACAATGGCAGCGAAACATTTAGGTTTAATTTTTTGTTGTACTAATACATTTTAAAATCCCATAACATGAATCAATAAACAATGTTTATACAGTGTCACCATTAAAGTCCGCACCATAAGGGAATTAAAAAAAATAGGTTTGGTTAAAATTTGATGTCGGAAACAGTTTTAGGTTCAAATTAGAGCAAAAATTTCGGTCTATACACACGATACTGCAGTTTGAACAACCATCTACGAAGGCTTGGCTCGGTGGAAGACGCTCAATGTCGACTAGGTCCCGAAGATGGTGAAACGGCGGAACACGTTCTCTGTGAATGTCCAGATATGTGTGTTCGGTAAGATAAATCTCCTACCAGAAGATCAAAACGAACCCTCAACCAGCAAAATCGTAGGCCTTATAAAAAAACTGAAGTTGCTGAGTGAGCCTTAATTATAAGTAAGCGGAAATGAACCATACAGTCGAGGAATCAATGTTAGACCCACTCACAAGAAACCTTAACCTAAACCTTCAATCCAACTGTAAGATAAGATTTAAAACTACCAAATTTTCCAGAACCAAAAGAATTTGAAAGGTACCGTATCATCAGCAGACTGGATAATGGTTAGTAGAGGTAATGGTGACTATGAAAAAGTGCAAACTTCCGATCTAGTACCTGGCGATATTATTTTGATACCTTCGGAAGGATGTGAAATGCAATGCGATGCTATCCTGCTAAACGGACATTGTATTGTGAACGAAAGCATGTTGACAGGTAGGAACGTACCCGAAATATGAATGTAGCGGTTGAAATTACATTGTGTTTGTATTTGTTTCCAGGGGAATCCATTCCAGTAACCAAAACAGCACTGTCGAATGATTCTAATTACTACCATTTGAAAGAAGATGCAAATAATACACTATTTTGTGGAACAAAAGTAATTCAGACAAAACTTTGTGGTAGGTAAGCAATGTTGTTTCCAATGTAAGAGAATTAGAAATGAATGAATACGTGAATATACTCATTTATGTTTGCCAGATAACAATGATAAGGTCTTTGTACTATAAATAAGAAATAATCACCTTTATCCACCACTACTATTAAAATACTGAGGACCTTTCGGCTACCAAGCACCCAACATCAAAGTAAACATCAAGTGTTTGAGATTTTGACAACTGGATTTTCCACTTGCTCTGAAAAAATCTAATATGGCAACAGCAAATGAGACAAAACCTCCTGACATTTTGACAAGTATCGAACAGACAAGAGTCTGACAATTGTACACTGGAGGTGGTGAATTCAAAAAAAAAAATTATCAAGAGGGTCATCTCCGGAAGTGGGTTATATAGTCAAAACTTTATCACACCGAAAGTGGAGATTTTATTGCATCTTCGGACTCTTCCGCGATAAGGATTTGAAATTTAATTTTTCAAAGTGTAACTTCATGAGTATCAAATGATAGAGTTCAAGCGTAGAATGAAAATTTACAGCTTTTTCAGGAAAATGAGAAAAAACCTCCAACTATAGCTTTACGGGTGTCAATGGAAGGGGCTCTACTCGTAGAGTACAAAATCTATGAGCTGTCAACTATCGTTCCTCGTTGCTAACAACCGGCGACCATAGTTCATGGACTATGATGATCATGAAGTAACCAACTGTTTGAGTAATAAAATGTCAAAACAAGTGTTTGAATAGTATCTGACAAGTGTTTGAGATTTTGAATAAGGGGTGTCTGACATGTGTCTGAAAAGTGAATTTTCAACTTTTTCATAGCCATTATCAGAGTAAGCTGATGTTGACTACTTGGCAGCTGAAAGGTCTTCAGTACTTTAACAGTATTTTTAGTGGATAAGGGTGATTATTTCTTATGTATAGTGTCATTAATGGTTGATGATATATAACCTTCATAAACTATAAAAGAGTGTAGATTCGCTATAAATAAGAAATAATCACCCTAATCCACTAAAAATACCATCAAAGTATTGAGGTGCTTTCGGCTACCAAGCAGACAACATCACAGTAGACATCAGTTTTTTAATTGCTTAAGAAAATCTGATATATTGATTGTTGGAGGAACTCTTAATCATTGTCCATATACCAATTCCGCAGAAAAACAACCTATACATCAGATTTTCTCTTAATCTAACAATAGCAACTGAGATCAACAAGATTGTGAACAACTAATAATAACAAACTCAGAATCAAATATTATATAGTACTGAGGTCCTTTCAGCTAGCAAGTAGCCAATATCATAGTAAACATCAGTTTTTTAATTGCTTAAGAAAATCTGATATATTGATTGTTGGAGGAACTCTTAATTATTGTCCATATACCAATTTTGCAGAAAAACAACCAATACATCAGATTTTCTCTTAATCCAACAATAACTGATATCAACATGATTGTAAACAACTATTAATAACAAACTTAGAATCAAATATGATAAATTACAAGAAGAACTATTTTAATAAGCAGCAAGGAATTTAATATTTTATTACTGTAGTTGTCAGTAAAAACGACACTACCCGTATATGTTGAGGTTGTAAAAATTACGTTTTTGACAAGTTTATTACTTCCTGGTATTCTATATCTGTGAGAAAAACGATCCAACATTTGCCCGATATCTTTTCTAAGAAATGTAATATTATCGTTATGATAATATTACGAAATATTTTCTTAATAAATCGAATAAAAATTAACTGTTTACCATCATACATCCTTGTTACAGTACGAAGAATTAAATTTTCCATACATTCATTTCATGATAACAGAATCGATCAAATGCATTTTAAGACATGAAACAAAACCAAAATAAATGATTTGGCGTTTTCTCTTATTTCATTTTGAAATTACACCCTAGCCTAAAGTTCAACTAATTGTTTCAGGTGAAGAAAAGATCGTGGCAGTTGTTATCCGTACAGGGTACTTGACAGCGAAAGGAGAACTCGTAAGAAGTATTATGTATCCACCACCAGCAGATTTTAAATTTGATCAAGACAGCTATAAGTTTATTGGGATCCTTGCTCTCATTTCTGTATTAGGAATTGTTTACACCATAGTTTCGAAGGTATGCTTATCCGGTTGTAAAATGTGGAATATATTACTCGGATTACAGAAGCTCCGAAGTCATTTTCTAGTTTGAGAAATCAATATTTCTAGAAAGCAATCATACCCATTGACTCTGAAGTATGATTTCGGGTCATAAATTCTATCACAATCTGATTATCATCAAGAAAGGTCTCCGTTATCATTCTGTCCAGAAGATTATTTAACAAAATAATGACTATTGTCGTTATTTTCATGTGCTAACTAAGGTTTTTGATTTCAAATAACTGAAAAAAATACATATTTGAAAAAGAATATTCATGTCAGATTTCTCATTTACACAACTTTTAATTTTTCTCAATGTGTCATCAAGAAAAATACCTTCCATTTCATTAGAATTTTTTCGATTATTTCAAAATGTTCAAAATTGATTTTGGTGTTGAACTCATGTGTTTTGGTTTCCGGGTTTTCTTCCGCTTAGAAGCAATCCCTGGTGGGATCATAATAGTATTGACGACGTTTCGGTAGTTAAACATTAAAAAAATTTCTAGATTTATAGATTTAGTTTATTTATTTTGTTATTTGTTCTAAAATATTTACTAAAAATCATGTTCGAGTGGTTGCATTATACATTGCAAAAATTTTCATTCTTAAAACTTCTTAATTAGAATGATAGCAACGTGAATTATGAATCGTAGATCTATATGCAACAAACTTAGAAAATTGCCTTTTCGAGGCAATTCCATAATATATCAACAAAAAAACTGTGATATACAAATGGAGTGGTAGTTTTCACCTATGAAACCTTTGTCCTCACTTCTCATGTATGATCATTTGTTCAAAATCTATTCAACCCAGTCTATGAAATATTTGAAAATCTTATACCTGACAATGCACGTTATGTTTGAATTATTTTGTTATCTATAAAGCGTAGGAAGTTATGCAAAAGAATTATTTTTCAGTGATGTTATATAAGCACAAAGCCCTTTTAAAACCAGAAATTCGTTTGAAACACTATTGATAAGAAATAATCAGCCTCATGCACTAAAAATACTATCAAAGTACTGAGGACTTTTCGGCTACCACGTAGTCATCATCAGAGTAAACTAAATTGTAAATCAAAATATGCCTGTTTAAATACTATTTGGGGACAATAATGTGAACAGTGGGTTACCCTCAGCTGGAGATAAATCGGAATATAATAAATTGCTTTACATTTATACATTTCCATCCCTAAAAGTGATAAACTTTCTTGAGAAATGACCTGTATTCAAAATATGTTCGACTACCGCTCATTTTTCACCATTATTTTTCTTTATTGGGCAAAATGTACCTTATAACGACTTAAAATGTTCCTTCCAGTTTGACCCACATAGAATTTTGAACACGACTCACTATTGATTTAGTAAATCCCGGATTTGTCGAAGGTGTTGCCTAAACGGTGTTTTAGCTTGTTCTTACATCGATAAACTGGTTTTATTGCAATTTTAAAAAACAAACTACCGAAGTTATTAATTACTGAAGAATGATAAGTGAAACTTTTGAATTTTATTGAAGTATTTGAATGTAATGGCTCTAATTTGGTTAGTTGGCTACGTTCCAATTTCTTTTTTCGCTTAGAAATTAAATTATTGATCAAAGATTCGTGGTAACCATTGTCCAACGCAATTTGCTGAAGTTTCTCAACTCCGTTGTTATAATTTTGCTGGCTCAAAGGGACGTTCAATAATCTATGAAGTAGACTATTAAACGTAAACGAAGCTATTTTATATGTAAATGGTGTAGCTGAATCCGCCGAGATATACCTGTTTGTTTGAGTGGATTTTCTGTATATGTCGAAATCCAAGTGATTCCATCTTTCAACATGTAAATATCAAGGAAAGTAAGCTGATTATCTATTTCTATTTGGACAGTGAATCCCAGTAAATCAAGTTGGCTATTAAGCGTGTTCAAAAAGCCATATAAATCAAAATCTTTACTTGTAATCGCGAAAATGACGTCAACGTATCTATACCAAACTTTTGGAAATTAATTCAATATTGATTTTAAGGAGGTTTCAACTTCGCTTAGAAAAATATTGGCCAAAAAAGGAGAGAGTGGTTTGTCCATTGCACATCCGCTTGTTTGTATATAGTAATTTTTGTTAAAAGTGAAATAATTTTGCTCCATATATAAAGATGTAAGGATCACGTATTCTGTGCAGTTTCTATCGGGGATATTAATATTTGAAAGCGATTTCTTCAGAATGTTTATCGACTCAGAGATTGAAGTATTTGTAAATAGTGAAACAACATCAAATGAAAGAGAGTATCACCAGGTTCAAGTTTGAAATGTGTAAATTTTGCAATAAGTCCCAAAGAATTTTTCACAGATCAACTTGGTGCGGCTTGGAAGTTGTTGCTTCTGTGCAGAATCTACATATTCTATCCTTCAATTGGCCAAACTTATGCATATTGCCGTTGAGTTTGCATTGTCCCGTCATGAATGCTGTTATGATTCTTAAGTTGTTCCTGCTTTTTTTTGATTGTCTATGTCCCGGAAGAGAGCTCCAGTACTTTGTACTCTGTTCTGTTTCTGCCTATACCGTAGAAGGGTTCAGCTCAATTTCGTGCAAGGGCATATGACTGTTTATTTCCCTCAATTCCTATATGTCCTGGAACCTAGTGGAGGGTAATTCTGTTGTGCAACAGACGTTTTTCGACATGCATTTGATCATAACGAAGGTTTATGGAATCGTGCCAAAATTGAAGTCACTTGATCATTGAGCTCTTGAACTATTGCCATTTATAAGGATGAAACTAAATTTTTCTCCAGCAGTCTATTACGGGTGCTCTGAGAAATCCTCACCATGTTGATTCACCGATCTTGTAGGTTTGAAATGAAGCCATATGTCACTTCTCTGTTATAAGCATTAGATATGGGACGTGGTCTGCTGCCCGATTTTTGTCGAAAACTGACCGTTTGTATTTTGTATAGTATTCAGCAGTGAACCGGTGTTTCATTTTAACAACTGTCAAAGTATGCAAACGAATCTCCAAAGCCTCCTTTTCCGGTTTAAGCACTTTAAGCAAATGTAATCATAATGTCTTGCAACATATTAAAACAATAAAATGATCAACACATTTTGACTTATCCTGTATTTACTTCGAAATTAATTCATTACTCCGCAAGTTTCATTGACAGCTTCCATCACTTAACATTGTTTGATCATTTTCAAAAAGTATGCATGATTTTGCACAAGCAATAGTATTTTTTGTAATTTGAATTATAATGATTTCCTGCACATATTCTGTTTTATTTGCATCCTGTTTTATTTTGGCTTTGTTCTATATCCATTTTGCAAACTTAATATTAAAACCTATTGTAATCTCTGTGAGTTGAATAGTTGTAACTATGCTTGTGATTTTCAGAAATTAAAAATTTGAATTCAGTTAATTAATTCAGAAGAAAGAGGAAAACCTTTCTTGAATGTATTGATAATATATATTCACGTTAAAAGATTTATTGAATAATATAAAGAATATCACGATAAGTATAAGTATGATGTTATCTCAAAATAATATAATTGGTTTAATAAAGTCTGCCATTTACAATTCCCTGCCTTAGAACATCCTATGTTACAGGTGGTTTTTTGTAGCCACATATGTATACATCTTTCCCTCTCACCTGTTGGCTCTGAGCTAGGAGAATCTATTATACCCTACACATACCATAGATTCATACAATTTGACGCTATAATGAGTAAATATTATACCTTCGTCACATTTCTTTTTTGAATGCTCTTTTTACAAACCATATTATATAAGCATAATAATTGAAAATATGTCTTTGAAATTATCTATTTATTTTTCATAATTGTAATACGTAGGACAATGATTCGTTTCATGGAATTATCCGGTTTATGAATCTTGGCTAAGTAATACAGTTTAAGAAGATTAGGATTTGAAAGTCTAAGTTTGTATTTTAAATGAATTATTGACTAGTTTAACGCATTTTGATAACGTTTGAAATGATTATTTTTCCGGATAGAAACTTAATTGATTGTACTTCAAGTTTGTGTATTCTATATTCTAATCTTAAATTCTTGTTCATGCTTCCATAATGTCAGTAATGAAGACTGAATATGATATTTATGCTATTTTTCAGAGTTCCCGAGAAATAGCACCTCTAGATATTCTGATAAAATCGTTGGACTTGATTACCATTTGTATTCCGTCAGCACTACCTGCTGCCATGACAGTTGGTAAACTGTACGCTCTAGGCAGACTGAAGCGGAGTCGCATTTACTGCATTAATTCCAGAGTGATCAATGTCTCAGGATCCATCAACTGTGTTTGTTTTGACAAGGTAAATATTTTTTCAAACTCACTCCTAGATAATGGAATTGTTTGAATAGCGGTTTGAAATCTAACGATGAACTTAACATTCCAATTTCTAGACTGGAACTTTAACAGAAGATGAGTTGGACATGTGGGGTGTGGTGCCCGTAGAAAATATGATAACTAAAGATCCCATTAAAAAAATTAACCAGTTGGACTCAAACTCAAACTTACTCAGAGGAATGCTCACTTGTCATTCTTTGACCATAATAGATGATAAGCTGTGTGGATACCCGCTTGATATAAAGGTTAGTTGCTACTGAGTAAATCTCAATCCAATGGTAGATTCCACTCAGGGGCGTAGCGAGGGGGGCAGAGGGGGGTAAGTGCCCCCGGCGCCAAATTTGGAAATGTCTAAGTTTATAAAACTCTGTCGGAAAAAATTTTCACGTTAAAGAAATTCAAGATAACAATTTAGGGCGCACAGCGGTCTGAACAGCAGGATAACATTCTTCCCGTAACTTCATGCAGCTAATCAAGAGGCATCTGTCATCACTTTCTTCAGCACTATAGAGGCTTTGTACGTGTTCTTCTCTCAGTTAAATATACGGTAGGACTTGCTGTAAAGTGCAGTGAAGAGAACAGTGAAACAGGAATCTCAAACCAGATGGAGTGCTAGGTATGACGCTGTCAGTGTCGTCTTTGGACATCTGGATTCTATTTTGGATCTGTTCGAAAAAATGAGTGAACATCCAGAATTGACGCCGGAAACTAGAAATGAAGCAGGAAGCCTTGCACACAGAATGCTGACGTTCGACTTTCTCAGCCTTCTCTACTTTTGGGACCAAGTTTTGCGGAGAATTGAACGCATCCAAAAAAGACTGCAAGATGCTGCAATGAATTATGCAGATGCTGCCAACGACCTCGACTCTCTTCATCACGACTTAGCACACATTCGAGACGATTTATGTACTGCCGCGATTGCGGACGCGAAACAAAAATGTGACCGATGGGGAATCAACGCCGAACGGAGAAGAAGAAGAAGACGTCGCCGAATGCCTGAAGAGTTAGCTGAAGATGCAGGCCTTTCAGCAGAGGAGGAATAACGTCGCGTTTTGGCAAATGCTATTGTTTTCAGCGTCTTCGTGATCTGAACAAGAAGTTTGGCTTCCTCTTGAATGTTGCAGAGTTGGTTCAGATTTCGATTACGTGTAAAAACAGTGTGAAAGTTTCGGAGACTTTTACGTTACTGACGTTGACCGCACTGGCTTGTATAACGACATCGTTGACTGCAGAATGTTACTACGTTAACGGGAAAATGTCATCGATACCCCTATCGAACTACTCCGATTTCTCTTGCTAACTGCCTCCTTATCTATCGCAAGTTGTGAGCGGTCCTTCAGCAAGTTAAAGTTAATATTAACTCATCTGCGGGCATCAATGGAGCAACAAAGATTGTCGGACTTAGTTCTGTTGAGTATAGAGAAAGAGACTCTCAAATCGATTGATGCATCACCCATAATAGATACGTTTGCATCAATGAAAGAGCGTAAGATACATATCTAGATTTATTGTTCAATGAATATATGTGAATTTAAAAGAATGGTACTTAAAACTATTAAAAACTGTGTTCCCTGGTTTCTTTTATTGAATATATTTGGCAATGTTGTATACGAAATTAAATATTGTAAAGAATCAAGGGGCCGGGACGTGGGGGGGGGGGCAATTATGATCCTCGCTACGCTTCTGATTCCACTGATTAATAGAATCACAAACATCATCACAATTAATGTGAAAAGTTTTGATGTTTGTCTTCCTATAGATGGAAAGCATCTGTGTGCAAATATAAAGTTATAAAAAAGTCCCAAGCTCACTTTTTCGTAGAGCTAGCGTATAAAAGCAATAATTTTTTCTGTAATAATTTGATTGTGCTTAATTGTATCTTATCTATTCATATTTGCTTCAGATGTTTGAGTCTACTGGATGGATTTTTGAAGAACCAACAAACCTGGAAGGTTTAAATTCCAATATTCTTCCATCTGCTGTAGTGAAAACATCCGATGTAAGTATATTTTTTTTGATAAGGTCTTTCTAGTCCAAATCGACTAGTAACGTCACAACCTTGTTGTTCCAGACAGCTGTTTCGCTTTTCACATAGGGCTCAGTGGAACGAGCAAGTTTACAATGTTACTGAACTATCTCTGCTGAAGGTAGTCAACACTAGTCAACAACATTATAAAAATACCTAAAGTATCTTACGCCATCTATGAATAAATGTTCCCCTAAGAAATCAAACATTGACTGATAGATTTCTCGAACTTTACAAAATTTACGGAGAATGTGAGACTACTTGGTTGCACCCGATGGCGACACCAAGCCATTGTAAGAGAATAAGAATATATTTTTTCAAAAACTTTGCAATGTAGTATAAATCGTAAAACATAACGACAGGGTTGAAACACGTCGCACAAATAACCATATATCAACAATACATCAAATGGAAAACATAATATATTACACTTCCTTAATAACCAGAAAATGTTATATGCATCCTACCCACATAAGCCATTTATCACATTTACATTAATTATACATAAGACAATTATTATCGAAAGAACTCCCTCAAATTGTACGGTTCTATATCTACTAAATACCTAAATAACTTTCTCTTAAACAGTTTGAGATTATCTATACACTTTAAGGTATTAGGCAACTGATTATATAGTCTGAGTGACGTGTAAAAAGGTCCCTGATTCTAATGGGATATTTATGTGATGGTACGCTCTGTCTAAACTTCGGTTTATATTTAAAGTTAAATATTAAACAATCATAAATGTATATCCCTTTTATTGTCAACAAATTATTTCGCTTAACAATGCCTCGACAGCTTTCCCTGAACTTCATATTAAATATTTTCCTAACAACTTGTTTCTGAATAGCAAAAAATTCTTTCCAGATCACCAGATATACTCCAAAATATAATACCAAACCTTACACATGAAACAAAACAACTATGATACACAGATTTAATAACTGCCGTATCTAGATACTTCGAGAGAATTCTAATACTATAGCTGATGCTATTTAATTTTAATTACTCAAAATATCAATGTGAGCGGACCAGCGTAATGTATCATCAACAATAATTTAAAAAGTTTTTTACACTAATGCTCAACATTACATTGAGTTTGGATTTCTATATATATAGTTTTAGTTTCATTTAAAATCAAACAATTCATTTCCAACCACATTTTAACTCTTGACATTACCTACATCACTTATTTCTTGTTCCAATTTATCAAAACTGTCGACAATAACAAGCGAAGAGGTATCGTCTACATGGTTACCAATTTTATGAGGGGTAGAATTCAAAATGCTTAAAAGATCGTTTATATAAATATTAAATAATAACGGTCCAAGAACGCTACCCTGCGGAATCCCCTGGCAGGGGGTTCTCACTGATGATGAAAATTTATTTCTTATTCTTCCTTAGTGATTAAGACATATTATTTTCTGTTTTCTAAATAAGATTATATTAGTTTTAGAGCAGTTCCTCTCACACCATAGCTATTTAACTTTGATGCTAAAATGTCAGGATTCACCAATTCATAAGCCCTAGTTAGATCCAGGAAAATTCCACAAGGCACCCTCTCGGAATCTAGGGCGATGAATATCTCGTCCATGTATTCAAATAAAGCAGTTTCAACGCTTTTGCCTCTCACCAAAGCCAGTTTTAAAAGTTCCGAGAATTCGCCTGTCACTAAAACATTATTCACAAAATAAACCAACGGTGGCAAAACTGTTGTATGCATTATTCGCTTCAATATGTAGTCTGGAATATTATCATCACCGGAACTATATTTATTTTTTAATTTGTAAGTACAATTTCTTTAATTTCTTCTTCAGTAGTCAAAGTCAACATCTGTTCACTCTTATTCATTTCAATATCGCTCACAAAATTTAAGCTAGGCAAACTTGTAAGCAACTGTCTTGGCACATCGATAAAAAAATCATGAATTTATTTGATATCAGACTGAGGTCTCCCTGTAACTCGGCTTTAGTTTTATTACACTTTTTTTTGCCACCAACAATGTTGTCGACAACATTCCAAATTGCTTTAGGTACATTAAAAGATTTTAAAATACGATTTTTATAATAATCTTTTTTGTATTTGAACAACACCTGATCATACTGATTTTTTATTTTATTGTAACAATTTTTATATGCTTCATTATACTTTGCAGCGATAGATAATGTACTCAAACGTTTTTTTGTAATTATTTATTTTCTCAGTATTCTCCTCAAAAAATCCTGATGATAGAGAAGTCTATAAAAAATACAAACTCAGTTATGAAACAGCTATAACACTGGCTAAACGAGAATCATACAATAAATTCATAGAAAATTCCAACAAAAAATCCAAAGACATCTGGAAGTTGTATGAGCGAAATTCTGCTAGTAAGTTAAATGTTATCGGAAACATCAGCCCTAATGAATTCAACACATTTTTCTCCAACATAGCAGAAAACATCATCAAAGATCTGCCAACTAGCAATATCAACACATTAAATTCCATCCCAAGCCACCCAACACCAAGAGATTCCTTTTTCATGCTCCCGGTGACACATGAAGATGTAGCACTTGCTATCAAAAAACTAAAAAAATCCTCTTCCCGTGATATATATCATCTAAACAGCCAAATTATCGAAGAAACAGTTAAATATATAATTGAACCATTAACCATTATTATTAACCGTTGTTTCTCTGAAGGGGTTTTCCCAGATATTTTCAAGGTGAGCAAAGTGATACCTATCTTCAAGAAAGGGGATCCGGATTCACCTGACAACTACAGGCCAATTTCTATTATACCTATTTTGGGGAAGATAATAGAGATAATAGTTAAAGAGCGGCTAATGACTTTTATCAATAAATACAATTTACTACATCAACATCAATATGGCTTCATAAAAAAAAGATCAACATCAGATGCAGTAGTCGAAGTAATACACAATGTAATCGATAATGTAGAAAATGGTAAACACACTTCCTTGACTTTGTGGGATCTAAGCAAAGCATTTGATTGCATCAACCACAATATCCTAATAGAAAAACTTTCATATTACGGAATCCGAGGAACAGCTTCAAACTTTTTTCAATCTTATCTACACTCAAGAAAACAAGCCGTCAGTGTGGATGGTGTTTTGTCAAATGAAAAAAATATGTTCCATGGTATACCCCAAGGCTCTATTCTGGGACCGACACTTTTCATTGTTTATATAAATGACATTTTTTATCAGTTACTACCCAGCACAATTATCTGTTTCGCAGATGATACCACAATGTTAGAATCTAATTCTGATATTGATAAACTACTAGAAAAGACTGAAGAAATCGAAGAAAAAGCAGAAAACTGGTTTGCTTGTAACAAATTAAAATTGAATAGGGATAAAACCCAGAATCTCCTAATCTCTTCAAATAACAGACTTACTAGTAATGAACACGTTAAACTGCTTGGTATAACCATTAACGATTCACTCAAATGGGAAAATCACATCGATCAACTCTGCAAAAAACTATCCACTCAATTATTTCTACTCCGTCAGATGAAGAAAGTTTTAAGCCCCCAAACACTACTAACCACGTACCACGCATTATTTCACACTCACTTAATATATGGGATACTGCTTTGGGGAAAGTCTACTAATGCCCTAAGAGCATTCCGTATGCAAAAAAAGCTGTCAGAATTATAGCTGGTGTTCCTTTGAATGAACACTGCCAACCACTCTTCAATAAATTGAAGATAATGCCTTTGCCCTGCATCTATATATTTCACACTTTACTCCACATTCACAAGAATAAAAATTCATACTCCACTCACTCAGACCTCCATGATTACCCCACTAGAAATGCAGGAAAACTCCGTCAACCAAAGGTTAGGCTCGAAATGTCGAGGCGTAACTCGCTGGATTTCAAATTATATAACCACCTACCTTTTGATCTGACGCTTTCAAGCATAAATGTGTTCAGAAGGAGGGTGAAAAAATATCTTCTTGAGAATTGTTTTTACTCTATCCAAGATTTTATGAATTGTACATTAACAAAATGATTTTAAATTTAAATTTATTTTAAAATTTATTTTAACAAATAAGTGTTTTAGATATTCATTCGAAACCCATTTGTGTTGACTATTGATGTAAGTTTTAAATTTTTACAATTATTTACTATGTAGTACTCTGTACCCATTAATTCCTATGACTTGTCATAAATGTAATCCATTGCATAACATGATCAAATAAATCTATCTATCTATCTATCTATCTATCTATCTATATATTTAAGTAAACAAGTTTATTTTCACTGCACTGCACTTTTCCGGAAAGCATATGTGGAAACACTCGCTAAGTGCATTCATAAATATTCTAAATTGTGTGCTTATATCTAAAACATTTACTAAATATATACTGTTCCTAATCAATTTGATTTACCTAGTTAGATGTTTCTTTAGGAAGGTACTGGCCAAAAATGAAATATCAGGAGCTGTATTAAATTGGCCTAAATAGCGTACTATACATTATTATGCAATAGCTACCAAGTAACCGTCACTAGAGTAAACTAAATTAGAACACAAAATGTGTTTAAATTGGATCGTAATAATTGTTTCAAAAGGGAAAGAGCATTGATTATTTTAAATCGACACGTGTAATTTTTGTTGCAGGGAAATTCAGGAATATATATTTTTCGACAGTTTCAATTCTCATCAACGCTACAAAGATCGTCTGTGATAACGAGGAAATCTGATGAAGTTACCTACGAGATATATTGCAAAGGATCGCCTGAATCTATAATTATGCTGTCCAGGCCCGAAACAGTTCCTGCGGACATTACGGAAAAGTTGAAACATTTCACTGAAAAAGGTTATAGAGTGATAGCGGTTGCAGCTCGGAAATTGAACAATTCGAAACCATCGCAAATAAACGATATGATAAGGAGAGATGTTGAATGTGATTTGGAGTTTTCCGGATTGATTGTTTTGGAGAACAAATTGAAATCTCAAACTACTGGAGTAATCAAAACACTGAAAGAAGCCAACATGAAAGTGGTCATGATAACCGGTGAGCAAATAAATTGTCATTAAAAGTAATAGGCCAGCCAGTCAATATAGTAATAATTATTATTGTCCATAAGACCAATGGTACAGTATGATATAAGACAAGTCAAGAATATACAGGTATGCAAGTAAACAAATGATTAAATAGATAGATAAACCCGTATTTTAAATGATAAACAAAGATAATAGTTTTTCAAGTAACTGGTCGAAAAGTAGCAAATTATAATTATAGATCAGTTTCTACTATACAGGGTGTAAATAATTAATTGCGAAAAAATTCAGGGGGTGATTCCTTGTTGAAAAATAAGGTGGGTCTCTCATATAAAAAAAATCATTTGACCCCCTCATGTTAAGATACAGCCCTTTAACTGAGTGGCTGGTTTTCCACTATGTTTGTAAGGGGTAGGAATAACCACCCCTAAAACTTGTTTTTCACTTAACTTTTTCTCTTACGTGTATATTGCCAATTGAAAATTTATTTTAGGTAGCTTGTTTCATTCTGAACAAAAAAGGTGTCTTGTAATGTTTTCGAAAAATTGAAGATTTCTGAGAAAAAATAATTTACTTACAAGTACATGGCACGATTCTCATAGTGTGGAATTTTAATTAAACTTTGATTTACCTAGTAGGCGGCTGTCATGTTGACATATTTTGTTAAGACAACTAAATTATTTTTAGTATGTGCAATAATAAGTTAAAATCATTGTTAATTTTCTTACACTGTTATCATTTTGAGCCCCTTTTGTAAAGAATTTCAGTAAAATGGAAGTGTACACAAATGCAGAATTGACAGATATGCTATTTATGGAGCTCAAACTGCATTTAAGATAATGTTACAATTAAATATTATTCTTGAATTAAAAACTAATAGAGATCATATGAAATGTTCGAAATGACCCTCTTCAGCCATTACACACGCGTCTAGACGGCGACGCATTGATCCTCGTATCCGGTGGAACATTTCTGGGGTATCTTGAATAACCCTACATGAAACAATTATGCGGTTTCATAGATCTTCCAGGTTTCGAACAGGAGTCTTGTATACCAAAGTTTTTAAATGCCCCCAAATAGAAAAACCCAAAGGATTTAAGTCCAGGGATCGAGGTGGCCAAAACTGAGGCCCACCTCGACCTATCCAGCGATTTGGATAGACTTCATTCAAAACCTCACGTGCTCTTACACATTCTCTCTCGTAAAGGAATATCATCAAGTAATGATAGTGGCAATTCTTCTGTCAGAGATAAACTGTATGAATTCCCATCTAATCTAGGCGGCAGAAAATGCGGGCGGGAGGGTTTTCATCGGCCCATATGTGGTAATTATGATAATTAATAATCGCCTCTCTAGAAACCTTAGCCTCGTCTGTAAATAAAACCTTCTTCAGAAGTGCACAGTTTTGTCTAATCACTTCCAGCATCCAAGTGGAAAATACTAGACGATTCGGAAAATCCCGCGGTAATACAGCCTGGACTCGTTGTATGTGATAAGAATATAAGAGCTTTTCCTTTAAAATGACATATACCGTCATATGGTTAACATGTAACAGCAAACCAATCTTCCTGGTACTAATTTCAGGTTGCTCGTCGACTAAATTAAGTACTGCTTCCTCTAATGCTGGTGTTCTAACTTCGCGTTGGCGACCACAATCATGTTTCATCGTTTTGAAGGTACCATTTTCTCGTAGTCGTTGATGAAGCCGTGCAAATAGATTGTGATGAGGAGCAACACGATGGGGATACATTTCTGAATATCTTCTTGACGCTTCTAAGGAATTTCCATTAGATAGCCCGTAAATGAAATGATAACAGTGTAAGACAATTAACAATGATTTCAACTTATTATTGCACATACTAAAAATAATTTAGTTGTCTTAACAAAATATGTCAACATGATAGCCACCTACTAGGTAAATCAAAGTTTAATTAAAATTCCAGACTATGAGAATCGTTCCATGTACTTGTAAGTGAATTATTTTTTTTCTCAGAAATCTTCAATTTTTCGAAAAAATTATTGGCAGTATACACATTAGAGAAAAAGTTTAGTGAAAAACAAGTTTTAGGGGTGGTTATTTCTACCCCTTACAAACATAGTGGAATACTAGGAACTCAGTTATTGGATGCCTTCCTAATAGCAAATAATGTGTGCTTGATTTTATTTTTGTAACTTTTTGGATTCAGAAGATAAAAATAAAAAACTGCTTTTTTGGCCCCCCATTTAAAGGGCTGTATATTAACATTAGGGGGTCATATGATTTTTTTTATATGGAAGACCCACCTTTCAACAAGGAATCACCCCCTGAAGTTTTACGGAGTTATTTATTTACACCCTGTATAGTCCAGTCAAATTAGACATTGGTGACAGAAATGTTGGGGATAGCAGCTAAACCTATTTCATTTGGTCGGGGAGTATGTAGGAACATTTTCGCACAATATGCCACCTTTTTTTTGTGGATCTGTTCGCCAAAAATGCAATTGTTTACATTTTTTGGCCGATTTTCACTGTTTTTGAAGTGTAGTTTAGTTTGTTTACATCTAAGATGAAAATGACCTATGTAAAAGTTGTTGGTAATTTTATGAGCTACCCTGCCAAGAAAAAAATTTGCGGCTTTAATAATTTTCCGCTATTGATGGAAAATTGTAAAGAGAAATGTAAACAAAATCTTAGAAGTCCATATATTAAATAATGCCACTTATAGGGAAAACTTAGCTGAAAATAATTTTTGGTCATTGATAATTTTTCGCTAACTTCCATATTTCGCGAAATATCAGAACTTCTAAGATTTAGTTCACATTTCTACTTACAATTTTCCATCAATAGCGCAAAATTATTGATGGCTCAACATTTTCTTGGCAGGGTTTTGTAGCTCATACAATTACCAACAACGTTTACATAGGTCATTTTCATCTCAGACGCGAACTAACCAAACTACACTTCAAAAACAGCGTAAATCGGCCAAAAAAGTAAACAATTGCATTTTTGGCAAACAACCCCACAAAAAAAAAGTGGGCATATTGGGCAAAAATTATCCTACATACCACCCCGACGAAGGGAAATAGGTTTGGCTGCTGTCCCCATCATTTCTAAAATCAAGTGATTTTTTTTCTAATTTGACTGGACTGATACTTATTTATGAATATAAAATTAGGAATGAAATTAAAGGAAATGAGCAAAACTTTATGGATCATCTGTTATCATAGATGCCGAATACTCAGAAACACATGCTCTTATTTATTATGAACTCCCTTCTTAAACTGTTTTAAGTTAGCATTATCTTTGAGTGATTGCGGAAGTTTGTTGAACATCTTTATGCCCATATATCGTGAACTTAATTCCTACAGAGTCATCTTATGCTGATGTATCAACAGATCTGCTCGGCCTCTAGTAGGATAATAATTGATTATAATATCAAAGTTTGCTTTATACACATGGAAGGGGTAGTAATTGCAATTGTCGGAAGATGTTTCTATATGAGGTTCTTCTATGTGTTCCTACCATACTTCTTAATGCAAGCTTCTGCATCATGAAGACTCTTTCCGATCTAGATGCAGATCCTCAGAATATGATGCCATAAGCATTTCTTGAATAAAACTGTGTATAATAATAGGATATGAGTATATATCTACTTGTAAGATTGTTCAACCTCCTCAAATCATAGCATGGTTGATAATTTGCTAAATAACATGTCAATGTGAGCATCCCAGTTCAATGCGTTATCTATACATAGCCGCAGAAAACTTACAGTGTGAACTTGCCTCGAAGAATATCCGACAATTTTCAAGAGGCAACTCCCATTGTAGTTCATTTCGCGAGGTGTAAAATAGATGAAAACTGTTTTTGAGGTATACAGAATGAGTTGATTCGCAGCAAACCATTCACGCAGGAATGCAGACCATTTTGGGTATTTTCACCAGCACCAGATGAGGTGCTTAACATTTAATTATCATCCGCAAACATCGTCAGAATCCCTTGCTCCAGTACTATTGGCAAATCATTGACAAAAACAAGAAAAGAAGGGGCCCAAGTACATGCCCTTGAAACACACCATTTCCAACCTTCAATGGGTTAGATTTTATACAATGAGTATCAACAACCTGATAACGATCAGATAAATATGATGAAATCCGCTGATACAACTTCCCCCTAAAACCATATCCAGACAACTTAGCAAGGAGTAGATTGTTATCCATAAGGTTAAATGCCATGTCAAATATAGATTTCAAAATATTTTTTTGGGGCTAACGTGATTTTATGGTCTATTGTTATGGATATTTCCATGGTCGGTGTTCATCAGAAATCTCGTATATTATTCGACCACGAGAAGTTCCAGATAGGCAGATTAGACGAGCTCAAGCTGGTCACCCCTTCATTGCCAAGCTCGAGATTTGCCAGACTTCATTTTTTTATCGAACTCTTTATCTAGTGAGATCTTTCCCTATGCCTATAACCTCCAAACCTTCAAGAAAAATGCGAATGCCTATCTCCTCTCCCAACAATCCACCGCAGCCTGAGACTATGTTCTTCAAACATTATAGGTTTTCTTCTTATATAGTCAAAGTATAGAAAAAAAAACTTTCTCGTGTGGGAAAATTTTAAAATTTGAAATAACGCCAGGAATAATAAGAGTAATGAATTCTAAGCAAAGCACGTTTTTCCTGAAGTCCATCTTTACTGAGTTATTTATGGTTGAAGTTGTACATATAACTTGGCGACCTAACATTTTATCGAAAAAAGTGTCATGTCAAAAATGAAAGGCAATGAACAATCAAGGAATTTGTTCTCCACTTACTTAACTTTGTAGGAGCAATATTGACCGAGTTGGAGCACAGTGAAGGTTGTGTCCTCTTCACCAAAAACAGAAATACAAAGCTTCAAAGTTGAACAACTACGATCCGGAAGTTTACCCATAGAAAAATCGAGGATTTTTTCAAACTACATGAAAATACCTCTAAAATAGTCTGTAATTGGTATTTTCAACATATCTTATGTAATTTTTCAGTTATCGTGTCAACCAAAATACCAATTTGTAGGTAATTTGAAGAACTACAAGTCGTGTGTTGAGGTTGATCATTTCCCAAGATATTCCAGCTCAAAAACCTCGAAAATAAACTTCTCGCACTCATCACAAACTTTTAACTTTATATCTCTGTTGATGTTTATTGTAGCGTTTGCTGAAATCTATGCTAAGCTTTTGGATCCCTGTAATCTTTTGATGTATATTACTGTTTTGAAGTAATTCTGGATATTTTTTGAAGAAAATTGAAAATTAAAAAAACAGTAAATCATTTTTTCTTCATTATGCATTCTATGCCGGCAAAACTTCTTGAGGATATTGATAATACCCAATAAGAGAAATTACAAACGGATTTTACCCACCTATATGGATGAAATAGCCTTCCATTTCATTTTGATTTTTCGCTTGAACTGGGCGTGACTGATTTCATTCTCGTCATAAGTCGGTTATTTTTCATGCTAGCGAGACGAACGAAGAATCATTTTGAAGGTATTATTTGAGAAAAAATTCTAGACGCGGTTATTCAACATTGAATGCTTTTAGACAAAGTGCTGGTTCTCTAGGATGAACAGTGACAACACGTCTATTAGTCCCAGTCAGTTGTTTATCTCTCCTTATGAGCTCGTCCGTGGAACGAGGCAGACAATGATGCCACTGATCATCTCCGGCAGTGATATAATTATCACCTTCGAAAATATTTGGCGAACGTAGATGTTCCAACACCATCTGCCGAAAAGCAGATGTCCCACTGAAAATGCAATTCACAATGCCACGCATTGATAGTATAGTTCTCGCGATTCAATGGACGATAAAACAGTTGGAAATACTACCGCCAGGTGACAACCCCGAAACAATGCACAGTGAATTACAAACACATCTCATGTTAGACGTCAATAGACAGACAAAGTTTAGGTTCTACATATTAAACAATGACAACACGTCTATTAGTCCCAGACTTTGTCGAGAACTGTTCTATCACTGCGTTGCATTGTGAATTACATTTCCAGTGGGACATCTGCTTTCCGGCAGCTGGTGTTGGAACATCTATATTCGCCAAACATTTTCGAAGGTGGTAGCTATATCACTGCCGGAGATAGTTGATCAGTAGCATCATCGTGCACTTCGTTCCACTGACAAGCTCATGAGAAAAGTGGAACAGCTGTCTGGAACTAAAATACGTGTTGTCACTGTCCAACCTGGAGAAGCAAAACTTTGTCAATTGACTTCTAACAGGAGATGTGTTTGTAATTCATTACACAGTAAATGCTTACATTTCTGTTTTCGATGAACTGGTCGAAACCTTCACCGAGCTGTAGGTCGATCAATTTTCCTCCTTCAGAGATAAGTGAAAAACCTGCTTTCAATTTTTGTCATGGCACTTTTTTCCGATAAAACGTGAGGTAGAAGAGTTATTTGGCAAAAATCTTTCGAAATAATACTTTTTTCACCTTAACAACTCCAACTGTAAATAACTCAGAACGATGGACTTCACGTGAACAGGATCCTTTCTGCGTAGAATGCATTACTCCATTCATTACTGATATCATAATATCAAATTGAAAAATGTTCACTCACGAGAAGGGTGACATCTACCCCCTTGGGACAAGCGCACCCTGAGACACGGTCAAAAATTAATTTTGGTTGCTGAATCTTCTCAAAATTGTATAAGAGTCGGTGGCGCTTCAAGCAATTAATGCTTGAAACGGATATTCCCCGAAAATCCGGGAATTTTTTTTAAACCGGCTGAAATACTTCCCTTATACCACGTACAGTGAGGGAAGTAAAAATGATTAGCAAAATTTGTTTTTGAATTCTTGTTTCAATAAATTCAAATAGTCTAACTGTTTAACCAACATTATTACATTCTTCAGAGGTTAATTTATATAACCAATATTTTCTGAGACATACATTTTAATTTTCGCGTTACCGAATATATTGGAATTCAATAATTTCTATACCTGAACCATGTTTTTCTTTCATTCAGGCGATAATATTCAGACTGCAGTGAGTGTAGGAAAAGAATGTGGTATAATATCGAAAACCGGCAATATCATAGAAATTACAGCCCCAAATCCCGACGGAAAATATGGTACCAACCACCAGATCTTGAGCCAGTTTTTTGAAACCCATTATCAGGTAATCTTGAAAATGTTATCACAAATTCAGTTCTAAACATACCTTTAAGTTTCCAGAGAAAAAGTTTCACCCCGACCATGAAATGCGTAACAGAGATCCCGAAATAAGTGATAATCAAAACCAAATAGTAATTACAGGCAACTCTTGGGGCCACGTGGTCGAACATTTTCCTCAACTGATTCCCACAATCGTAGACAAAGGGGTGGTGTTTGCTAGAATGTCTGGATACCAGAAGCAACAGCTGATCGAAGAACTCAAGAACGTTGGTTTCTATGTAGGTAAGTTAACGACCTTCTGACACATAAACACCTTATCTTCAAAAAGTAGCCGAACTTCATTTCTCTCTCTTCACAGAAATTGGCAAACAATATTACTCTACAGATCGAAAAATTAACCGCACATCTCTATAACTACGTCAATCTAGTGAGCGTGCTAATTCTAACATGAATAGAACAGATAATGGCGTCGGCTTTGCCGCCGCGATGTCATTTCCCTAGTTTCAAGACATCAATGCATATTATGATTAGAATTCATCGGGATATCTATGTTATGGTGTGGTCTGTCAGGGAAATTGTATCAATGTCAATGTATCAGCTATAGAGGTATTATATAAATAGAGGTAAAAAGGGTTATACCGAAACAATTGAAATAGAGGTTCCCTCTTCTCTGGTTCCTCTATACGTTTTCCTCATTCATATTTCCCCCAGCGTCAACCTAGGCGGGGAACTGTGTAAATATAAGGTAGAGGGAACCCTCTACTTGATGATCCCAACTAGCTCACTAGGATAATATACACTCATGGTGCGCAGTGAAACATGTCCTCATATTCTTGATTGAATGGATTACCCTGAGCGCCAACTGCTTTAGCACAAAAAAGATAAGATAGAATCCTCAATCAAGAATTTCTGGCACTACGAGATGGATGAATGTTGATGATTATATCAGAGAAATAAAGACAAGTCTCAACTTAACAATTAGGTTTTATCCGCTAAGAAATTATAATTTAAACAAAATTAGTCTAAATAATAACAATCTTTGTATGTAAAAATTAATAAAGTTCTATACTGAAAAATTGAATGTGAAACAAACTATAATTCTTAATAAATTGAAATAATTAATTTAAAAAAGAATATAATTTTTGAACCAAAAGTTCGAATTTAGAATTTAGATTGTAGATAGAAGCAATTGAATATGAAAATTTGGTTATTCCAACAAAAATAATGTTACCGTCCTTTGAACTTGGATGAGCTGGATGAAGTGCTCTGCCAGGAAATTCCATCTACAACACGGCACGGGAAAAAGGATGGTGACGTCTCGATCGTTCAAACGCTGTAATACAGACAATACGACCAAATATCTTGGCCACAAGATCGAGGGACAAACAACAAATCTGCAGGAAAAACCAATATAATTACACAACTGATTATGTTATCTCCCCAAATCGTATATACAAATTTATTAAAAGGATTGAAATATTGGAGAGAATAATACAATACAATAATAAAATCTGAAGGAATATTTGAATATTAAATTACTTATTGTAGTTATGACAATTTATAATACAAGGTATAAAAAAAGGTAGTCTTAAAAAATCTTATAATTGAGTTAGTTTGAAATTTGCAAAATAACAATTAGATAATAGTTTACAAGTACAGTACACTGAAATGGTGCTCGTAAAATCTAAATGAATGTTTCGGAATTCTCATAAAGCAGTAAATGAGACTTTCGGCTTTATTTAAGTTAACCCAGATCAATGATTATTCAGTTACCTCACCAAAACCAGTCTGAAAACACATAACCATTACAAATTTATATTAGGAAGTTGAAAGAAAGGTGATACGGAATACTACGACTACGCAGTCACGCGAATAATTGCTAGGTTGAACAAGCCACAGAGAACGACATGAACCATTCTGACTACTAACTTGACAATCTTATTCTGAATAAAGATCAAATAATAATATAGTAAATGATTATTTAATATAGATTCGATCAAGCAAAGTAATCCAGTAATCCTAAGAAACCATTCATATTCTATTATTGATCCAAAATTGTATTACAGAAAGGTTTGGTAATAAAAATATGAATAATGTCATGGGTAGGTAGCATCAAATTAAAAAAAAAGGTTCGAAAAGGAGAAATTTACGAAAAATGGCAAAATGTGCAAAAAAAACACCTAGAATAGGCAAAATAGACAAAAAAAGGCAATTTATCTATAATCCCAGCTTTAAATTGATTATTTTCGCAAAAAAATTATATTACGATTGTTTTCCATTAATGATATATAGGCTCATCCATGAATCTTTATTTTTAGCAATGTGTGGCGATGGTGCGAACGACTGTGCAGCTCTAAAAGCAGCCCATCTTGGAATATCCCTATCGGAAGCAGAAGCTAGTATAGCATCACCGTTCACGTCTAAAGAACCGAACATCTCATGCGTCACCAAGATCATCAGAGAAGGCCGAGCAGCTCTAATCACATCATTCGGAGTCTTCAAATTGATGTTATGCTATAGCTTGGCCGAATTCACCTCTACGATTATCCTGTACGGTATCGACGGTAACTTGACCTCGATGCAATTCCTTTTCATCGATGTTTTTCTAGTCTTAAATTTTGCTTCATTCTTCGGAAACACTCGAGCGTACGAATTGTTGGATAAAACCCCACCACCGACGTCTATGTTGTCGTTTGTACCTATGGCTTCTCTCGTGTTATTTATGATTCAAGTGGTTGGTTTCCAATTGGCTACTTTCTATCTAATACAGACCTACGAATGGTTCACTCCATTCGTTTACAATCACAAACTGAACGATTTGAAATGTTTCGAGAATTATGCCGTTTTCGTTGTTTCCATGTTCCAGTACATCTGTATGGCGATTGTATTCTCTAAAGGAACGCCATACCGGAAACCGATTTACACCAACAAACTATTCTCATTCTCTATTTTATTTACGGTGATTCTATGTAGTTTCATCACTGCACATCCACCATCATGGATTGTAAATGCTCTCGAATTAGAAATGCCTCCTGTTACAGACGTTAGATTTGCTCTTTTGGGAATCGCTCTTGCAAATTTGATTTCGTTTCTATTGGTTGAACATTTCGTTATTAACTTTGTGCTATGCAAGTTAATTTGGCCCAAACTAATGGGCATGAAGAAAACACATACGAATCTGGATGGATCAACAGTTGATATATGGCCAGCTCTTGGTTGCAACAAACCTGTAATCGCTGTAATCAACGAGAAAAATAGCGGTATTTTCAATGCAAGTTATAATGTATTTGATGAGGATAGTTTAGCTACCACAAAATGCTGACACCGACTTCGTTTTAGCAGTTGGTGTCATTTTATTCTTGAAAAAGTTAGGTGGAAACTTTTACGTAATAGAAATACTCCATATAGAATAGGTTATTTATTGAATAAATATTATTTTTAAACTTTGTTTTATTTTCCATGTAATAACCAGTGGCGGCTGGTACTAAAGGGCACAAGGGCAAGTGCCCACCCAATCACCAAGATAAGCAGAAAGAAATTCGCATATAATTCAGTGCGTTATTTTTACCGCAGGTCAGACGATACGCGCATGCAATTCTAACGCTCAAAACTATGTTCCGGATAACGTTCTGAAGTGTATCTATTTTAAGTATGATGCTGCTGACTACGGTTATCTTCGCCATACGTGCTTATACCGTCTGTTTGGGACACAAAGCAACCGTATCTCCAGTAAACGTTTCGCCTTCATTGTGTACAGTGTGTGAATTCAATTCGAAGTTAATCATGTACAAATCTTTTAAAATGCCCACTATCATTTGAGGAAAAATGATGAAATTAAGTACAACTAAGTTGTAGAAAAAAATTGTCATATTTTGCGCCAGTTAGTTATGTGTATACATTTTTCGGAGCCTTTGAATTGGCGTTACGAGGCCATGATGAGACATTGACGTCGGAAAATCCCGGTATTTATGTAGGCTTGATCAACTTTGCAGCTGAATTAGACGCTGTGCTTGCAAAACATATAAAAGGATCGGATTCACAAGTGTTTAAAGGCGTCTCAAAAACTATTCAGAACGAATTGCTGGATGCAATGTTGCAAATTTACAAGCAGTAAATAATAGAAGAAATTAAATCTGAAAATTGCATTGCTTTGGAGGTCGATGGATCTACAGACACCTCTAATCATCAGCAAATGGTTGTTATTATGTGATACGTGTTTAATGGACAAATTTTTGAACGCTTTTGGTATTTTTTAAGCCGGGTGGACATAATCAGACTTAAAGCGAAAAATTATCACATATTTGGGATGTTTCTTTACTTCACTCTCACTTTTGCGACAAATCAATCAAAAATGTTTTTTTTATCAATTTAAAGCAAAAATTCTCGCTAATGTTAACAATTTGTGCACAAACTTTGTTTGCTAACCGCATCACACCTTCTTCTCCCGCTACTAAAAACTGCACAATGTTCTCCTAGTCTTTGTATCATGTATATGAATTCAAGTTGCCAGGTAGTTTCAATAACCCCCAGATGACGCTGCAAATCCCCCTAAAATTTGAAATAAAACCCTAAACTTTTAAATAATCTAAAATAAATATACACATTATAAAATCTCAGTCTTAAACTTCCTGCTTGTGATTCACACATGTTTCCAGGGAATCGTGTGTGTCCCTCTACTTATCTAGGGTTATGACCCAGATAACCGCGCATATTTAAATGACGAAAATGATGTTATGCTTCTTACACTCTTGTAAATGTTGTTGTTGATTAATTCAACAATTTGTAATGTTTTAAAATAAGCAAAATAAATTATCCAAATAAAAACACCACCAACAAAAACCCCTAAGTAAATTTCCCCCCTAAAATACCCGCCAAAGCTAAAAAAAACAAATTTAGGGGGAAAACCCTCACCTGGCAACACTGATATGAATAGTCAGAGCATTTACATTTCATCTAAATATGGCCGACTAAACGTATGCAGGTGGTACTGGCGGGCAATTCAAAATTCAAGTTCTTATTCTTTGTTTGATAAGTGTTGATGTTTGGGTTTTATTTGTTTTAATATCCATTGTTGGCTGCAATAAAATAAAGAATTGATACACTCGCTTTTATGACATACCAACCGGATTTGTAGAAATCTTACCAACATTTAAACTATGTAGACAAATAAATATTGCAAATGTAAAACGTTTTCATTGTATTTTCTAACATTAAGGGACCATATGACAGCACATTACTGGTTAGACAGGCATTGAAAATCACATTTGCTGTTGGAAACGATATTTTCAAATTTCACCATTACATTTTACTAATATATGAATAACATTATTATCACAGATACAATATTAGAAGGCATTTCATTGTTTCTTTTTTCAAGAAATTTCATTTTCCAAAACTCTCCTGTTTGAACTGGAAAGAAAATGTTCCTCAATCTCTTGTAAAGTCTTTCCTCTAGTTTCTGGCAAGTAGAATATTACAAAAAAGATGCCTACAAACGCCACACTTCCATAGAAATAAAATACGCCAAATCCATCTAATCCATTTTCCATATTTGTATAAAATTTTACAGTGAGGAAACTGAAAATATATGCGATACAAGAACAGAGCCCTGAGGCTGTCCCCCGTATACGTAGAGGGAAAACTTCTGCTGCCATGGCGAACGGTAACATCAATAGACCTAACGTACTTAATATGAAATAACACATTAAAAGAACGATGGGAATGGATGACATATCTTCAGAAATCTTCCCTTTGCTATAAAACAGTACGTAAGTGCCCAAGCACAACATACTTATACTTGTACCGACAGTGGAAATAGTAGCCAATGGTCTTCGGCCCACTTTCCTGCTGATAACACTAGCACATATTGCTACAACAAATCTGGTGGCTCCAATCAATACTATCGTCAGATACGGATCCAATTCCACTCCCGCTTTTTCAACTATATTAACAGCGTAGAAAACAACGGCAAATATTCCTGAGAATTGTTGAAAGAAGAAAAACATCAATATGATCTGTAATGGTTTCAAACAATTAGGTTGTATTAAATATTTGAGGTTCACGATAATTTGACTGCCTAGTGATTGACTTGAGGGGGCAGTAATTCTTGCTTTTTCCTCATTAACTATTAAAGCGTTGATTACTGTTTGAACATCGTCTTCCACGGCATATATCCGGATAAGATTATTTTTAGCTTCCTCGTAGCGATTTTTTGTTATAAGCCAACTGGGTGATTCTGGTATCCAAAAAATTATAAAGAGCATTCCGATAATAGGTAACATAGCACCTATCAATGCGATGAAACCCCAGGAATCCTAAAATAAAAATAAATTTCAATTGGAAATGAAAAAAATGTGAAGTAGGGGATTGCGGTTTGAAATTCGAAAAAACTTGTTGTTTGTAAAGTTATAACTCATATTTATCATTAATTCAACCTACAATAATTAGCAGTGGCGGCTGGTACTAAAGGGCACAAGGGCACGTGCCCACCCAACCACTTAGATTAACACAGAAAAAAATTCGCATGTAATTCAATACATTATTTTATTTCGCACGTAAGGCTCATTCAATGCTAATGCTCAAAACTATGTTCCGGGGAACGTTCTGAAATGTACATATTTCGAGTATGATTCGACTGACTACGGTTATTTTCGCCATACGCACTTATACCGTCGGTTTGGGGCACAAAGCAGCGTATCTCCAGCAAACGTCTTGCCTTCATAATATACAGTATGTGTATTCAATTCGAAGACATGAAGTCTGAAGTGCGTCTATTATTATCAATGATGAAAGTTAATTGTGTGCAAAATCTTTTAAAAGACATGCATAGATTTTAATGTTCTAGGCAAAGTGGACATACGTGAACGGTTAGACAGTGCTTATTTGTGACATAAAATTAAGTAAAAAGAAGTTGTGGAAAAAAATCGTCATATTGCGCCGGTTAATTATGTGTACAAGATTTTGAGGAACCTTTGAATTGGCGTTACGAGGACATGATGAGACATTGACGTCTGAAAACCCAGGTATTTATGTAGGCTTAATCAACTTTGCAGCTGAATTAGGCGCTGTGCTTGCAATACATATGGAAAGTTCGGATTCACAAATGTTTAAAGGCGTCTCGAAAACTATTCAGAACGAATTGCTACATGCAATGTTGCAAATTTACAAGCAGCACATATTAAAAGAAATTGAATCTGCAAATTTCATTCCTTTGGAGGCCGATGAAACTATAGACACCTCTAATCTACAACAAATGGTTGTTATTATTCGATACATGTTTAATGGGCACATGTTTGAACGTCTTTTTTTAAGCCGGACGAACATAATGCTGTATTAACAAAAACATTGCTGAATGAATTGCAAACTATTTTAAATTCTCCTTCTGAGCGGCACAGGGCAATAAAAAAGTAAAAATTGTCATTGTAAATTTGCAATCAGTTTCCAGCTTGTTTCTCGATCGCAAAAACGAACGATAATTCTTGATGAAATAGTCACACGTAGATTACCACGCGCTGTTCCTACACGCTGGATTTTCAAAAGTTGAACTGTGAACACATTATTTGAACACCAGGATGGTTTCAAAGAATGTTTGGGCACAATTATTGACGAAGATGGGATGGATTCTGTTACTATTAATGAAGCAAGTGGTTTATTGAAACATTTGAATTGCCCAGAATTTCTCTACTGGTTGAAAATATTTCATTTCATCATGCCACATGTTGAAATATTATTTAATCAGACTCAAATGCGCGGGATTGACAGTGCTCAACTGCAAAAAGTAGTCGAATAATTCCAACAGCAAATTATCCAAACTAGAACTTCTTCTGAAAATGAAAATCAAGAACGCAACGCAATAATGAAGAACCTGCTAGGAAAAGACAAAAAACTAAAGCTGGAGATAACAGAGCTGCTATTGCAAAGGAACTATGTGACACTATTTTAAGCCAAATTAACGATTTTTTCTTGTGCCCACCCTCTTTCATAACTCACGAGCCGCCACTGATAATTAGCCCCAAGAGATTTGGTAAAATTGAAATCATTTGAGCAATAATTGAAGTCAATGGAAACTGACTATGTAATTCAAAGTTAGTCTTTCCTCGTGGAGGCTTATCTAGCGTTCGAACAGGATGTGGTATCTTTTGTTGTTGGCTGATTGATCTAAATACATTTTTATCAAATTAATCTCACCTTACCTTACCGTGTATATCGCCAATTAACTCGTTATGAAAAGATACCCAAAATCATTTCATCAAATAGCAAGTTCTTACCTGATGCTGCAATATACAGGTGATTCAGTTTTCTGCAACATGACTTTAACAGTTGATGTAAGACTTTATTTTAATAAAAATATTCCTATGTACATGGGTCGAAAAATGCGACCCTCTGAAGGTCGAACCCTGAAGATCAATTTTCGTGTATATCTTCGAAACGGTTCAAAATAAAATTATGAAAATTAAAATAGTTAATATGAATACCATTGGTCCCGCCAGAGTCTTATTTTTTGTAAATATAAACCTCTGAAAGGATAGTAGATCATTGATGAGCACAATGCGATTCGATACCCGCCATAAGATCAACTATTCACGCACATTCATCTTAAGATCAATAGGTTTGAATTGATTGGCAATTACTCTGACTGTACTCATTCAATTACAGCATCCCGGTTCTTATATATTTCAATAGAACTGACAGAAATCTTCTGGGTAAGTATAAACAAGTTTGAGGGCGTTATTAAGATTATCAAGATGAATAAACGTAAAACTTTGAACCATAGGCGGGATTCGAAGCCACATTCCTGAATGTCTAGTTCAATGTTTTACGTTTATTCATCTCGAAAATCCTATGCTAAATTATCTTCATGATTCAGAAACCTTAATTCTATAATTCTTAATGTACTTACACGAAATTGTGGCCAATTAAGCGAAGAAATCATAAACTTAAATCTTATACATACCCAGAACATTTTTCAGTCAAATAAATTTTGTTTTGGGTGTGGTGTGTAGAAGAGAAGAGCTGAAAATATGCTGAACCTACCTTTAAGAAATATCCAAGAGAGTAGACAACAAGAATACCAAATGAAAAAAATAGCGAATTCCAACTAGTAAAAACGCTCCTCAACGTTGGACTGGAAATTTCGGCCATGTAAACGGTTGCTGGCATACTTGATAAACCAGTGGACAAACCCGTTAATGTTCTTCCGACCAAGAGAATGGGATATTGATGTTGTGGAAGGTAATAAGCTGTTGCTATTGTAATCCATCCAAATAAAGAGATGATATTTACGCAAAATATTGCACTTCTTCTTCCAAGTCTATCGCAAATTGGACCAGAACACAAGCTCCCGAATGGGGTAGCCAGTGATGCGGCACTCACTGAAAAAATGGTTGGTTTAGAGAGAATTGATATTTTTGAATAATATGATGGGAGGAAAATATTTGCAACCTTTCCAGAACTCAAATAACAGCTTCCTTGTAGTACTTGTTTATTTAGGCACTCTGTATGACTGTCGAATATTGCAAATAGTTTCCCAAAGAAAAAAAAATAATTGTTCTCGATATTCAGATTTACTAGGTTCCTCATATTTTGTTGTTTCGGACAATGGTTCCATGGTTCTCAATTAGATTAAGGTTATAGGGTTACAGACAATGCCAAAAGAAAACGATGTTAAGAACCCTTCACCATATTTATGGATAATGCTTGTTATCACAGTACTATAATGAATAAAGTAGCAATAAGCGCCTCCAACAAACGTGATATACAAGAATGGCTAAGTAGAAATAAATAATACACATTATGATAAAATGTCTTGACACCACATTTGTTGGACTTGGTAATAATGAACTAGCGACAACCAGTTTACATCAGTGGCGGCTGGGGACTAAAATAAGTAGAGGTAGAATTTACAATCTGTCTTATTAAGAATAGCGAATTCAAAAGGGGTCTGGGGACCTAAGCGTAATATTTTGTGCTTCAGTAATTGACACATTTTTTCTATTCTTGAATGATGTTTTCTCAGATGTTTCAAATAACTTAACACCAGGGATGCTCTGTCAGTTGAACAATTAATCAACAATTGTAAGATTGTTACAAAAGAATTATAGATCGCTAATTCTAAATAGTAGGTGCGATTGTAATTCGTTTCAATGCCGAAACACATTGTTCCACCGAGGTGGACGTTACTGGCAAAATTACTGATACGCTAAGAAGTTTATAGAATTCCATCATGCAAGACTTTAGATCATCATCATGTAAAAATTCAAGCATTTCAACTGATGTTTTGCAATTTGCTAATTTTTCTTTCTCGTACACAACAAAGGTGAATCTATCCCGATCGAAAAAATTATATTGCGTTGATAACTTAATTATAATACATCTGAGAAAATTGGAAATTTTGATATATTTAATAAAAGGAAAAAATTTAATTTTGAAAATCTAACATTTATTTTCGTATCTAAGATTTCAAAAACTAGCTGGCACAGTTGTTCCTTTTTGTCAGGAATTTCATGAGTTTTCCAACATTTTTTCCCTGTATCATCAACATTTTAACCTCTAGTAAGTTTGATTGAAAAATCTTTCGTAACTTCTAAACTAATTTTGATACTAGTGAGTATAAAAGCGCTCTCGCTATAAAGTGTATATCTGGAAACTATATTTATTCAACTATAACTACTACTAAATGCTACTTCATTCTGTTCGTAAGTTAATTTGAATTCTTCAGTAACGATTATTAAAGCGAAATTCATTTATCAAAAAGTTAACTACGTCTACACAATCTCTCACATTACCTATCTCTTCACATCGTTCTTGGCTACTTGATACCCATTTCATGTTTATACTATCTCCTCACTTTAATTTATTATTATATTCTTCGCACCGAAGACAGCTAGAGTCCAACCAACTCCAAAAAAAGGAAAGAAGATTCCTAATAATTATAGACCCATTGCACTATTATCTGTGATCTCTAAAGTGATGGAGAAAGCAATCAAAATCGAGCGCTCCAAAATCGTGAATGACCGGCAATATGTTTCGTCAGCAGAGATCAACAGAAGACGTGCTTGCCTACGTAACAAACACATGTATGGCAGAAATCTATTGCAAAACATGGGGAATCTGTAGCTGTAGCATCGAATATCTCCAAAGCATTTGACTGAGTCTGGCACCAAAGCCTTTTGGGGAGACTTCCGTCATATGGTTTGCCACCTCACCTTTGTGCTTACTATCGAGTTTTTCTCTCAGATAGATCACTCCATGTGGTGGTTGACGGAGTATCCTCCGGTACAATCAACGCTGGTGTTCCACAGGAATATTTCATGGCACCAACTTTGTTTCTGCTCCGTATAAACGATCTGCTGCAAGTGACCACTTGTCCCGTTCACATATTTGCAGATGATGGTACACTTCATACCGCTCTATCATTTAGAGCCCCTATACCATCCAGTAGAGCCAGAGACAGGTTGACGCAATTAATAATGGGAATCTGGCAAATATTTTGAAATGAGGATCTGATAATGTATCAGAGTTTGATGCAACCAAAGCTCAAGCTTGTGTCTTCTCCACGAAGGCGGATTCCACAATCCCTATTATGATGATGTCAGGTACAAGTATCCCTATGAAGTCTTCCATATCCATGCTAGGGATCACCACCAACTGATGGGACGATCATGTGAAGTCCATTAAGAAAACCGCTTTACAAAAACTTGGTTTTCTATTCCGTGCCAAGAGCTACTTTATATCCCAGTAGCTCCTCATATACTACAAGGCACAGATTCGTCCTCTCCTGAAGCACTGTTCACATGTTTGGAGTTCGGCTCCCAAACATACGCTTCAGCTTTTGGATTCTATCCAGAAGAGAGTTATTCGTCTGATTGATGATGTCACACTTACGGGTTCATTGACCTCTCCTAGAACATCGTAGGCAGGTGGGAAATCTCTCCCTTTTCTATAGATAACATATATATAATGATAACACTATATCACATGACAGTTAAAGTTAAAAAATAGTCGAATTCACCACTCTTTGATAGTTTCACCTAAATTGCATTATCGTAGTCGTGTAGAGAATGTCATGTACATGCATTTGAACACTTACCAAACCATGAGGTTTGATCTTCAGTCATTCTGTAAGCAATATTTTCTTGTTTTAATACTGGTAAAACCACTGCTGAGAATCCCAAACTCATGGCGGGGGCAATAGTTGAAAAATTTGCCATCAAACTCAAACATATCTGTGAACAATAAAAATTACCTATATCATCACGTTTAATTCTACAGGGTTACAGGGTATAATCAAAGAGGTATATGTTTCCTATGTGGATATCTATAGTATATAAATGTGTGACATAAATCACTTGGATCACTAATGATTTTAACATAGTATTATGCTTTGCTGGACACTGGTTAAATGACAACAATAACTTCAGATGAATACCAGCTTGCAAATTATTATTGTAGTAGGTACCTAATAACATTCATGGCTGATTTATTTTTTTAAATACATTAACTTCAAAGCAATAGACCTGATAATGTTCTGCCTAGGATTCACTAAAAATGTTGTGCAATCAAACTCAAAAATGTTGGTATTCTGATTCTTTAATATGACTAAAAATAAAATAAGATTTCTTTTTGACGTGTGGATATTGTATTTCTACATGTTTCCATGTAATTTAGATATTTAATGATATGCATCTGCAGCCGACTTGTGTTTTGAAATCTGATTAAAACTTAAAAAAAAACATTGGGCTGGTTGTTTGTGAAAGAGTAATGTATGGTTAATTATCAAATTGATGCATTTGAAATGGAAACACTAATTAACATAACATACATCTACAAATGGTTCAAGACTGTGTTTTTCGAGGAGACTCCTCTTGTTCAACATCTCACTGCTGCCGCTCTTCATTGCATTAATACGGACTCGTGGATATTACTCTGGACCACCCATTTATTTTACATGGATGATCTGAAACTGTATGCCTCTAGGAAGAAAAACCTCAAGCGAGCCGGCATGTTGAGTTGGGATTGGACAAGTGCGCAGTGTTTCATTTGAGGAGAGGACGATCTCCGAAAGTGCACAAGAATATGCAGCTTGCCGACAGAAGCATCTTTAAACATCTTAATGCTGGAGAGACCTATCAAACAGCGTTCTAATTATGACAGTTCCCAGGTAAAGGTGGCTCTCCGCGGCAAGTACAGAAACCTTGTTCGAAAGATTTGGTCTTCCGGACTTTCGAGTGGGAACAAGGTGTCTGTAATAAATATTCTTGCCGTTGCAGTCCTGCTTCACTCTTTTTGAGTGGTGAAATGGACGGTCGATGAGCTGCATAGACTCGACAAAGACACCCGGAAAATGATGCATATCCATCACAGTTTGCATCCTAGGTCGTCCGTTTCCCTCATGTATTTCCCACGTCACCGTAGAGGTAGGGAACTCCTTAATCTGGAGGGTCTGCATCGAAGTGTGGTTTTGAGTATAGCGTGTAAAGTTCTTATGAGTTCGGACTCCCGCCTGTGCCTTGTCAAAAGTCACGAATTGGTCATAGTGGGAGTATTTATAGTTAAGGCAGCACAAAAGCTGCGGAAGAACTTGTTCTCATTTTCTCATCAGTCGAGAGGACCAACTAGAGCGAAACCTCGAGTTTCAACCTTCTCGCCTGAAAGTCCAGATAAATGCCGCGGAGCAAGATCTTATGCTCAGGCGGAATGTCGGCAATTCGATACACGGTGTTTTCTATCGAAACGCTCGGCTAGTCAACCAGGCTGACCTTCGGCTAACCAAAGGTCAGCCGGGCATACATCCGAGACCGAGGGATTTACCGCAGCTTGCTAAAATGGCGTAATCAACACCTTGGTCTATCGCCGCAACGTGATGGGTGTGCAGGTCGCTGATGTCAGCTGCAGATCCTGTCGAAAGACGCCTGAGACGCTTTTCCACCTTCAGCATGTCCCTTGGCGTACACCCATCGCCATAATGCTACCCTACGGGTGCTGTATTACCATCTGAGGCACTCGTACGGCATAGACTAAGAGCCGATGCTACCTTAAATGCCAGGAGATATTGAGTCCGTTGTCGGAAACGAAAAATGCCAGATCTACTGGAATTACCCATTTCCGACAGTCAGGTTCATACAAGCAAATATGCCTGACGTTCGCCTCCTCGATAAACAAACAAAGACTATGTATGTCATCGAATTATCTGCTCCGGCAAAGAAGAACATAGTCATGAATGAGGAGGAAAAATGGACAAAGTATCAAGATCTCCTGTTGGAGGTCCGCACGCTATACCCAGGCCACAATGTCGTATTAGTGGTTCTGATCATCGGGGTCTTCGCTACGTTCGAACTTTAAGATCATTCCGGCCGGTAAGAATTCGTCGCAGATCTTGATAGACCGGATGCAGAAGGCAGACATTCTGGGTTCAATAAGGCTACTTAAGACACACGATTTGGGAGCCTGAAGCTACTTACCGACCGGAGGGGAGGAGTAGCTTCGGTGAACTGATTAGATTTTACTGGCGCGGTTGCTGCGATGTCGTCGGAGCGCACAGCAGCCCCGACCAAGTATGAATGTAAAAAAAAATGTGCAATAAGGTCAATATTAATTAGAGCTTCAACATTTCCTGAATTTCTTATGGATGGTGGAAGTATGAAGACATCACTATCGTGGTCAATTCTTATAGAAACACATTTAGTTTAAAATACGCACCCACATAGTTTCAAATTCATTTGTTGAATTCAATAATACAGAAACCTAAGTCGATTACGATTATCAGTTTCATATTATTGCTATCGTTTTCATAATTCAAGGCGACATAGTGACTCACTTCTCTTTATTAATATTATAATTATTATATAAACTGTTTTCGCTATCAAAATATTGACATAATCTAAAGCTACAAATGTTACGCCTGTAAATATCTAAATCAAATATATGAAATACAACGATTATCCACTTTTATTGAGATTCAAGTGGTTATTAATAACACATGTTTCTTCAGGGTTATTCATTTTTTTCATATTCAATTGAGATGGATGTTTGAGACATATAATACTTAATGTACACATCATCCCAAGGCCTAGCACTTATAAACTTATGTTATCAATACGAACATAATAAATCTTATGAGCATTTGTTTGTGTATCATGGAAGATTACGTTATAGAAGCGTACAATATAATATCGGAGCGAATTGATATATACTAGAAGCGTATTTATCTAATAATGGAATGTTAATAAAACACAAAATTTAGGCCATTCTGAATTCGGAAAAAGACTTTTCTAACGGAATTGTGTAAACTTTACCCAATTATATTTTGAACCCTACCGACGATAACAAAAAAAAAAGCGAGAACCGTATAATCAGTCTTTTGAATATGGCATTCTATCGACTGTTCTATCACAGAGTAGATAAATATAGAGAGAAGCAGGCTATTTTATTTTATTTTATTTGATAACATTACATATAATCGACAGGAACATTTGAATGTTAATAGTTCACAGTTTATATAATTAAAGTTATTATAAGTTGAAGCACATAAGCATAGCTTGTGTGTGCTTAGATATAATAAGTGTGAGGGAATGAGTTGCGTGAAGTGAGTTATGTGTGAGTGAGTGTATATGTATGAGTGTGAGTGGATGTTTAGAATAATTATGTTTGTGTTCGAGGGGTAAAACTATTAATATTAGCTCTGTGGAACTGAAAGCTGATTCAATATATAATTTCATAATCATGAAAAATAAGCAAACAGAAATCCAAACCTATCTCTTTGATGTTAGTTGAATTTATAACATGTTTATAAAATTGTATGGGATATTGTTTAGATAAATGTAGTTTTGTATTTTCATATAAGACTTTCTTACAGTATTTATTTTTTATATTTCCAATGAAATTAAGTTGTACAATTTGGGACTAGATAGGATAATGAGGGTTTAATGACTTGTATACATTCTCTTGTGTGATATTTGTGTGTGTAGATATTTTTATTTGTTTTATATATAGTTTATTACAGCTTGGTAATATAAAAATCTTATATCAAATACTTTAATTTCTTTGTACAGTTTTGTCGGACACAGTTTTCTTTTATTGAACATTTATTTTTGGCAGAGAATTTTGACTAACTCTTAAATAAATAATTTATTATTAATTGCATGAGAGACTTATAAACCAATGTGATTATTCGAATTTAAGATATTTTTTAGGAGATTGAATTTATGCAAAGTTTCTGAGTTCTTTCAACCAGATTTTTATATGAACATGCCATCTTAAAGGTTGGTCAAGTTCAACCCCAAGGTATCTTATGTATGCGATTATTTTTATCTGTATAATGCAATTGCATATATCGTCGTTGAAGCATTCATGATGTTCATGAATAGTTATTTTATTTTTTGCTGGTAGGTCCACAGTTGTTGGAAAAAACTGAAGGGATCTCGTTTTTTTGTTATTTAATGAAAGTTCATTAATATCTAACCAGCATTATAGAAAGCTCACCTCAGTACTACCTTGTTCATAAGTCTCAGGCCATGTATCAGAAACCAACAATAGCACCGAGTCATCCGCATAGCAAACTATTTTAGCATTTTTACTTATAGAACAGAATTCATTTACGTATATAGTAAATAGGGTTGAACCTAATACCGTACCTTGCGGTTATATCTCTATTAAGTGGAAGGGGATCACTAAGAGTACCTATCATTAACTAGAGTACTCTGATATCTATATGACAAGTAGATCTTGAACAGAGTTAAAGTATGACCAGATTTTTGCCATGCGGGACTGTATCGAATACCTTCGCCAGATCCAAAAACACAGCCAGACACTTTTTCTTTTCATTTAAACCTGTAGTTAATGTGTTTACAATTTCTGAGATAGCAGGTTCTGTGCTAAATCCCTCTTGGAAGTCATACGGATTAGGAGATGATAATTTTTTATTTTACTAGATATTGTTTTAATCGGTTGTTTAAATAAACACTTCAAAGATTTTTCAAATTCCATTTATGGAAGATATTGGTCTGTAGAGGTCTTAAATTCCTCAAGAATTTTACCGGACACAAATGTAAGATTTATTTATGTACCAGGGGTAGGACAATATGTGAACGTAATAACTTTATAGAATGATGTCCAATTTGATCAGGACCAGCAGAGTTATTATTTTTACCGGAGATAAATAAAAATTACTAGTTGTTCTATTTCTAAAAGTTAACTTTAGTTTTGAAGCTACAATATTTTGTGTAAGCTCATTCCCTATTTGTGTGAAATGTTTGTTCAATTTATTTGATATTAATTTTCTATCATTTATCGTAGTATTAATGTTATTGTTATTTTTCAAAATTATAGGTTTCTCATAATTTAAGTAGTTTTTGTTAGTAGCTTTACTGATTATATATCTATGGTTTCGGCGTTTACGTAGTGTAAATTCATAATACTTCGGAAGTTGGAGAATAAAACTCAAATTTTACACAAAACTTTTAACATTTAATTTAAAAATTCTGACAAATTGTTTCACCACACTGTGGCATTTTCAAAGCAAGGAGTTATCAATTAAAGCTAAATCTAAAAGTATGTCCTTAAATATTTTTTTTTAGATTTAGCTTTAGTTGATAACTCCTTGCTTTGAAAATGCCACAGTGTGGTGAAACAATTTGTCAGCATTTTTAAATTAAATGTTAAAAGTTTTGTGTAAAATTTGAGTTTTATTCTCCAACTTCCGAAGTATTATGAATTTACACTACGTAAACGCCGAAACCATAGATATATAATCAGTAAAGCTACTAACACCACACTGTGGCATTTTCAAAGCAAGGAGTTATCAACTAAAGCTAAATCTAAAAAAAAATATTTAACGACATACTTTTAGATTTAGCTTTAATTGATAACTCCTTGCTTTGAAAAATGCCACAGTGTGGTGAAACAATTTGTCAGCATTTTTAAATTGAATGTTAGAAGTTTTGTGTAAAATTTGAGTTTTATTCTCCAACTTCCGATGTATTATGAATTTACATTACGTAAACGCCGAAACCATAGATATATAATCAGTAAAGCTACTAACACCACACTGTGGCATTTTCAAAGCAAGGAGTTATCAACTAAAGCTAAACCTAAAAAAAAATATTTAACGACATACTTTTAGATTTAGCTTTAATTGATAACTCCTTGCTTTGAAAAATGCCACAGTGTGGTGAAACAATTAGTCAGCATTTTTAAATTAAATGTTAAAAGTTTTGTGTAAAATTTGAGTTTTATTCTCCAACTTCCGAAGTATTATGAATTTACACTACGTAAACGCCGAAACCATAGATATATAATCAGTGAAGCTACTAACACCACACTGTGGCATTTTCAAAGCAAGGAGTTATCAACTAAAGCTAAACCTAAAAAAAAATATTTAACGACATACTTTTAGATTTAGCTTCAATTGATAACTCCTTGCTTTGAAAAATGCCACAGTGTGGTGAAACAATTTGTCAGCATTTTTAAATTAAATGTTAAAAGTTTTGTGTAAAATTTGAGTTTTATTCTCCAACTTCCGAAGTATTATGAATTTACCCTACGTAAACGCCGAAACCATAGATATATAATCAGTAAAGCTACTAACACCACACTGTGGCATTTTCAAAGCAAGGAGTTATCAACTAAAGCTAAATCTAAAAAAAAATATTTAACGACATACTTTTAGATTTAGCTTTAATTGATAACTCCTTGCTTTGAAAAATGCCACGGTGTGGTGAAACAATTTGTCAGCATTTTTAAATTAAATGTTAAAAGTTTTGTGTAAAATTTGAGTTTTATTCTCCAACTTCCGAAGTATTATGAATTTACCCTACGTAAACGCCGAAACCATAGATATATAATCAGTAAAGCTACTAACACCACACTGTGGCATTTTCAAAGCAAGGAGTTATCAACTAAAGCTAAATCTTAAAAAAAATATTTAACGACATACTTTTAGATTTAGCTTTAATTGATAACTCCTTGCTTTGAAAAATGCCACAGTGTGGTGAAACAATTAGTCAGCATTTTTAAATTAAATGTTAAAAGTTTTGTGTAAAATTTGAGTTTTATTCTCCAACTTCCGAAGTATTATGAATTTACACTACGTAAACGCCGAAACCATAGATATATAATCAGTGAAGCTACTAACACCACACTGTGGCATTTTCAAAGCAAGGAGTTATCAACTAAAGCTAAACCTAAAAAAAAATATTTAACGACATACTTTTAGATTCAGCTTTAATTGATAACTCCTTGCTTTGAAAAATGCCACAGTGTGGTGAAACAATTTGTCAGCATTTTTAAATTAAATGTTAAAAGTTTTGTGTAAAATTTGAGTTTTATTCTCCAACTTCCGAAGTATTATGAATTTACCCTACGTAAACGCCGAAACCATAGATATATAATCAGTAAAGCTACTAACACCACACTGTGGCATTTTCAAAGCAAGGAGTTATCAACTAAAGCTAAACCTAAAAAAAAATATTTAACGACATACTTTTAGATTTAGCTTTAATTGATAACTCCTTGCTTTGAAAAATGCCACAGTGTGGTGAAACAATTAGTCAGCATTTTTAAATTAAATGTTAAAAGTTTTGTGTAAAATTTGAGTTTTATTCTCCAACTTCCGAAGTATTATGAATTTACACTACGTAAACGCCGAAACCATAGATATATAATCAGTGAAGCTACTAACACCACACTGTGGCATTTTCAAAGCAAGGAGTTATCAACTAAAGCTAAACCTAAAAAAAAATATTTAACGACATACTTTTAGATTTAGCTTTAATTGATAACTCCTTGCTTTGAAAAATGCCACAGTGTGGTGAAACAATTTGTCAGCATTTTTAAATTAAATGTTAAAAGTTTTGTGTAAAATTTGAGTTTTATTCTCCAACTTCCGAAGTATTATGAATTTACCCTACGTAAACGCCGAAACCATAGATATATAATCAGTAAAGCTACTAACACCACACTGTGGCATTTTCAAAGCAAGGAGTTATCAACTAAAGCTAAACCTAAAAAAAAATATTTAACGACATACTTTTAGATTTAGCTTTAATTGATAACTCCTTGCTTTGAAAAATGCCACAGTGTGGTGAAACAATTAGTCAGCATTTTTAAATTAAATGTTAAAAGTTTTGTGTAAAATTTGAGTTTTATTCTCCAACTTCCGAAGTATTATGAATTTACACTACGTAAACGCCGAAACCATAGATATATAATCAGTGAAGCTACTAACACCACACTGTGGCATTTTCAAAGCAAGGAGTTATCAACTAAAGCTAAACCTAAAAAAAATATTTAACGACATACTTTTAGATTTAGCTTTAATTGATAACTCCTTGCTTTGAAAAATGCCACAGTGTGGTGAAACAATTTGTCAGCATTTTTAAATTAAATGTTAAAAGTTTTGTGTAAAATTTGAGTTTTATTCTCCAACTTCCGAAGTATTATGAATTTACCCTACGTAAACGCCGAAACCATAGATATATAATCAGTAAAGCTACTAACACCACACTGTGGCATTTTCAAAGCAAGGAGTTATCAACTAAAGCTAAATCTAAAAAAAAATATTTAACGACATACTTTTAGATTTAGCTTTAATTGATAACTCCTTGCTTTGAAAAATGCCACGGTGTGGTGAAACAATTTGTCAGCATTTTTAAATTAAATGTTAAAAGTTTTGTGTAAAATTTGAGTTTTATTCTCCAACTTCCGAAGTATTATGAATTTACCCTACGTAAACGCCGAAACCATAGATATATAATCAGTAAAGCTACTAACACCACACTGTGGCATTTTCAAAGCAAGGAGTTATCAACTAAAGCTAAATCTAAAAAAAAATATTTAACGACATACTTTTAGATTTAGCTTTAATTGATAACTCCTTGCTTTGAAAAATGCCACAGTGTGGTGAAACAATTTGTCAGCATTTTTAAATTAAATGTTAAAAGTTTTGTGTAAAATTTGAGTTTTATTCTCCAACTTCCGAAGTATTATGAATTTACCCTACGTAAACGCCCTAACCATAGATATATAATCAGTAAAGCTACTAACACCACACTGTGGCATTTTCAAAGCAAGGAGTTATCAACTAAAGCTAAATCTAAAAAAAAATATTTAACGACATACTTTTAGATTTAGCTTTAATTGATAACTCCTTGCTTTGAAAAATGCCACAGTGTGGTGAAACAATTAGTCAGCATTTTTAAATTAAATGTTAAAAGTTTTGTGTAAAATTTGAGTTTTATTCTCCAACTTCCGAAGTATTATGAATTTACACTACGTAAACGCCGAAACCATAGATATATAATCAGTGAAGCTACTAACACCACACTGTGGCATTTTCAAAGCAAGGAGTTATCAACTAAAGCTAAACCTAAAAAAAAATATTTAACGACATACTTTTAGATTTAGCTTTAATTGATAACTCCTTGCTTTGAAAAATGCCACAGTGTGGTGAAACAATTAGTCAGCATTTTTAAATTAAATGTTAAAAGTTTTGTGTAAAATTTGAGTTTTATTCTCCAACTTCCGAAGTATTATGAATTTACACTACGTAAACGCCGAAACCATAGATATATAATCAGTGAAGCTACTAACACCACACTGTGGCATTTTCAAAGCAAGGAGTTATCAACTAAAGCTAAACCTAAAAAAAAATATTTAACGACATACTTTTAGATTTAGCTTTAATTGATAACTCCTTGCTTTGAAAAATGCCACAGTGTGGTGAAACAATTTGTCAGCATTTTTAAATTAAATGTTAAAAGTTTTGTGTAAAATTTGAGTTTTATTCTCCAACTTCCGAAGTATTATGAATTTACCCTACGTAAACGCCGAAACCATAGATATATAATCAGTAAAGCTACTAACACCACACTGTGGCATTTTCAAAGCAAGGAGTTATCAACTAAAGCTAAATCTAAAAAAAAATATTTAACGACATACTTTTAGATTTAGCTTTAATTGATAACTCCTTGCTTTGAAAAATGCCACAGTGTGGTGAAACAATTTGTCAGCATTTTTAAATTAAATGTTAAAAGTTTTGTGTAAAATTTTAGTTTTATTCTCCAACTTCCGAAGTATTATGAATTTACCCTACGTAAACGCCGAAACCATAGATATATAATCAGTAAAGCTACTAACACCACACTGTGGCATTTTCAAAGCAAGGAGTTATCAACTAAAGCTAAATCTAAAAAAAAATATTTAACGACATACTTTTAGATTTAGCTTTAATTGATAACTCCTTGCTTTGAAAAATGCCACAGTGTGGTGAAACAATTTGTCAGCATTTTTAAATTAAATGTTAAAAGTTTTGTGTAAAATTTGAGTTTTATTCTCCAACTTCCGAAGTATTATGAATTTACACTACGTAAACGCCGAAACCATAGATATATAATCAGTAAAGCTACTAACACCACACTGTGGCATTTTCAAAGAAAGGAGTTATCAACTAAAGCTAAATCTAAAAAAAAATATTTAAGGACATACTTTTAGATTTAGCTTTAATTGATAACTCCTTGCTTTGAAAAATGCCACAGTGTGGTGAAACAATTTGTCAGCATTTTTAAATTAAATGTTAAAAGTTTTGTGTAAAATTTGAGTTTTATTCTCCAACTTCCAAAGTTTACTGATTATGTTACAGACTTTTTTGTAATTTTAGCACATTGTCTTCTTTTATTTTTAAAATAATTATCTTTAGTACTTTTGATGAGTATCGTTAGCAAGCTTCTATAGTTTTTATATTCTATTTTTAAATCTATATTTTGTGTTTGCGCAAGAATTTTTTTCATTTTATTTCATTTTCTGTCACTTAACGATAATTTCGAATTTGTCGAATTCTAGGCATCGTCGATAATGTTTACTATAGAAATATGAAAGCAGAACTGACAAGAAATTGGTTATATTTAGCAAAAACTAATCCAAAACATGCACTATTTTTACATAAAAATCAGATAAAAAATAAAGTAATCTTGAAATTTTCTGCTGAAACTTTAAAGATCATCAAATAAATTGCTTAACTTATTAATAATAATGGGTATTGAGGTTTTTATTCTAATCAGTATATATTTTAAGTATAGAAAACATTCAAATCAGATTGTTTTGATGAATATCCGGAAAATAACTGGGCTAGTGAGAAGAACAAATATATATTTTATAGTTACCTGTTTGCTAGTTGATCGTTTAACAATTTGCGAAGGTGGGGTTTCTTTTTCCATAACAGTTATTTCGAGTTTAAAATTATTTTGGATGTATTGAAATGCTATGGTATTTAACTACTTAGTTTTTGTTCGATATGGAGGAATAAACATGACACAAATAGTCTGCTTGTGCTTCTTATCGTCAAATATTGAGTAACTTCTTTTTGTGTATAGTTTCAATTCTATAAAAGTCATGAACTTGTCTGTTGTTGGAACCTACAAGGAAATAGTAAAACTGTTGTATAATAGGATTGCAGTATATGCACTATCTAATCTGCCTGGGATTAAAATACATTGCATCAAAGCAATATTGGTACATCCAATTTTTTCTTAATATTTGCTATATTACAGGGTTCACCAACAAGCATGCTTAATGCGGCAGAAATTTTAGAATAACGAAAATTGGTGGAACAATTCTGAATCGATATTAGGGCTATAGTAATATAATAATAATAATAATAATAATAATAAATTTATTCAAAAATATTCAATTTACATAACATAGAATATTTAAAGATAATTTAAGACAAGTATTTGTATATACCTAAAAGAATCAAAATTTCCCACGAACAAGCGACTTGAGCAATTTACAATATAGTTTGATTGTCTTTGTTCATGTATAAATGAGTGATACTATGAAATATAAAAAGAGAAAAAAATACAAAAACAGCAAAAATTTGTGTGAGCAATATGGAAAGAACAGTAATGTAAATTGAATAAACAAATAGTACACTAACCAAGAATACTATAATAAGGAATTTGGCAAATTTATATAAAGTTTACGAACGATATTTTGATTAATCAGATAATGCTAGAAGATTTTATAAATTACTTCCTACATTGTAGTCAAAGAATAAGTCGTTATTATCAATTATCCATTTACTTAGAGACTTGTTGAATAGCTTTTTGTTTAAGAATTTTATTTCATTTTTTACTAAATTATATCTTTTGGGTCCTATTTATGATATATGTTGTTTAGCTAATATATTCATTAATTTAGGAAGGTAAAAATTTGACTCCAAAGTAGCTTTAGTATGTCTGTTTCGTGTTATGGTAATCTTATATTCGTTGTTATTGTGTAAAAATAAAATAATTGATTTAAGAAATAACTGTCTAATATTTAAATATTTATTTTCCTTGAATAGTAATTCAGTGGAGAATCTTTTAGGTTTCTTAAGCATTACCTTCAAAATGTGTTTCTGAATTATTATTAATGGTTGAAGCAAATAGCTAAGCCCCAGAACGCCATTCCATAATTCAAAACAGATTCGATAAGTCTAGTACACGTATGTTTGACATGAGTCTCTTACATGTCGCCAAACTCGTAGTCCCTCGCTCAGCCACCAGCTAGCGCTTGGATCGAAGTATGGCGACAATCACATTATTAAGTAAAATAATTTTTCTCGTAACGCAATATTTACTATTATGATTTGAGAGAGGAATAGAACTGTTACTCTTGTCAAAATGTATTACTCACCTTAAAAATAACTTCCCCTTTTTGTTATACATGCTCGCGCACATATAAGACCTCGTTAAAACGATTTCTATCCGGAATCGCAAGCATCCACTTTTTTTGCATTTCCGCATCTTTCGACACTTTAAAAACAGAAGTTTCTTGTTTCACACTTTTGTACCCCGTTTTCCATTTCGGCACAATGCACGGTTTCATAATTATTTTGTAAAAACGCCGGTATTCCTTGTGTTACAAGTCAACAATGACAGATGCCAGAGAACACGATCGTATAAGTGCCAGAGATCATTCCTCGACTGACGCGCCACCTATGCAACAGATGACGCTTAGCGGACTCAATTCTCACCTAGGAAACAGCCTCGGGTTCCCAGACCTGTATATACGACCGTGGGTTAGTATTAACTAAGCTCGGCTCTGTCCGGCACTCGTTGTAGGTTACGGTCACGATTCACAAATGTCATCAGTCATTCATGTTGAGCGCGAATTTTAAACTAATGGCATTTTTTTATTCAAATAATTTTATCGTGTTAGGTAATTTCAAGCAGCAAATACGTTAAAAACAATCTCCTGGGTATACAAAATCATGTTGCTCAAGTTTTTGTTAAACAACTATCCCTGGATTCTCAAAACATTTGAGTTTGTTCATTATTAACCTAGGTCAACAATAGAAAAAATTATTAACCACTACTAGAGAAATTCAACTTCTCAGCAGGCTAGGAGACGCAATAATTGTCAACTTCACAGCTAGTAGTGGAAAAAATAAGTTTTGACCAAATAAATCATTTCTTGTTTTCCCCTTGCCCTCGTATACTAATCCTACAAACCTTTTTATTGAATCACATTCTGATCTAATTATTGCAAAATCAGTAATAAATATTTCAGAAGAAGAAGAGATCATCATGTAATCATAAGAATTTAAATGTACAATACAATACCTCAGACCATTTCTCTTAACATAAAACAATTTTTAATTTAACACGTGTTACTGAAAAAAGATGTCGTCCGTCTACTTCCCAGAGTAAGTATGAGTATAGGAAAGGAAGGCAAGAGATGAGGTTTCATCTAAGACTCGGTGCTTCTAAAACGTTATGGGAGAAGTTATTATGATTATGAGTATGAGTATATTATTATCAGGACAGTGTGAAACAGGGTCAGAGTTGACTAAGAGCAACTCAACAATGGTGAATAAGATAGAAAAAGAGATAGTAGCCAGGAGTATGAGTAAAGGCACTATAATATACAATACCGTTTTCCTAAAACATCCAAATAATCTAAACCGTGACTCAGGATATTACCTTCCCAACATTTGGAAACCAATTGTCGAAAATTCCACTCCGAGCATGATCACCCAACGGCAGAATCATGTACCAGAGCGGAGTTAACCACCGGAATAAAGACAATGAACTGTTTAGCGTGACGGTTTTTTTCCATAATAAATAACTCTAAAGAAACCAGAAGAATCAGTTTCAGTTCAAGCCTCAAGCCTGCCCTGAAGATTCCACCTGTGTTCGTTGGCGAAACGTCGGCATCAAGTCATGCTATGGGAAATATTATGCTTGAGAATATTGCTGTTTTCTTAAAACTGATTCATTCTGAAGAATACACAGGCCAACGTTTTAGAAGGGCTTCTTTACTAGCTGATTCTGGTATAGATCTTCTGACTGTGAAACGCGATGGTGGTTTGAAAAGTAATAGTCTTGCTGAAGGAAAAATAGGAAACTACCAAGAAAATAAGAAAAAGATTTCTGCACCTATTCTTGAGATTTCTGCACCTATTCTTGGCGAAAAGTCTGCAGCTATTCTTAGCGAAAAGTCATCAGCGATATCTTTACGCTTTGAGGAAATGAGATGAAGAGAATAACCAATGAAACTAATGAAGACAGGTTCATGTTATTTTGCAATAATTACAAGAGGGGAAAGTGAAACAGATGTTGTCAACTATTTAACTAGGTATCAATAATAAGTATGAAAATATTCTTGTAGATCAAAAATACATTCCTTTTGTTGTAGATATTACTTACAGGATGAAGGAAGAATTGAAATATGGGCCCCACTGTTACATTGATGAATCAACACAAACATTAAAAAAACGGGCAGTCACCGAGTACTGCTGACAGAAGTGAAAACTGACATTATGAAGTTATTTGTACAATGTACAAGCTCATTTTTATTAAGCCTTTTTCACAAACTTAAACAATCTTCAAAAAATTACATTCGTAAAAAAATGTAATTGTGTTGTCATGCTTACAATGAAAAAAATTAAATCTGCGTGTTTAAATCAAATGTTCAAATTGTCTTCCATTGACTTCCATACAATAATACAATCTTGACTGAAAACCGTCTCTAACATGGTTCAGAATAATTGGAGTTATTTGACGACACTCATTTACAATTCGTTGGCGTAGTTCGTCCAAATTTTCAGGCTGAGTAACAAAAATCGTGGACTTGAGATATCCCCACAAGAAGAAGTTCAGAGGGTTAAGTTAGGAGATCGGGCAGGCCACTCCATAGGACCTCTTCTTCCAATCCAACGACCGGGGTATTGCAAATTGAGGTATTGGCGAACTGGTGCGGCGTAGTGAAGAGGAGCTCCGTCTTGTTGGAAATGTGGTTGTTGTTCAAGTAGTAGAGGATCGTTTTCTAATTGTTCAGTTATTAACGGATCAATCGCATTTTCCAACATTCCAAGATAAATTTTGCTATTTAAATTACCAGGAATAAACAGAGGTCCAATTAGGTGGTCTCCCAAAATTCCTATCCAAACGTTTAGCTCTTCCCCATGTTGAGTGTGAGCTTCTCGAAATACATGAGGATTTGTATCGCTCCAAATTCTACAGTTATGCCGGTTAACCTCTCCATTAAGTAAAAAAGTGCATTCGTCAGAAAAGCAAACGTTGTACAAGAAATTTGGGTTATTGTTGATACGCTCAACCATAATTTGGCAAAACTCTTGCCTTCGATCCCAATCATCATCATTTAATTCCTGAATTAATTTAATTTTGTACGGATGAAACTTGTGTTTATGTAAAATTCTGAAAACGTTAGATTGGCTAATACCGGAAGCTGCAGAAAGTTGTCGTATAGATTGCGTGTTTGGCATAAGTTGGACATGTCCCAATACTGCCACAGCTGCTCCTTCATCATTAACAATTCCAATGGGTGCCCTTTTTTTATCCATTACTGAACCCGTCTCCACAAATTTTGAAGTCAATTCCATTACGTACTCATGGCGGACGCTACGTTCAGGATGGTTTTCGTTTAATATCCTTGCAGCCGCTCGGGCATAATTTTGATTTTGGTAATAAAGGCTAACCAGCTCAACACGCTCTTGCAATGTGTACACCATATTTTTTGAAATTTTAAACAAATCGGCATAGTAGTAACTCAACAGATTGATTAAAATCATGAAATGATCGGAGAAACGTTAAAACCAGATAAACACCTTCCAAGAACAAAAAATGAAGGCAACATAAGGAAATGTTTTGCTGTTTTTTTATTTATTAGTTTGAGAGAATGTATTATTGTATGGAAGTCAATGGAGGACAATTTGAACATTTGATTTAAACACGCAGATTTAATTTTTTTCATTGTAAGCATGACAACACAATTCATTTTTTTTAAGAATGTGATTTTTTGAAGATTGCTTAAGTTTGTAAAAGAGGCTTGATAAAAATGAGCTTGTACATTGTACAAATAACCAAAATATTCAAGGTGGCGCATTCGAGCAACAAAATTAATTTTTGGCGAAAACGGTTCATCAAATTTCCGTTTTTCATACACCGTTGTAAAGAGGCTTCCAAGACCTTTCAAATGACGTATCACTCAACCCCTCTTCCCTATTCAATTTTGAAGGGTTGAAGCGCCCCCTATTAGGGGGTTGCTCGTTCAAGTCTCAAATATACGTCAAAAGATGTCCCCCAAACAAAATCATTCGACGTGTTTCGGGAGATTTTTCCACTCACTATGGGATAAAAAATATACGGGGTGGCTCGTCTCAGATGGAACACCTTGTATATAGCTACAGCGTGACGGACTCATGGTTTTACCCCTCATCTGAAATAGCCCAACGCGCCAAACGAAGTTTTCACTTCAACAACCTACTGAGGACTAAACAACTGAAGAGAAATGAGAGAGCGACTATTGAGAAGCTACTAGACACAATCGAAAACCTTGTAGACATAAAAATGTGGAAGAGGAACAAGTCAATGTTGATGTTAATATTCGTGAGACAGTAGAAGACCGTTGGCCGTTGTAGGTATTTAAAGAGCGAAAGTGACAGATATGTGTGCTCTTGTAAACGATAAAAATTAGCTGTATGACCGTAGGTATGCGTTTGAAGTCTGTGAGAAGAGAAGGGAGTTGCGTCGATCATGTCAAGTCCAAAGTGGGATAATATTTCATATAGAAGCAATTTTCACCTGCAGCATTGAATGAAAACAGATGAGATTTATAATCTGGTCAATTCCACCGATGTTTACTTCCCTCACTTTATTTAGTGTATCGTTGGCTTACTTGCAAAACCTTCAAAGTCTCTTTTTGAAAAACTTTTCAGAAGGAAGGAAAAACCGTTTATTTTAACATTTTCATTGGATAAAGTTCAAGTTTTTAATAGAACAAAGGAATTTATTATTTTTACATAAAAGTTTGTTAAACATAAAATGGAACTTGAGCGTTTTAATTGTTTTTGTTCATATCAAAATTTAACACGGTTTCCGATAAAATAAAGACAAAAAAGCTAGCCAGCTTCATTGCCAATTACTCACTTTCCTTCATCAGTCTTTCGAACACCTTTATACAGTTCTCCTTTTTGTTGCTTCAATTTATTTTGTTCCCTGCTCGACCGCTGCCTATCGAGTTTTCTCTTTCGTTTGGGACCCTCAATTGCATTCAAATCTTCCTCTGAAGCCTCTGAATCTATCGATGCGCTGTCTTCAAGATGTTCACTTGGTTTATATTTCGTCATAGCTTTGTCCGATTTGTCCTGATTCTTGTTAGTATTATCTAACCTATTACTTTCAATATTATCTGTGGACCCTAACGGTTTCTTGGCTATTATTTCTGTACGTGAACTTCCATTTTTTCTTTTATATTCGGATCTTCTATTTCGCCTTCTATGCACATTCTTCCATTAAATGTTCCATTGTTGATTTTTCTTAATTTTTGCTATCTAAATGCGATATACAAAAACAGCTTTCATGATCCCCAAGTTCATGTAGGACGCTGTATGCTGGGTTACCCCTTCTCTCAATTCAGCTAAACCTTGATCTTCGGTCGGTGACATAATTCCGTTGTTAAAGGTCCATCTTTCTGAAGTACCATGTTAATAATAATTCTACCCCTTGATATTGAACGGCCAAATGCGAACAGCTATCATAACTGAATTATATCAAAAGCTCACATGAAGACAACTGTTTAATAGCAATGTGGAGGTAAAAACTCACCCTCAAGTATAAGGACAATTTAAATAGTCATTAAAAGATCTTGACACTATAAATTTAAAGTATGTGAGAAATAATGTAGGACACTATACTCTATACTGCAGAGTATGCAAATTTTGTATTAATCACTACAAGCGTATTAGTGTCCTGAATATGCAGTAAAAAGTACCTTGTGTAAGCATGTGCACTTGATACGAATGTATGAAGAATGAATAGGAACTAACTCTGTTTTAGATGAAGTTTTGAAGTATTAAATCACAACATGATGAGGAAAGCATCGAATTTATCAGAGGAGGTAGAAGATGGAGGTCCAGACACAATAGTGAACGAAGTTTATTTTAAGCAATTTATTGACAACATTGCCCAGGAAATTTTGAGCTGTTCGATTAGTAAATTGCACAGAAGGTTCAGTCTTTGAAACAATGTCTATTTTCCATTATCATAAAATTCAAAACATGTACTTTTCGTAGAATGTAGTTATTTATTTGTATATACATATTATAGTTAATAAATTGAATAATAAATAAACCAGACTAAACTTACCGAAACAGAAATACATTGAATCATTTTTTCTAAACAATAGAATCCATTTCAATATGATATTATATATGTTGATGTGTCAATAAATTTTATACGTTTGGCACAATTGAAAGGTTAGAACCGAATAATAGAATAGAATAGAATAATGTATTCATGCTAAATACCAAGTATCGGCTTACATTCGTCAAGATAAAAGAAAGAAAAAAAAAACAAATCAATTATGATAAAAAATTATGATAGAACAAAGAAGAAAAACTTAATAATTAAATCAGAACTCAAAATCTAAAAATTCCTTAAAAGTATAAAAACAATGTTCAGTAAGAAAATTTTTAATAACCCTTGAAACATTGTCGAGTGGGAGCTCTCTAATCAGTGGTGGTTGTTTATTGGAAAACGTTGGACCCCAGTAATTAATACTATTTCAGCTACGTTTTATGCGGTGATATGTAAATTCTATTCCGCTCTAATGTTGACACAGTGCATATCACATCAAGTTGAATATTCGTTAATATGTGTTTTAACATATATTAGACAATGTTGAATTGTTGAATGTAAATGCAAGGAAGACATGACTTGTAGATCCTTGAAAGCATGCTTAGTCTTGTCAGTAAGGCAGGTTTTTTATAACCCTAATTGATTTACGCTAAATCTTGAAAACATGAGACATATTTGCTGAGTGACCCCAGACTAAAATGCCATAACTAATTTTCGAGTGTATTACACCAAAATAAGTTGTGAGCATTACATTAACAGATATAATTTTGTTTAAGTTTCTTAGCACGTAAATTCCTCTAGCAATTGACGAAGCAACTTGATCACAATGTTTCCTCCAAGTTAATCCTTTATCTAATAGTAATTCAAGAAATATAATTATTGCGTTTTGTTTGTTTTTGCAACGGAGACATTGTAACGAAGCTCTAAAATATCGAATAATTATTTCATGGGAAACACGTAGATTGATTGTAAATTTTAGATTTCGTTTATATTAGTATTTCAAATTGATAATTCCGAATAATTATATTGTTGTATAGGAAGATAGATAGTACCGGGCATTCACATCCGTGTAGTCTAAGTGTCAGATTTGCATAAGGTTCCATTCATAAGTCGCGTATATTTTGATTTCATTCATAAACGTGCATATTTCGTGTCAACAAGAGATATCGGAACGGATGTAATCATAAAAACGGCACAAAATCGAGGAGCTGGTGAACCAGCATAACCAGCATGAGCGCGAAATGGGCAAAAAAGGGCTCGGCTGGAGCTGGTGTTGGTGACTTGACCTGAACCTCGTTTGGTATAAAATAACGCCTCGCAAGCGTTGATTTTAATTATTGTCAGTGAGACAGCGCGAAAAGACATCCGGAGCAATCATAATTCGAACAATGAGCAAGCAATTGTAGTGCGAGGTAACTATTAAACAGCCGAGAACAAAAGTAAGTGCTCCACATAGACCTATTATCTTAAGGAGACGAAACATCTCATTCATAAAACTCCATTTGACTTGTCGTAATGATTACATGAAGTATGACAAAGAAAACCAACGGACCTCTTTGTCGTCGAGTCATAACTAGTCCTTATTGGCAACGCTGTAACTATGATTGAAAACTTGGTACCACTTGTAAGGCAACACCGCTTTGAAATAGCTACGAGAAATACGGAAGCTGTCAAATTCCGTAGTACAGAACAAAGTCCACATTCATAAAAGGAGCGCGGCGTTGTCGCCTTCTGAACAAATGATACAATGGAATGAAATAGTTCTATATTTAAGAATTTAAATATTCTATAATTCGATTGTATCTTCTAGGTTACCATAAATTATGGAATATTCTTCAGAGAAAACGACATTTCTACAGTCTTGCTTCTAATATAACCAATAACTAATGCTATGGACGTTTTTATAATAATTACAAATCTCAATCCGGCACACAGAACAACTAATCCGGCAACAGCACATTCCATACGGCCATATTTGTAATATACAGCGGTCTGAGTGGCCCGAAATTTTGGCAATGTCTGATCATGTTTAAATGTAAACAATTCTGTCTCCTTAGGATAATAGGTCTATGGTGCTCCACCAATTAAATTTGAAGCATTAGGTAAATAGTGATTTTGCTATTTGAGTTAGTACATTGAGTTCCATTGTTTTGTCCGCGGTGCGCCCTTGTAATATAAAATATTGTTTAATTAGTAATTGTAATTGTTGTATTGTACCTGATAAGTTTATCCTGTACAGATTTCCATAACGTCTCGATAAAATTGATTGTGTTCTGTACCGATAAACGTGAAAATTGAATTTGTTAAGTAATTGTATTGTGTCAGAGGGTGTGAATGATTAGAGTGAAAGGGAATCACGACACATCAATATACACTGTGTCTACCCGGAAATAAGGGTGTGTCGTAGATAGTCCTCAACCAGGATCTACACGCTGTGACTACCCGGAACTAGGCTCTGAAGGAGGATGTATGTTCGAGAGTCGTAATTTCCACTGTACACACTGTGTCTACCCGAAAATACAGTGGTGTTACTGACGAGGTGATTATAATTCTAACACGCTGTGACTACCCGGAAGTAAGAGTTATAATTGCCAAATTTATGTGTGGGTAGTATATAAGTGCCTGGCACTGTCGTACAATTACCCGTGACCGTTCCCGGGAAATTACGCGAACTAACCTGAAAGAAGTGAACGATAAATGAATCTCAGTATTCTTCATTATTAAAAGTGCCCTAAAGAATACTGATATTGCGCGGGCGCGGCGTTGTGAGGGTATTGAGGAGGTTCCATTACAACCATCGACATATACATATGGACTGCGCGTGGCAATGATAAGCGCGGGTAGTGCCGGCGTGAGAGAGGGGAAAACGAAGAGGACTAATACTGTCTTTATCTATCGGCTCGGGACGTAAACATACTATCTACAGTCATGTTGCATTTCCATGGCAACGCAGCGGCCAATAGAAATGCGATAGATAAAGTAGATAAAGACAGTATTAGTCATCTTCGTTTTCCCCTCTCTCACGCCGGCACTACCGGCGCTTATCATTGCCACGCGCAGTCCATATGTATATGTCGATGATTACAACTCAAGACCTGCTGTAACTTGCTCTACTCAGGTATCCGTGCACGTTTTCGCTAATAATTGGTGCATGAAAAGCCGGTTCAATAACACTTATATGAATATTTGTTGGCAAGGCTATAATGAGGGGAAATAGCCTGTTTGGGCCGCGTTTTCAACAATTATTGTTTCTGAGCGTCCTTGTGCTTCCCCGGGTTGGGATAAATTATTCTTATACAGATAATAAGGCAGTAGTTAAATTTATGCATAAAAAAAGTGTATACCATATGACAGTTGAGCACAATGTTCATACAAGATTCAACTTTAATAATTTATATATTTCTCAAATGAAACACACTTCTTTTAGTCAGCGACATATCAGTTATCTGGGTCTTAAATTGTACAATTTAATACCCAGCAAATACAAAAACAAAAGTTATAAGAATTTAATAATAATTTTAGACCCATGGATAAGAAAAAATGAACTAATAATTGAGTCATGTCTTAGCAAAATTTAATACTCCTAGTATTATTTCTCATCAAATTTCATAAATTATATATAAATTTAATTTTTAACAAATGAAAAGTAAACGATTTACCATCAATTATATTTTTGTAATAATTATCTAGTACTTTTGTACTTGTTTGATATCATTATTATTATTTTTGTAATGTTATTTCAATTTAATTCAATTTAGTTGTTAATTTTCCCTTTCCTTTTCTCTCCCTCTCTATCTATAACTTCAGCTTTAGATTAGATTAGCTACTTTATTGTTGTCAGGACAACTAGATGTAAATAAATTACAAACACAAACCTACTTGTATAGGATTAGCTGTAATTTGTTTACCAGTGAATTTTTATTATATTATAGAAGTGACACATCATTTAATACACATACATTATGTATGTACATAAATATGTCGTAAAACAAATTTTGTATACCTCTGTACACCAATAAAGATATGTTATTATATTATATTAAAATAGTCGAGTCATATTAGCAACAACGCTGAGAAAATTTGGGGGTAATTCCGATCGACTCCGGGTTTTTTGCAAAATTTTCCTGAACTGATTTACAACATTCCCGAACAAAAACTAATATGTGTTTTTCCATTTTCCAATTGTTGTAGAGGAATATAGAGGAAATTGGCCAAAAAATTAGGAAATTTCTAAAATTTCGAAATCATGCCAACAATGACTGGAAATGCCCACTTGTAATATTGTCCAAACGCAAACTGAAATCTATGAAAAAAAATTAAAAAAACAATTTTTTTTCAAAATATCTGTGTTGATATGGAACAATAGAAAAGAATATAAATACTTACAATTCGTAATGAGTGGATATAAAAAAAATTAATTTGTGGATGAATAATTAATTATTAATTAGTTATTTCAAAAAATAATAAGTTTAAAAAAAATTTGTTTACACAATAAACACAATTACACAATAAACACAATAAAATTCAACAGCCACGTGTTCGATCAACGGTTTTGAAAGTATGCGTCTCCCCGAGATGATCTTGATATGATTCCAATATAGAAAGTGATCCCTCCTTACTCTTCTCCATTACCATGCGTCTTTCTTTCACATTTCCCCTTCATCTTTTTTTGAACAGCTGTCATATAGACGGTCACCCCACCATATTATCTTGACGCATACAGACTCCATTAATACTAGATAATCCATTGGCCCACCCCTTTCTAAAATTTCTATATATATTATAGTCCCATCATATTCAGAATTGAAGCGCGGTAATTTGAATGTTACTTCATAGATCGAATATAAATTTTCCAACAATCTAAAAAGATTTGTTACCAGTCACCTCGAAAACCCCAGAGTACAGTTTTCTAACCATTTTCATGAAAATTGGCCTTTTTCCTCTATATTCCTTTATAACAATTGAAAATGGAAAAGCACATATTAGTTTTTTTTCGAGAATGTTGTAAATCCGTTCAGGAAAATTTTGTAAAAAACTCGGAGTCGATCGGAGTTGCCCGCAAATTTTATACTTTTTTCGTCTAATTTGACCCGACTATAAAGTGAAATATCAATGTATGTTCAAGCTATAAATAAATTATTGGGAAGTTCCGTATTTATCTAAAGACTTTCTGCAACAGCAATTAAGTAGTCGAGAGGTAACCAAGTAATAATTGCAATTAAAGCGTGCAATTTTAATAATACTCAGTCTGACTTATTGATTCCTGGTTACTTACTTCACTGAGACTACCCTGGGACTATCCGTAGATAGTTATGGTAAGGGCCCTAGCATAAGCCCTTAACGAGGAGTAATACCTAGACAAAAATCTGGCGCCCGAGAAACCAACATAAAAGTCAATCGGATTCAGATCTGGTAGTCTTGAAGCCGTAGAAAGTAATAATCGCCAAAAGTAGCAAGCTATGTCACAACATTTTAAATTCAAATTATTGCGATAAAGACGCTTAGTGCTTAGTACAATTATTAGTAAAAGAAATCCCGCGCTTCAGTTGAGTTAGTTTTCAAATATCCGTAAAGATGAAAATATAATAGACATAAGTGTTAATGTGACTTTTTTCCCAAGAATTAACATACAATTCATACGGAGGTCACAAGAATCATTATTACTGACCCAAAGTTTATAACGCATTTCATCACATTTCAGCTTGTGCCTTCTTCAGAAACTTTATTGGTTTACATTGTTACAACGTATTTACTTGAGCACTCTCATTCATCGTAACTGTGTTTTTGCAATCATGATTTTGGAATTTGATGTCTTCCTGTACATTTAGTTCTGAAATTCACATTTTTATATATTCTCTTCTGACTTAAGCATGTTTGCACTTGTGACGTTTTAAATATGACTTGCTGCAGCTTTCATAATCGCAATACTCACATTTGTGTACCTTCTCCCTTGTGTGTATAGCGTTTATGTGTGTTTTTAAATTTGACATCGAAGGGCTTCTATAATCGCAATAGTCACACTTGTGGATCTTCTCCTTTGTGTGTTTAAAGTTGATGTGACGGTTTAAATTAGAAATAATTGGGTTTCCATAATCACAATACTCACACTTGTGTAAATTCTCTCTTTTGTGTATAGAGTTTATGTGAACTTTTACAGCTGACATATAAGGGCTTACAAAATTGCAATATTCACATTTGTGTATATTCTCTCTTGTGTGTTTGGAGTTGATGTGATATTTTAAACTTGTCGACAGATGGCTTTCATAATCACAATACTCACACTTGTGTACCTTCTCTCTTGTGTGTTTAGAGTTGACGTGGATTTTTAAATGTGACACCCCAAAGGATACATAATCGCAATACTGACACTTGTGTATCTTCGCCCTCGTGTGTTTAGAGTTGATGTGACTTTTTAAATTTGACACCAGAGGGGTTCCATAATCACAATACTGACACTTGTGTATCTTCTCTCTTGTGTGTACCGAGTTGATGTGATTTTTTAAATCTGCCAACCGAGGGCTTCCAAAATCGCAATATTGACACTTGTGTATCTTTTCTCTTGTATGTTTAGAGTTGATGTGAAGCTTCAAATTCATCAAACGAGGGCTTTCATAATCGCAGTACTGACACTTGTGCATCTCCTCCCTTGTGTGCATACAGTTGATGTGAATTTTTAAATTTGCCAACAGATGGCTTCCATAGTTGCAATACTGACACTTGTGTTTCTTCTCTCTCGTGTGTTTAGAACCGATGTGAAGTTTTACCCTCTCCCTCTGAAGGCTTTCATAGTCGCAATGCTCACACTTATATATGATATCTTTTGTGTGTTTACAGTTGATGTGACGTTTTAAAGCTGGCATCTGAGGGCTCCCGTAATCGCAATATGGACACTGATGTATCTTCTCTCTTGTGTGTATGGAGTTGATGTGACGTTTTAAAAGTGTCATCTCAGGGCTTCCATAATTGCAATGCTCACACTTATATATCTCATATGTAGTGTGTCTAGAGTTGATGTGACGTTTTAAATTTGACACTAGAGGGCTTACATAATCGCAATACTGACATTTGTATATATTCTCCCTTGTGTGTTTAGAGTTGATGTGGAGTTTTAAATTTGCCAAGCCAGGGTTTTCATAATTGCAATACTCACACTTGTGTATCTTCTCTTTTGTGTGCATAGAGTTGATGTGACGTTTTAAACATGACATGTTAGGGCTTCCATATTCGCAATACTCACACTTGTGTAATAATTTCTTTCTTGAGTTTACAGATTTCATGTGAGGTTTCAACATGAATGGATGATTATAAAACTGTTTCTTTATGTTTTCAGAGTTGATCTGGTTCTTTGAAGATGAAAGTGAAGTGTCTTCCTCGTCACAATTCACGATTGTTTGTAACTTCTTCCGTTTGTGGTTTCTATTGCTTTGAGTTTTCAGAATCCTTTTTTTTATTTGAGATATTGAGTTGGAGGACTGATCTTTTTCATGAATTGAATGTTCAAAATCTTCGTTTTGTATAACCATTAAATGACATTTTATGTCTGTAACTTCATCAAACTCATACCCACAATACTTTATCTGTGAATGATCCAAATTATCCTCAGAGTGTTCTTCTTTTGAAAATATATCCTCTGTGATATTTTCCTGAGGCACATTGTTAAGAGATTCATTGAGAACTGAATTTTCGACTCTGGAAAAGAAAAAGACAAATATTTCTCATGTAAATCTGAAACCTAGATATTTGTCGGTTGTTTTTATACATTGCCACTAGAAATCAAGTTGTGAACAAATGGATCCTAACAAAGATGAAACCTATATGAGAGTGATACAGATGAAATTTTTTTAATTATAGTGATAACTTGACTATTTAACAGGATTATCAAGATGAATAAAAGAAAAAATTTAACCATTCAAACCCAATCCCTGAATTTCTAACTTGTCGTAACTTTAAGCTATACCAAGAACATTTTTGCTCTTCCAGATTTAACTAAATAGACTATCTCATTAACTCTACTGTAGTTTAGTTTCTATTTATAATTGAACTGTTTATGGTTTACTTTTTTATCTGTTTGATAATGGCACTTAAGTGTTGTGTGGGGATCAACTCTTGAAGTCAGGGCGGGTTGCCCTAAGCTGACCCGTGGTCCTGGTGGAGGCATAGGAATTGATACACACTCACTTATAAAAGAGTTAAACTTTACTAAATGTAGAGCTTGAAGTCATTACGACTTAATGTCTTGCTCTACTAAAATAACAGAAGTACGGATACAAATGAATAGTACCAATCTAAACGATGATTGATCATTAGGATCTCTCCATATGATATCTGATTATGATATGCCAATATATGAATGTATGAATATATAATAATGTCATATACTGTTATTGTTATTCTGTCCTAGTTAATCTAGTCTAAGATGTCAAGGTAGCTTATACTAAACAATATGTTTATTATACTCGTAACAGTAAACATATTGTTTGTGCATCGGCTATGAAATATAAGCATATACTTAATAACATTACTAATAGAAATAAGGTCGCATTCTATAATTTAGTGATTTTATGTAATCTCATATAGGGATAGAAGATTCCTCTACTACAGTTGAAACTATAGTAAAATGTTCATTATTAAAAGTGGTATAAAAACAAAGTAATTTATCATAATGATAAATTACTATAAAGTAACGATTTCTACCATCGATTTTTTTCCAGACCATTACATTATTGGAAGAGCAACTTGCCAAGAAAAAAACAAAGAATAATTATGAATTGAAGAGACAAAATAAAATAATGATTTATAGCAGTAAAGTCATAACACAACCAATATATAAGAAACAAAATAGTCCATGTATAAAATATTTGAACCAAAAAAGCAGGAACAATATTCAGAAACTAAAAAAGAACAGGAACTGTTATATCTATTTTGCTATAAATAGCAAAAATGGGTCCATAATGGTCAAGTGTGACAGATTAAAATCAAACAACAGTGAAAAATGCAATGTTCTGCATATACAAAATTAATAGCATGCACTATAATAAATTTAGGCTATAATGAATATCCATAAATATCATATACAGTAAAGCGAAGTAAACTGTATGGCATTAAGGTAAATACAAGTTGTTCATGTAAACAATCTAACATTATGTTGAACTCAGAATAAATACAATACATAGTATTACAATATTCCAAAAATAAAAATGCAAGGCATTGGCAGCAGTTTCTTGGAAACAAATATTAGAGATATTCAGAATAGTTAGCCTAGAGTCGTAGACAAAACCAATTATTATGATAATCCAGGTTGAAAATCACCCATAACTGAGACAAAATTGACAATTTTTATGCAATGATATAATCCAGTTAAACCAAGACCTCTTAGTTTGTGCTTGGTGAATAATGGTTGATGTGTCATTTGCTTCAGAGAAGTCTCGATTACTTTTAAGGTATTTATTGATAGCACTTTGCTAACTTTTTATTATTTATTATTTATCATTCCAAAGTAAGTAATATAAACATTATCATACTTACTTTATCTTAGATTGTTGATAATCTGCAGGCTCTTCTTTAGTTTCCTTTATATCTATATATTCATGAATTTCACATTTGGTTTCCATCTGACTTTCCAAATATGGATTAACATTACTTCCTATTGTTGGTAACATGTTTACATAGTAATGTATCAGTTAATATTCTGATCTAGGTTCTTTTGTCCACAGGTGAATGGTGATTTACTTTCATTCCAATAAAATATTAAATAAAATATATTTTGTTACCAGAGGAAGTACAGCATTATTGAGTATGTAATGTATATCTCACTATACTACATCGATAAAATAACAACAATATAAGAACTGTACTAGTTACTATAAAAATAATCTATAGCTTTCATCATAAACCTATTATCCTAAGGAGACAGAATTGTTTACATTTAAACACGATCAGACATTGCTAAATTTCGGACCACTCGGACGGCTGTATATTACAAGTATAGCCGACTGGAATGTGCTGTTGCCGGACATAGAGATCATATAGTACCATAGACCGATTATAAAAGGTCTATGTATAGTCCTATATGATCTCTATGTTGCCGGATTAGTTGCTCTGTGTACCGAATTGAGATTTGTAATTATTATAAAAACGTCCATAGCATTATTTATTCGTTATATTAGAAGCAATACTGTTGAAATGTCGTTTTCTCTGAAAAATATTCCATAATTTATGGTAACCTGGAATATGCAATCGAATTATAGAATGTTTAAATTTTTAAATATAGAACTATCCCATTCTATTACAACATTTGTTCAGAAAGCGACAACGCCGCGCACCTTTTATGAATGGGGATTTGGTTCTTTACTACGCAATTTGACACAACTTTCGTATTTCTCGTAGCTATTTCGAAGCGGTGCTGCCTTACAAGACGTCTTACAAGTGTTACCAAGTTTTAGATCATAGTTACAGCGTTGCCAATAAGGAGTAATTATGACTCGACGACATAGAGGTCCGCTGGTTTTCTTTGTCATACTTCATATAATCATTGCGACAACTCAAATGGAGTGTTATGAATGAGATGTGTCGTCTCCTTAGGATAATAGGTCTATGGCTTCTATCTTCTTTGATTCTTGACGTTTATGGACGGTCTTATATACAGGTCTGGAAGCTCGAGGCTGTTTCCTATGTGAGAAGTGAGCCCTCAAAGCATAATACCAAAAAATGTCATGGGTGGCGAGGGTTGTTCTCTGGCACGTATACGACCGTGTTTGAACGATATGGCGCCTAATCCTGACATCCTGGCAACATACTTCGATCCATGCGCCAGCTGGTGGCTGAGCGAGGGACTACGAGTTTGGCGACATGTAATAGACTCATATCAAACATAGAGATTCCAGACCTGTATATACGATCGTGCGTTTACGCATGTATTACGTGATCACAAAATTGTATACAAAGAACATAATTTACGCATTATACACAAGGTTGTTTATATTCCTTGTATCATGAGGTCTTGTGCTATCACAGAACCATACAGTGTACAGTTCTGTGAGTGCTCTGAATAAAGTATATGGATTTACGTGTAGGCACAGAATATGGTAAAGTTTATCTGCCAACAGTGGTTACGCAATACATTCTGCACAAATAAATGGCCTCCTTAAGAGTCGTGTGAGGAGAGGCTAATTTGCCCAGGCTGTACCAAGGTTGCCAAACCTCACCAAACAATGATACATGGCAAAGAAAATCAATCAATTACCATAGAGATCATATAGTATAGAGGAGTAAAGCCTCTATACAGCCCATCGACGTATACATATAGACTGCGCGTGGCAATGATAAGCGCGGGTAGTGCCGGCGAGAGAGAGGGAAACGAAGAGGCCTAATACTATCTATGCAGCATGACTGTAGATGACTGTAGCTAGTATGCTTACGTCCCGAGCCGGCCTCTTCGTTTTCCCCTCTCTCTCGCCGGCACTACCCGCGCTTATCATTGCCATGCGCAGTCCATATGTATATGTCGATGATATAGCCTATGTATTCGTTGCGTACCATGTTCGATCTTACGCGATAAGTTATCCGTACCCCACTCTGCGGTATTTTAACTCGTTCCCCTTACTGTCCTACAACAACCGCGCGCTTAGATGACCGCGCGTAACCATATAGATCATAGTGGGGAGCGGATAAGTTTTTGAAACCTTATCGCGTTAAGACGGGGCTTTACCCCTCTATACTATATGATCTCTATGTCAATTACATAAACACACTTTCAAATTATCGGCTAGGCTAGAACTTGGCCTACTAGAAATGAACTACATCATCTAGAATTTGTCACGTCGCCAACTGGGGCTGGCTGAACAAACTCCGTCTTTCCTACAAGACAACTAAATTCAGTTGGATGCATAATTTTTTATTTACTTATTCGCATGATAAATTATGTTGTATTTAGGTAGTACTCAACACAAAAGGCATTCCGAGGTGAATGAATAAATGAGAGAAATTTTCCTTACCAAAAACATGACGAAAACTTGATAAAAAACACGTTATAACAATTTTCGGACCTAAGCTTAACGTGTGCTGAAACTGCTGCTACAGCACGCGTAATAACAATTTGCCCCATTCCAAGCTAACTACAAAACGAATCTCTGTAGCTATCACATAAACATGGGCGTCTAATACTACCATAGAGATGAAGATATAGAGCTCTTGATTCACATAAGCGCAATGCTTTACAAAAAGACCATCTCTAAGAAATTTGAAGGCAGCCTTTCTCTTTCTAATTCTCTCATTTCTATGTGTTCACGGAACGTAAGTGGGCGGGGCATATCGGGACCGAGTAGAAAGAGATAGCCTGCCTTCAAATTTCTTAGACGGAGTCAAAAATACAGCACCTTCAAGAGCTCTGTTGTCTATTCTTTATCTCTATGAATACTATCTAATAACTGCGAACAAAAACTCGCTTTACTCTATTTTAAATTGTCACAGTATCACTTCAGTCACAATCTCTCAAACTATACTTTTGTTAATTGTTTTGAGGCCTTTATTTTTACTGTAATTAGAACAATTATATTCTAAATGACAACAGGCGCTCGGATTGACTGAAAAATGGACGCAGCACGGCGGTTCGATATGCCGGAGTTGAACATATGTTATGGGCGTCACAAAGTGTTCTCAAGACGGCTGTGGTTGAACATTGAATTAGGTTTATCAACTCATCAACTGTTACACTCCAAATAAGAAATAATGACCCTTATCCACTAAAAACATTGTTAAAGTACCGAGAACCTTTCAGCTACCACGTAGCCATCGTCAGAGTTAAAATAATCACCCTTATTTCACTAAAAATAGTATAAAATTGTAATTGTTTTTGCCCTCATATTTTCTGTAGATACGCAACAGACCAAAGCAATACATTTATCATTTGATTTCATTAGATCTCATGAAATTATTGGAATATGTTTCTGTTTATAAAAATGTTTGCTTTGAATTTAAATTGACTGTTGTTTAAACTCAATATATTCACCTGCCCCAAAAGGGCAATCACTTATTATAATTATAACTATAACACTAAGGTTAGTTTCGGTAATTATCTCTGAATTCATTTAATAAACGTTAATGCAATTTCAAACCATATGTATGTTCTGAAAATGAACCTATTAAGTTCGAATTTTCAATTAACGTCTATTTTGAATTCATTATGGTTAACGGAGTAAGCCTTAAGTCTATTACAAATTTCGCTGCCTCGTTCAACTCAAAAGCCGCGCCAGATCACATTCCTGATGTAGTTGGCCACTAGAAAATCAGAGGAAGCCATAAGAGTAGCAAGAAATCAGAAGTACCTAATTTAGTTTATTTCTCATTAACAGATGATTGATTTGATAAGATTTAGAAACCTGATTCGTACCATAGACCTATTATCCCAAGGAGACGGAACATATCATTCATAAAACTCCATTTGACTTGTCGCCATCGACATATACATATGGACTGCGCGTGGCAATGATAAGCGCGGGTAGTACCGGCTTGAGAGAGGGGAAAACGAAGAGGACTAATACTGTCTTTATCTACTTTAACTATCGCGTTTCTATTGGCCGCTGCGTTGCCATGGAAATGCAACATGACTGTAGCTAGTATTTTACGTCCCGAGCCGATAGATAAAGACAGTATTAGTCCTCTTCGTTTTCCCCTCTCTCACGCCGGCACTACCCGCGCTTATCATTGCCACGCGCAGTCCATAAGTATTATGTCGATGCTTGTCGCAATGATTAGATGAAATATGTCAAAGAAAACCAACGGACCTCTTTGTCGTCGAGTCATAATTACTCCTTTTGGCAACGCTGTAACTATGGTTGAAAACTTGGTACCACTTGTAAGGCAACACCGCTTCGAAATAGCTACGAGAAATACGGAAGCTGTCAAATTGCGTAGTACAGAACAAAGTCCCCATTCATAAAAGGTGCGCGGCATTGTCACCTTTTGAACAAATGATGCAATGGAATGGAACTATATTTAAAAATTTAAATATTCTATAATTCGATTGTATATTCCAGGTTACCATAAATTATGGAATATTTTTGAGAGAAAACGACATTTCAACAGTATTGCTTCTACTATAACCAATAAATAATGCTATGGACGTTTTTATAATAATTACCAATCTCAATCCGGCACACAGAACAACTAATCCGGCAACAGCACATTCCATACGGCCATACTTGTAATATACAGCGGTCTGAGTGGCCGGAAATTTTGGCAATGTCTGATCGTGTTTAAATGTAAACAATTCTTGCCCATTTGCACCGTACACTTTAAGTAATAAGTACTTAAAAATAAAGTCAGCTTAAATGAGCATTTCGGTTTGCACCGTTCGCTAAGCACTCCTTAAATGTATTAATCTATGCTTAAATTTAAGTCTTCACTTCTCGATGCTTAAGAACAACTTACAGTTAAGTGAAGTGTAACGCACGCGCATAAGCAGCATTACGATTTGACATAAACATTTTAACCTTCAATCAAAACAAATAACAAAACCATTGATTCCAATCTGAGTTAATCGGGAGTTCTATTCCTTCGTTATTACCACGGTCGTGGTGAGGTCTTGCTGTTCAAGCTGCCATTTCACATCACTTTGACCTTTTTTTAATTCCATGTCTGCAATGGTCAATCTTTTGTCCAGGAGGGAATCATATTTCTCTGCGATTGTAGAGGATGTCAATTCCCGAGAAACTGCAGGTTTCCTACTGGAAGTTGCATTTGCCAAGATAGTTGGCTTTCGAGTTCTCAACATGCTGCTCTTGAATTCGCTCAGTCCCCAGCCTAATGTTGGTTGATTCTGTCATAAAAAATATTATGTTTCTATGATATATTTATGTTTTCCAAAATCAGGTTCGTCACAATTATCAGGTTCCGCTGGCACATTGATTGAATCCTGTGAATAATAGATTTTTAATAGAGAGAATAAATTTAGTTCAATATTTTTGAAAGCACATCCCACACCAACAAAATTATCTAGAAAGGAAGCCAAACCCATGCTATTGAACATTTTTCATTTTCACCCTTACCATTTGTTTTAGGAAACAAGTTGTGCTCTCCATGTAATGTTGCTGCTATAATTCCAAGTGAGAAGCAAAACAGTAGTATTAATATCTCGTAATCTCAAATTGTGTGTCATAGCTTTTATATACGATATTTTACCTGAATAACAATTTACACATTTTTTTTTCATCTGTATCCAATGTTGCATCATAATGAGCATTTTAATATTCATAGCGATATCACAATTTGCACCTACCTCTACAATTTCACTTATTCGAAATATTACGAGTGGTAACTGGGTTCCCTACCTGACCAAAACTGAATAATAAATTAAAATTTGAGCTCCGTTACAAGTTTCATCTAAGCGTCTACGGAAGTGCGGATACAACTTGGAGCCGACCCCATGGTAGCGCCCCTAGCGGCGAACGTATAAGCAGTTGATATTCCAGATTCAATATTCAATTTACAATGGCGGTTCCTGCTGAGGCGCTTAGAACAAGGGACTTCCTATCCCGGCGTAAGTTCGAAGCTCCATGTAGCAAGGTCATCGCTGATTAGTTTATTGAATTTATGACGTGCTAGTGATTTTCTTTGCCTTTGTATTATTAACGTACATGTTACATAGAAAGAAAAATATCACACCAATGAAGTTGCCTCTATGGCTCATCAGAGAACAGCAATATAAACTCTTCAATAGAGAAAAAATGTTCTATGAATATTTATACAGTGCGTATGCGCATGAACTTTAGAGATGGAATTATTGATAATTTCCGTAGATATATATAATAATTATGATAATTTCATGTCGGTAGAATTTGCAATAATATTTGGATAACGCATTATAAATTATTACATTACTACATAGAAAACTCCCCCCTTCACCATCATGGAATTAGGAATTTCCGATAGTTGTGGCTCTGTTCCAGAGTTTACAAACTATGAGGTTCCATCAATAATAAAGCAAGAACCAGAATTGGAAAATAATATTAAATTTGACAATCAAGATATCCAAGAAGTAAAACATGAATTGACTGATCAGAGAATGAAAATAGAGCAAGTGATTTATTTTAAACCCTTCAATTAATCTCATTAGCAACTACATGATTTGCACTGACAATCGCCCACCTTAAATTTCATTTCTTATTTATTTATGGAAGAATACTTGAGAATTTATCTGCCTAAGAGCTGCTTCTGAAATTCTCATGGGTGACCTATTGAGATTACATAAATAAACTAATAGTGGATTCTTCAGATTACCTTGCCATCTCAAATTAAATTACAATGAATTTATAAAGAATTGGTTCAAAAAATGAAATTGGTACTTGATCAGAACAACTTTATCTTGTGGCCAAGGAATTGAGGTGTGATGGTTTTCATATAGTGATATCAGATTTGCTCATACTTAAATCAAGTTGCATTGCTTTTCTTCAAGATATTCGAAAATTTAGATAACATTAAAGCTGTTTCTATTGTTAGTGTACATTCAATGATTTGAAGTCATGCTCTGACAGGTAACCCCGAATGGTTGTAGAATATTCAGAGGTCACTTGTTCTGATACAGGAAAATTTAAGCAAACTTATTATCCTAACTTTGCACGACGGTTCATATTTTGTTGTAGGGCAGTCCTCTCCAAAGTGACAAATACATTTCCAGAAGTCTCAATAAATTAAATTGTAGAATAGGTTTCAATATTCTGGTCCTTAGACTTATATCCACAGAGAATGGCCATGGTTTGGTGAATGTAGAATATCTTAATTAACTTACTCCCAAATTCCCTTCCACTCGTGGGGTTTCAACAAATTCAATAAACATTGAACCACAGTGTCACAACCAATTGACAATCTCAGTACCAGTAGTGCTGAAATAAAATGGCAAATACATCCTGTTTTTGCATAGAGATTGAATAATGACTCATTTCATATTCCCTCATCTTGCATGAACATCATTATATTTGATTTTTTCTTTTCTAGAATTGAAAATTTAGTTGTTGATGAATCTCCAAAAGATTTGCCTCAAAAATGTCTCACAGATGATATTTACTCAAGTAAAGATTACTTGGACGATAAAAATTTGGATCATTCACAGATAAAGTATGAGTGTGATAAAGCTGCAGAAATTGAAATTAATGTAATAGTTACACATAACTGTGATTCATTTGATAAGACAGATCAGTCCTCAAACTTGATATCACACTTAAAAAAAAGGATTCTGAAAACTCAAACCAAGAAGAAGGTACATACAAGAGAGGAGTGTCAGTATTGCGATTATGGAAGCTCTCGGAAGGCAAATTTAAAACGTCACATCTACTCTAAACACACAAGAGAGAAGCTACATAAGTGTCAGTATTGCGATTATGGAAGCCGTAATATATCGATTTTGAAAATTCACATCAACTCTATACACATAGAGGAGAAGTTACACAAGTATCAGAATAGCGATTATGAAAGCCCTCCGTTTTCTAATTTAAAACATCACATCCACTCTTTATACACAAAAGAGGCAATCCACAAGTGTCAGTTTTGCAATTATGCGAGCCCTCATTTGTCGAATTTAAAACGTCACATCAACTCTATACACACGAGAGGAAAGGTACACAAGTGTCAGTATTGTGATTATACGAGCGTTCAATTTTCAACTTTAAAAGATCACATCAACTATAGACACACAAGAGAGAAGATATACAAGTGTCAGTATTGCGATTATGGAAGCCCTCGAAGGACATATTTAAAACATCACATCAATTTTGTACACACAAGAGAGAATATACTTAAGTGTCAGTACTGCGATTATGAAAGCCCACATATTTCAAATTTGAAACGTCACATCAACTCTGTACACACAAGAGAGACGATACATAAGTGTCAGTATTGCGATTATGTAAGCCCTCAGATGACAAATTTAAAACTTCACATCAAGTCTATACACATAAAAGAGAAGAACATATTATATAAATGTCAGTATTGCGATTATGGAATTCCTCGGATGTCAAGTTTGAAACTTCACATCAACGCTAAACACACAAGAGAGACTATACACAAGTGTCAGTATTGCGATTATTCGAGCCCTCAGAGGTCGCATGTAAAAAGTCACATTAACTTTAAACATACAAGAGAGAGGATACATAAGTGTCAGAATTGCGATTATGGAAGCCCAAGTATTTCACATTTGAAACGTCACATCAAATCCAAACACATGTAGTTTTAAGAAATATGTTACTTTACATTTTATAATAATATCACAAATGAACAATACCCTGAATGTCTCCTCAGGATAATAGGTCTATGATTCGTATACACATGTAAAAATTGAGTGTAACCATAGATATTATATATACATACTATATATAATATCTATGAGTGTAACTTTTATTAAATGTGAACCCTTTGATAATTGAAACCATCACCAAACATGTTATCAACAGTAAAGGATGATCCAGATTGGAAAGATCGGATTGAAATTAAATATGAAAATATTATTTCTGAATACAAAGGAAATTAAAGAAGATTCTGCAGATTGTCAGGAACTCAAGATAAAGTAAGATTATGTGAACAAAGAATTGATCAATATATTTTTGGACTATTTTGAGAATAAAATGCTATACGTCTTATTCAAATAGAAGAGGAATGCCATATTTTCAAACGGAATACTACCTTGTATACATTTAATTTTCATAAATTGCCCTGTTTAAAAGTGATAGTGAATATGCATTGAAAATAAATGAAAAATTTTGAAATAAAACAATTATGTGTAATAAAAGCTGAACAATCCTCAAAATGGGTGATATCTTCAAACAGTTTCTTCTTTTATACAGGTGAGTCAGTTTTTTGTAGACAAACTCCAACAGGAGATAGAACAGATGTTTTTAAGAAGAAAAGTTCATATGTCGTAGAAGGCTTAGTTTTTGAGATACAGGGTGTTGAAATTAAAAAAAAATATTCTTTTGCGAATATCTCTGAAACCGTTTGTCGTACAGAAAACAGTTTCTGTATGCATTTTCTACTCATACCAAGCTATGTTCTGTGCGATGAAAAAAAAATTTCCGTCATAATTGGTGAAGATTTTGAAGGGGTAGTGGGTGTTTTTCTCCCCAACTTCTACGCCACTGGAAAAAGTACAGTTTTGAGACAACCGTTTGAACCGCCAATGTTTTCTACACAAAAAAGGTACTCCTGGTCATAAGCTCTAAAGTTGACCGCTTTCGAGAAAAATCAACTTTTATGTTGAAAACATGGTCAATTCTTACTAATTGGACAAAATTTATTCAAACGTTAGAACAAGTAACAAAACCAAAAAATTTACCATGTTTTTCAACATAAAAATTGATTTTTCTCGAAAACGGTCAACTTTAGAGCTTATGACCAGGTACCTTTTCCGTGTAGAAAACATTGGGGGTTGAAATGGTTGTCTCAAAACCGTAGTTTTTCCAGTGGCGTAGAAGTTGGGGAGAAAAACACCCATTACCCCTTCAAAATCTTCACCAATTATGACTAAAAAAAAATTTTTATTGCACAAAACATAACTTACTATGAGTAGAAAACGCTTACGAAAGCTGTCTTCTGTAAAATAAACGATACCGAAGATATTCGTAAAAAACGAAATTTTTTTTTCAATTTCAACACCCTGTATCTCGAAAACGAAGCCTTCTACGACATATGTGTATAGTAACTTTCCTCCTTAAAAACATCTGTTCTATCTCCTGTTGGAGTTTGCCTGCAAAAAACTGACTCATCCTGTATATAACAAAAACCTCCATGATTAAAAGTAAATTTGTAGAAATTTCTTATAGTTAAATGTTGATTCATGCCACCCTCACAATTGTACAAACCTATGTATTTTTAAATATATCTCATTGTAGGGAATCAATTGGCACTCCTCACACCCTGAGGAAACAAAGCGTTAGAAAAGTTTTCAAATTTTTAAACAATTCTAATTAAAAAACATTGCTCCACAAGTAGATTGGCCAATTTTACAAGAAAAACAAATATTCTATAACTTTTTATTCTTTTTTCTTTAGGTTGAGACTAATGTCAATAGATTTCCCATGTCGAGTACTATCTAAAAATATATCGGTATAGAATTGTGAGAATGACACAAATTAACATTATACCTTTTTCAAAAATGAAATAGAATCAGCCACTATCTAATGAAATGGATTCTAAACTTGATTAAAATAACTATTAAAAGTTTGATTTTTACTAATTTAAAAAATAAATGTTACTATAGTTTTTCTAACAGCGTAGCTTCTTCAGACAAAGAACAACTGTAGCTACATTTATATCATAAATTAGTGAAAATGAAATTTTTAATAGTTATTTTATTTAAGCTATACTTTTTTTAAGTTTAACGTTATTGGCCTTGTCCTGCACTAAAACAGTTAGAGAGAACCACATGAGTAGACTTAATCTCTAATCCAATATACTTTAATCTTAATTGTCAGATTGAATAAGAAAAAATATAATTCAACCCTTACATTTTCAGAATCGAGAAATGCAGTGTAGATGAATTAGAAGAACTGCCACAGAAATATATGAAACATGATAAAGATTCAAACAGAGGTGACCATAAAAATTTTGATAGTTCAGATAACAAGTGCTTGAATACCTCTATCGGGATTCGGGGTGTGAAGGACTCAATGGAATTCCAATGTGGTGGGTATAATTATTGTGATATAATTGCTCTTGACAGGGAAAATGAATGTTGCGATCAGCAAAATATTCCATCCTCTAATTTGGTATCTCACATCAGTAACACAAGTGAAATTACTTTGAAACTAATGTTAACAAAAAATGTAAAAGGGTAAAGATATATGAATGTGAACATTGCGATTTCAAAAGTGATTATTATTTATATTGTTTAAAAGGTCACATCAACTCTATTCACACTAGAGAGAAGCTACACAAGTGTCAGATTGCGATTATGGGAGCCCTCAGATGTCAAGTTTGAAACGTCATATCAATTCTATACACACAAGAGAGAAGATACATAGGTGTCACGATTGTGATTATAGGAGCCCTCAGAAGTCAAATTTGAAAAGTCACATTAACTCTTAACACACAAGAAAAGATACACAAGTGTGAGTATTGCAATTATGAAAGCTCTAATATCTCAACTTTGAAAGTTCACATCAATTCTATACACACAAGAGAAAAGATACACAAGTGTGAGTATTGCGATTATGGAAGTTATATGTCAACTTTAAAAATTCACATCAATGCTTTGCACACAAGACAAAATATATACAAGTATGAGTTTTGTGATTATGGAAGTCCTAGGATGTCACATTTAAAAAGTCACGCCAATTCTATACACCCAAGAGAGAAGATACACAAGTGTAAGTATTGTGATTTTGGAAACCCTCAGATTTCAGCTTTACAAACTCACAAAAACTCCATACACATTAGAGAATTGATACACAATTGTGAGTGTTGCGATAATAGAAGCCCACAGAATTCAAATTGGAAGAGTCACACAAGAGAGAAGAAACACAAGTGTGAGTATTGTGATTATAGAAGCCCTCGAAAGTCACATTTAAAAAGTCACATCAACTCTATTCACACAAGAGAGAAGATACACACGTGTGAGTATTGTGATTATGGAAGCACTCGGAAGTCACATTTAAAATTTAAAACTCGATACACACAAGAGAGAAGATATATAAGTGTGAGTTTTGTGATTATGGTAGCCCTCAGATGTCAAATTTAAAACGTCACATCAAGTGTAAACATGAACAAGTAATAACAGTATAAGAAAAACTGATCACTGGCAAGCACAAGAAATTACAGATAAGAGACAATTAAACATTTATACACATAATATCAGTGATATACCTGATATCAATTAACTCATTCAATTAAAATGAATATTTGTGAAAAATGTAATAACAATGAATGAAATACGAATTTTTATTTGTCATGGCTGCAAAGCTTTCAAGATTCATAAGCGAATCGCGAGTCTTGGCAGCAAAATACATGAACTGAAACATATTTCTTACGGTATATTCACTATAGTCACAGTTATAGAGAAAGGATAACGAGAGAAAACAGAATGCTATATTTAAACCAAATAAAGTTTAAAAATCAGTAAACGCCAATGTTAAATATTGATTTAATTCAATTTAATTTATCAAAGGAAAACCTACAATTAATATTTCGATACATGTACTTAAAAGTTTGAATATAAAGTAAAGTATTATATACAGGTCTGGAAACTCGAGACTGTTTCCTATGTGAGATGTGAGTCCGCTAAGTGTCATCTGTTGCGTAGTACCAAAAGGGTGGCGCATGAGTCGAGGGATGTTCTCTGGCACGTATACGACCTTGTTTGAACGATATGGCGCCTAATCCTGACATCCTGACATCATACTTCGATCCATGCGTCAGCTGGTGGCTGAGCGAGGGACCATGAGTTTGGCGACATGTAAGAGACTCATGTCAAACATAGAGTTTCCAGACCTGCATATACGACCGTGGTCAAAGTAGTAGTTATGCCGGGTAAACCATAGAAGTACTACATTAGACGAGTAGTGGGACCCTCTACAACAGATTTATACCTTTAATGTTAATGATGACGTCAGAGGAATAAGGAACGAGAAAATATCTCCAATCACGACCACGGTCTGAGACCACGTATGTTTGACATGGGTCTCTTACGCGTCGCCAAACTCGCAGTCCCTCGCTTAGCCACTAGCTAGCGCTTGGATCGAAGTGGTAAAACGATTTCTTTCCGGAATCGCAAGCAGTGTTACTACTAACTATTCTGATTTCAGAGAAGAATAGAACTGTTAATCTTGTCAAAATGTATTACTCATCTTAAAAATAACTTTCCCTTTTTCGCAGACATAAAAGACCTCGTAAAAACGATTTCTATCCGGAATCGCAAGCTTCCACTTTTTTCGCATTTCCGCATCTTTCGGCACTTTAAAAACAGAAGTTTCTTGCTTTACACTTTTGTACCCCGTTTTGCATTTCGGCACAATGCACGGTTTCGTAATTTGTTTCTAAAAACACAGGTATTCCTTGTGTTCACAAGTCAAGATTGACAGTTGTCAGAGAACACTCTTCGACTATTGCGCCACCCTTTTTGGTACTACGCGACAGTTGATGCTTAGCGGACCCACTTCTCACAGGAAACAGCCTCGAGTTCCCAGACCTGTATGTACGACTGTGATCACGACTTATATAAAACCGCCATGGAAGGAACACTGCTTAAGTAAAGAATAGGAAAACTAATTTGACTTATTGTTTTATAGTTGTTGTGGGCTTATTCTTTGATTCTTTGATAACAAACTTTTATAGTTGTTCTGTGCAACACATCAGTTACGTGTGGAAATTGAGTTTGTATTATATTAAAATGATTTACCTTTGATAATTGAAATCAATAAGTCATTACTAAACATGTTATCAACAGTAAAGAATGATCTAGATTCCGAAGGTCAGATTGAAATTAAATACGAAAATATTCCTGAATATATAGATATAGAGGAGACTAAGCAGGAGTCTGCAGATTGCCAGGCACTTGAGATAAAGTAAGTTTATGAGAATAAACAACTTATCAATATATTTTTTGGTGGTTTAGATAATAATAATAACAACAATCTCTTTATATTGTGCAGTGTATACAATTAATTTTGAAATACATACATATTTTCCTATTTATATCGTTTAATATCGGATTGTACCATTATATCTTTTTCATGACTAGTTTTCATTATAAAACCAATGGTTAGTTAATGTTCTTTTTTAGTTTAAAATGTTATTGGTCCTCTCTGTTCGCAAAAATGACGGGTTAATCTAATAACTACACCAACTCATTCATCCAATGTACTTTGCCTTTAATCGTCAGATTGAACAAATAAATATATTATTTGATCCTCACATTTTCAGAATCGAGAAGTGCTGTGTGGATGAGGAATTGGAAGATCTGCCCCAGGAATGTTACCATGAAAATGTTCATTGTTCAGATAATAAGTGGTTGAATAGTTCTAGCGAATGCGAATGTAGTGGGTATAATGGTGAGGATGTGACAAACATGGAAAATAATGTGAAGGTTGCAGATAACAGGAAAAATGAATTTTCTACACTGCAGAATATCCTATCCTCTAACTTGGTTTCTCACACCAGTAACACAAGTAAAATTACTTTAAAAACTAATGTAAACCGGATACGTAAAAGGATAAAGATATTTAAATGTGAACATTGTAATTTTAAAAGTGGTTATAGCTCTTTTTTAAAAGGTCACATGACCTCTATTCACCCTAAAGAAAAGATACACAAGTGTCAGTATTGCGATTATGGAAGCTCGTGGATGTCAGCTTTAAAAAGTCACATAAACTATAAACACACAAGAGAGAATTTACACAAGTGTGAGTATTGCAATTATAAAAGCCCTCAGATGTCAGCTTTAAAACGTCACATCAATTTCATTCATAAAAGAGAAAAGATACACAATTGTGAGTATTGCGTGTATGGAAGCCCTCAGTTGTCAAATTTGAAAATTCACGTCAATTCTATACATACAAGAGAGAAGATGAACAAATGTCAGTATTGCAATTATGGAAGCCCTCGAATGTCTGCTTTAAAATCTCACATCAACTCTATACACACAAAAGATAATATACACAAGTGTCAGTATTGCAATTATGGAAGTTCTCAGAAGTCAGCTTTAACAAGTCACATCAATTCTATACATACAAGAGAAAGGGTACACAAGTGTGAATATTGCAATTATAGGAGCCCTGAGATGTCAGCTTTGAAAAATCACATCAACTCTAAACATACAAGAGAGAAGATACACAAGTGTGAGTATTGCGTTTATGGTAGCCCTTATATCTCGGCTTTAAAAAGTCACATCAACTCTATACACACAAGAGAGGATATTCACAAGTGTGAGTATTGTGATTACGGGAGTCCTCAAAAGTCAACTTTAAAACGTCACATCAACTCTAAACACACCAGAGAGAATATACATAAATGTGAGTATTGCGATTATAAAAGCACTCGGAAAACAAATTTAAAGACTCACATCAATTCTAAACACACTAGAAACATGATACACAAGTGTGAGAATTGTGATTATGGAAGTCCTTATATATCAGCTTTAAAACGTCACAACAACTCAAAACACACAGAGAAGAAGATCCGCTAGTGTCAGTATTGCGATTATGGGACTACTCAGGTGTCATCTTTGAAAACTTAAATCTAAGAGACAAGAGAGACGATACACAAGTGTGAGTATTTTGATTATAGATACCCTCGGATGTCAACTTTACAACATCTTATCAAGTGAAATGAAGATGTTGTCGTTCTCAACACCTTGTTTTGAATGTTTTGCTTGTTTTAATAGTTAATATTGTTGAACCATTAAAAAAAAATTAAGGATGTTGTTAAATCAAACAAAACCAACTAAAGGAATCTTCTCAAAGTACACATAACAATAAAAAAAGTATTCAGATCTAGTCAAAAATGCAAATCAAATGAACAACATAAAAAATTAATTGATCTAATTATTAACTTAGAAGTGGATCCTGTACCTCAATAATTAACGAATGAACAAAAAAAAACACTAAAAATTTCAAAACATCGAAAGGGAAATATAAATGTTCCTATTAAATCAAATGTAAAGCCCTCAATTGGCAGCTCCAATAGTAAAGGTTTGATCAGTATATCAAACATAAGTAATACTGTTATTTATATGTTAACAGGCCTAACCCCAAGACAACGCTAGATGATGTTTCAAATTTCCTAAAACAGACTGCTAATAATATCACTTAAAGACAAATAATTTCAAAAATTCCCAATGTTTATTCCTCCTTCAAAATAACAGTTCCTTAAGATCAAGAAAACATTGATAATGAATTCAACAATATGGCCAACAGGAAGCATCATAAAAGAAAATTTCACAAGTTCCAGGGTAACCCCTGGCAAATATGAGTTCTATAATCCCCATCTGAATCCTACATCTCATGCAACCCTATTTCAGAAAAACGTACCAATTAAAGCCGAAATTGTTATTACCAAAATAATAAACGTTTACGTACGAACTTATCTACTTTAAGAAATTTTATAGCTTTAACTTACTAGCAAATAATCATTTTCACGAATTCTAATTTTTATAATGATGAGTTAATATTAAAGAGCTATAATGTGTATTACTCTGTCTAACACTGATAAATACGAATCGTTTTGTAAAAATATTGAGTCAGTTAGTGAAAAATTTCCAAATGCTCTATTGATGGTGTGTCGTGATTTTAATTTCCCAAATGTAAACTGGAAAATCATTGAATCAGAACATCCAACAAACTTTGTTAGAAGTGATCAAGTAAATACAGTAAGAAATATTGATGATATGCTAATATTTTAAGGGCTGATTCCTGGGTCAATTTTAAGTAAAAATCGTTCCTATAAACCTGCCCTAATACGCTCTGTTTTCGATGTACAGGTGGCAAAGTTAAATTTTTTTTAGGTTTCTTGCAAAATCTAGAACGTGGTTTGAGATATTGAGCTGAGTTTTGAGACAGATTAATGTGAAACACGATTTTTCACTTAATAAGTTTGTGTTGAAATTTAATCAGTGTCGTAGTTATGGGTTGGCCTTACAGCAATTTAAAGAAAAGGGTCCGCCATTGAGCACCGAATTAAATCGGGTGTGCCTCAAGGAAACGTGCTTATTTGCCCAAAATACAAAAAGAGTACAGAACATAAATGTTCACATTTATGAAGTTAAATAACAATTCCTCTATTATTACTATAGAAGGTAAAAGAAAAACATGTGATTATAATATTCAATGATGAAGTAACATATTGTGTACGCACTTTCAACTCTGATGAGTCAAATAAACAGCTTAATAATAATAATAATTTTGGTTATTTCACAAATCAAAGACTTACCCCACTAATCGTCTCTTTTCTGAAAGTAAATTACCAGAAATAAAACTCTTATTTGCTGAAGCAGCCATTAAGCTTATGCATAAAAAGTATAGAACACTCTCAGGTCATGGCATTAATACAAGATCTCAAACAAATAAGCTATTAATCGCCCCTATAACGTACAAGACTTTCAGTCAAAGGCATTCAAGTTACATAGGTCCTAGACTATACAATTTACTACCAACAAACTACAAATTAATTAAATAATAAAATAAACACTTGGATATTACAAAACAAAATAATATAATAGTTGGAATGTGTCTTAAAATAAAGGAAATTGAGCTGCAGATTCCAAAATAAAACCATAATAGTGGATTGATTGTAATTGTTCAAATGACATTAAACACAAATATTTTGAAATTATTAAACACATTTTGTTTACAATGTTATTAATTTGAAGATTCCATTTCAAGTGTTTATCAATAATAATTCCTAAATACTTAATGAAATTTTCCGAATTAATATATATGTCTTTATTCTTTTCAAGTTCAAGGAGGAAAAAGAAATATATTTAGTTTTGTCATGATTTAGGGTAAGTAGATTATTATGAAACCATTTTTTATGCTGGAGAACTTATTTTCTGCTAAAATTTTTAATTTTACCCAAGTATCCGCTTTGAAGAAAATTACAGTGTCTTCAGCAAAGCTTATAATCTGCCCCTTAATTGGTAGTATTAACAAGTCATTTATATATATTGTAAAAAGAGTAGGCCCAAAACTCTCACTTGAGGAACACCATATTGAATTATATTTTGAGCACTGAATGTATTATCAATTTGCACATACTGTTTTCTCTATTTGTTAGATAGTTTCATCAAACCAAGTGCTAAGCCTCTGACAACATAGTTTCCCATTTTTTCAAATAATATTTTATGACACAGTATCGAAGGCCTTGGAAAAGTCTACAAAGATGTTCAGAGAATGCCGACTTTCATCTAAGGCCATGTATAATTTTGAAGTCAATACTGCAATTGCATCCTGTGTTGACTATCCAAATTGTTTATCAGATAATATTTTATGTTTTGTTGCAAAAAATGTATCCTAGTTTCTATATCTTTTTCCAGTACCTTCCCCAAATTCTATATCAGATAGATGGGCCTGTAATTGATCTTTTATTATCTCCATTTCGAATCGCCTCTTCTTTAATTCTTTTATAAATGTGTGGCTTTGATACAGATATGATAAAAAGCACTTGCTTGCTAGGTATCGTTCGATTTGGGAAAATAAACCATTTATTGTTGGCCGCTACTGTATTGAATTTCATAAGAGATAATAGTAAGTAAATAAAGCCGATTAATTTTAAATATAATTTTCCGAATAAGTTTTTCAATTGTTACAAACTGAGTTGGTTTTGAGACATTGAGTAGATAATACAAGCTATTCTCTTACTATGAACTGGATTGATTTAACTTATTCACTATCATGAGCTAGGTTGGTTCTTGGGACCTGGAGTGAATGATATACACATTAATTATCGTATATGTCGTACACACGATAATTGCTTATTGTACTATGTGACGAAGTTCTGGATATCGTACACAAAAACACGATAATATCTTTCCAACCGAATACTCATTAAAACGTAACATGGGCATTGTAGATTGACAAAAAATGTTATTGCTAAATTTTTAGCAGCGCTCTCAGAGGACGGTGATTTTAAAATAATGATCCCTGTAGGTATCTTACGAGACGACCTAAGCCAGGATCCAATCCCCCACCCGAGTGTACATGCACTGTAATAATGCATGTTTTCAAAGGCAAGGAAAAACAAATGTGTGAACAAAGAAAGAACATCAATCAATTACATGCACTTTAATAATGCGTGTGTTCAAGGGCAAGGTAAAGCCAAAAATATATTAAAATTTGCCGCTTGGAATTTCGAAATCGGGAAACAAAATGCATTGCCGAGATCTCAACCACCTAGGTTACAACCGCCGATGAAGGTTGTATATTGAATTCGGTACATCGACACTTAATTCGCTCGTTGTTTAGCGTACCTTACACGGTCAATATTATTGAAGCAATATCGATATTGATCAATATATGCAACGTGTAAGGAGTATATTGAAACAATAATATGGAAGAAAATAAAATTAGTTCGATTTTTATTGAAAGCTCGTAAATATATTGAGGCGGCGTCAATATTATTGACACATGTGAGGAGTATATTGCCATATTGTGCCATAAAACGTCATGCTCAAGACGCGGTAGGGGTTGTTTCTATTTCTTGTACTATTAGGAGTGTTTTATTTATTTAAGAGTTGTTTGTGTGTTTTTTTCCTAAATTCAAGTACCGAAAACCAAATAATTTATTATTTGTGTTGAGGAATTGACCCGATCCTTAAAGAACTCGAATATTATTAGCGATCATGTAAATTAGCACGATTCGAAATAAATCCACCACCTGTGTCGACCGTGCTACAGATACTAAAGAACTATTAACTTATTTCGGCTGGTTTCTTATTGCGGGTCAACGTTCCAAACGTACACTACTTGGCGTCTAAGTTTTTTTTAGACCATCTGTTCGATGTAAACAACTGTATCACGCGAATAGATATCCTGATTTGAATTATATTATAAACTTCCGATTATTTAATTGTTGCGAATTATCCCGACTAGTAAAGCAATTTTATGAAATTGTTGTTCATTTAGAGTAGGTGTAAATATTTATTTTCTTTTGTACATATATTTTCGATAAACCATCATTTCCTTTAATAAACTGTATATATATAAGCATCTGTGTTTCACTGGTGAGGAATCAATCAATTCATATCTGTCAGATTTCATTCAACGGGAAATATACGACCCTGGATCACTCATCCCGGTGGGGATAACTTTCTACTTTTCCGTGTAACAAGAAAACATATATTTTCCCGAGAAAGGCGGTCACACTGCAAGTCGATCCGCCTTTCTCATAATGGTGCAACCAATGCAATTAGGTGTTGAAACAGTTCATACATTCTTAAAAAATTCTTATAGTCATCTGGCTCACTGTTGAGTCCTCGAAGCAATTCCCCATATCCATGACTCGTACGTCTATTTAGCCAGCTTTTTGTCCACACTGTTCTTTGCCTTCCTCTTTTCCTCTTCTTGAGGACCAAAGCAGACGCAATTAGAACTGGTAGATACATCCTCCCTGACTGCACAATTGAAACTGACACTTTATTGAACAATATTATTGGATCGTGTGAGGGCTACCGTTTTTTTTCCAATACTTCGTCAATAATATTGACCATGTAAGCTACGCTTTAGGAGCATATATTAACTATTATATGGTTCGGGGCTCTGACCCACGGTCGTACATACAGGTCTGGGCACTCGAGGCTGTTTCCTATGTGAGAAGTGGTTCCGCTAAGCGTCAACTGTCGCGTAGAACCAAAAAGGGTAGCGCTACTGGCGCAGTAATCGAAGCTCTGACAACTGTCATTCTCGACTTGTAAACCCAAGGAATACCTGCGTTTTTAGAAACAAATAACGAAACCGTGCATTGTGTCGAAATGCAAAACGGGGTACAAAAGTGTAAAGCAAGAAACTTCTGTTTTTAAAGTGCGGAAATGCGAAAAAAGTAGATGCTTGCGATTCCGGATAGAAATCGTTTTAACGAGGTCTTTTATGTGTGCGAGCATGTATAACGAAAAAGGGGGAGTTATTTTTAAGGTGAGTAATACATTTTGACAAGAGTAACAGTTATGTTCCTCTCCAAATCAGAATACTTAGTAACACTGCTTGCGATTCCGGAAAGAAATCGTTTTACCACGTCGATCCAAGCGCTAGCTAGTGGCTGAGCGAGGGACTACGAGTTTGGCGACGCGTAAGAGACCCATGTCAAACATACGAGTTCCCAGACCTGTATGTACGACCGTTAGTCCAAAGAGTTCTATAACTAGAGGAGACAAGCCGTATGCCGCACACTCGCGGATCTTCTGTCTTTGTCGCTCTTCTCGTTCTTTCTCTTTCACACAGTTTTCGGGAGAGGAAGAAATTTCGTGCGTATCGAACGCTGTCGTCGTATGTATACATGTGTATTACACTGTATACGTATAAGCGTAGGAATCGTGCGGGAGAGAAAGCATGAGAAGAGCAACAAAGACAGGAGACCCGCGAGTGTGCGGTCGTTATACATTGAGTACATGCAGCTTGTCTCCTCTAGTTATAGAACTCTTTGCCGTGTTCTGATCTAGAGGCTCTCATGGTGTCCGTCTTTTCTGTTCTATACTAGTGTACTCTATGGTTGTGGATGTTTTGTTGTTGATCATTTCGTTCTTTTATTAATCTGTGTCTGTCTTATTTTCATGTTATTTTATCTGTTTTGTGTCTCATTATACATCTACAATCTACATTACATTAACGTAATAAGTTTAAAGAAACAATTTATAGGAAAAAAGTAGATTTAATTGATTGAATATGAAAGTATCACCAGTGGACACATGAACCTAGATAAGAATTTCATCAGATATTACCTACCATACAAACATGTTACCAACAGCAACAGTAGCAAGTATACCAAATTTGGAAAGTGAGATGGAAATAAAATACGAAATTCATGAATACTTGGATATAAAGGAAATTAAAGAAGAGTCTGTAGATTATCGACAATCCCAAATTAAGTAAAGTATTATCAAAACATGTCTTTCAAACCTGTTGAGACTCCTGGGGCATATGAGACAATCAACCATTCATCACTGACATGAGCTAAGAGATCGTGGTTTCTCTCGTTTAGGTCTTTAATGGTGTTGCACACAATTGCTCAATAACTCACCAGTATAATAATTTCTCAAATTGAATAGAATCAGCCATAAATAAGATAACTATTAAAAATTCATTTTCACAAATATGTGTGAAAATAAATAAATTTGAATTGAATTAGCGTACTTTGAAATATTATTGTGTTCAATGTAGGAAACAAGATTAATGATTTTGATACAAAAAAAAGAAATAGAAAATCTGAAAGAAGTAAACACTAAATATGTTTTGTCAAATGAAAACAATGAACAAAAACCTCGTGTAGAATGTAAAAATCATGATAAAAATTACAAATCTATGAATCAAAAAATGTAATTACTTGAATTAAAGAACTCTGAATTAATCGAGGAGTAATTCGAATGCTAGCATCTCTACCTATATAACTAGAATATAAACTGAAGATTTACTTTCACAATTCTCATTGAAAATAATAAGACTCAGAATAATTATATTGTCCTATTGCTTACATTAGTAAAATATAATAAACATAATGTTGAAAATATGTTTGTAGTGAACATTCACAGAAGCACAACAAAAGAGTGCTAGTGTGTGACTGTCTAATACCAAAATTGAACGAATATTTATTTATTTATATTAACTTTTAGTTTCAAAGAAACAATTTGAGGATCTCAACTTTTGAGTTACATATCCAATATTTACATTTCTTTTTGTACTGTTGAATACTGCCATGAAAGATTTTTAATTTGATAGGTAATAAATTATAGATTTTACTGAAATAGTGTAAATAAAATTTTTGGTTAATCAACTTTCTGCTTCTTACTAGTATGCACTGTGAATTGATCTGGTTTCATAATAATGATCAAATAATGAGATTACAATTTTTTTCTTGTGATGTTTTTTCAGGATTATACAATTCTCTCACTGTTAAAACCTTAAAATCAATAAAAATGTTTTTTGAGGGGTATGTCATGGATTTACCAAGTATATTTTTCATTATTATTTTCTGACATACAAATAGTTTTGAAATGATGGTGTCATAAGTACCTCCCCATGCTATGATTCCATATACAATTACAGGTTGTACTAGTGCACAGTATGCATTTTTAAATAGTTGTTTGGTCAATACACCTTTCAATGATTTGAACATATACATAATCTTCCTCAATTTGTTATTTAAATTATGTATGTGTTCACTCCATTTTAAATGACAATCGATAGTTATTCCTAAGTATTTAATTGAAAATTCTTTCGTGATGGATTCAATACAACTACAATTTATATAATTACATGAAGTGTTATGTAATGTTAGTCTATTAAAAAGAGGTTGTGAGTTTTCATAACTGGAGAAACAAAAAAATTTAGTTTTTTTGATATTTAGTTTCAATAAATTATAATCCATCCAAGATTTTATAGTCTAAAGAATTTTTTCAGCCTTAGCTCTTACTAGTTCCCAAGATTTTCCCGTAATGCAGATTACTGTATCGTCAGCATATGCAATTAACTTTACACCCTTAATTAGTGAAAGTAAGTTATTTATATAAACAATGAAAAGAATAGGCCCCAGGACACAGGAATAGACCATGTGGCACTCCACATTTCATAGTGAGAAAATCACTTTTTTCCATACCTATTTGAACACATTGTTTTCTATTTGAAAGAAAACTTCTGAACCACTTTAGAAGATTTCCGTGAAAGCCATATTTTCCTAATTTTATTATTAAGTTATTATGGCATACGGTATCAAATGCCTTTTCGAGATCAAAAAACAAAGCCAAACATGGGGTTGAGTTATTGACATCATTATACAGGGTGTCTCAGATTTTAATCGGGAAAATTTAATAGACGATAGAAAATTTTATTTTGAGAAAAAAATTCCTAATAACATATATGCACAGACGCTTAGTTTTTGAGATACAGGGTGTTGAAATTGATAAAAAAATTTCGTTTTTTGCGAATGTCTCCGGAACCGTTTATCGTACAGAAAACAAATTTTGCAAGCATTTTTTACCCATAGTAAGCTATGTTCTGTTTCTTTTTAGTCATAATTGGTGAAGATTTTTCTCCCCAACTTCTACTCCACTGGAAAAAGTACGGTTTTGAGACAACCGTTTGAACCGCCGGTGTTTTCTACACAAAAAAGGTACTCTTGGTCATAAGCTCTAAAGTTGACCGTTTTCGAGAAAAATCAACTTTTATGTTGAAAAACATGGTCAATTTTTTGGTTTTGTTACTTGTTCTAACGTTTAAATAAATTTTGTTTAATTCGTAAGAATTGACCATGTTTTTCAACATAAAAGTTGATTTTTCTCGAAAACGGTCAACTTTAGAGCTTATGACCAAGAGTACCTTTTTTGTGTAGAAAACACCGGCGGTTCAAATGGTTGTCTCAAAACCGTACTTTTTCCAGTGGCCTAGAAGTTGGGGAGAAAAACACCAACTACCCCTTCAAAATCTTCACCAATTATGACTAAAAAGAAAATTTTTATCACACAGAACATAGCTTACTATGAGTAGAAAATGCTTGCAAAATTTGTTTTCTGTACGATAAACGGTTCCGGAGATATTCGCAAAAAACGAAATTTTTTGTATCAATTTCAACACCCTGTATCTCAAAAACTAAGCGTCTGTGTATATATGTTATCAGAAATGTTTTCCTCAAAATCAAATTTTCTATCGTCTATTAAATTTTCCCAATTGAAATCTGAGACACCCTGTATATTAAATTTGTAAGAGATATTATAGCATCTTAGGAGTTTTTGCCTGGTCTAAACCTATACTGTGCATCTGATAACACATCAAATTTTTCCAAATATTTTATCATTCGCTATGGAAAAAAATTTGCTAAGCCAAATGAATTCCTAATTCTGCAAATATGAAACATGATGAAGACACTTATAACTAAGGATTGCAAATGAAATCAAACAAAACAAACTCTCCACAAAATACAAATAAATTTAAAAAATACTCGGAACTAGTCAAAAAAGTAAATCAAATGGAAAATCACCATCATTAACTTAGAAATGGATCTTATACCTCAAAAATTAACCAATCTGAGCATATTAACGATTTCATGAATTACTCTGTACTAAAAGAACAATTATGCCCTGATTTAGTTTTTGGCATGTATTTATTTTCACTTATATTTGTTATAATATCTTTATTAGGATTCATAATATGCTCTAAAAATAATATCTAGTGGTAATGTATAAAAAGATTGCCTGCAAACATGATAGTTGCTGGTGCATGCTAATCATCTATCATCTATTGAAATCAGTTATAATTGTATAATGGTTGATTTCATATTACCTTTCCTTGCATAATCATCATTATTATTATTATTTGTATAATAATAATGTTTATCAACTTGTTCATCAGATTGATTGACTATATTTTGAGATTTCTCAACAAAATGAATAGAAATATAGCTACTTTTTCTTTTCCAGAATTGAAAATTTAGTTCTCGATGAATCTCCAAATGAAACACCTCAGAAATGTGCCACAGATGATATATATTCAAGTAAAGATTACTTGGACAATGTAAATTTGGATCATTCACGGATCAAATGTGAGTATGAGATTGATGAAGTGACAGACATAAAAAGTAATGTAATGGTTATACACAACAACGATTATGAAGATTCAATTTATAAACAAGATCAGTTCCCTAACTCTATTTATGATTACAAAAAAAGAAAAACTGAAACCAATAAGCACAAGGGGAAACAAAAAATCATGAATTATGATCATGAGAACACTTCATTTTCATGTACAAAGAATCAGATAAACTCGGAACTCATAAAGAAGACCAAGGTAAACGAATATGAACATTATCATCAGGAAAGTACTCAGCCATCAATTTTAATACCTCACATCAACTCTGTATACACAAGAGAGGAGATATACAAGTGTGAGTATTGCGATTATGGAAGCCCTCGGATTACAAGTCTAAAACGACACATCAACTCTAAACACACCAGAGAGAAAATACACAAGTGTGACTATTGTGATTACGGAAGCCCTGAAAAGTCAAATTTAAAAATTCACATCAACTCTATACATACAAGAGAGAAGATTTACATGTGTGAGTATTGCGATTATGGAAGCCTTCGGATGTCATCTCTAAAACGGCATATCAACTCTAAACACACCAGAGAGATAATACACAAGTGTGAATATTGTGATTACGAAAGCCCTGAAAAGTCAAATTTAAAAGTTCACATCAACTCTGTACACACAAGAGACAAGATTTACATGTGTGAGTATTGCGATTATGGAAGCACTTGGAAGTCAGATTTAAAACAGCACATCACCTCTAAACACACGAGAGAGAAAATGCACAAGTGTGAGTATTGTGATTATGATACCCCTCTGATGTCAACTTTAAAACTGCACATCCACTCTAAACACACGAGGAAGAAAATACACAAGTGCGAGTATTGTGATTATGAAAGCACTTATGTGACAAATTTGAAAAGTCACGTCAACTCAAAACATACAAGAGAGATAATACACAAGTGTGAGTATTGTGATTATGATAGCCCTCTGATGTCAACTTTAAAACTGCACATCAACTCTAAACACACGAGAGAGAAAATACACAAGTGTGAGTACTGTGATTATGGAAGCCCTCTGATGACAACTTTAAAACTGCACATCAACTCTAAACACACAAGAGAGAAAATACACACGTGTGAATATTGCGATTATGGTAGCCATCTGATGTCAACTTTAAAATTGCACATCAACTCTAAACACACCAGAGAAAAAATACACAAGTGTGAGTATTGCGATTATGATAGCCATCTGATGTCAACTCTAAAACTGCACATCAACTCTAAACACACAAGAGAGAAAATACACAAGTGTGAATATTGCGATTATGGAACCACATATATGTCAAATTTGAAAAGTCACATCAACAATGTACACAAAAAAGGCAAGACACACAAGTGCCAGTATTGTGATTACGGAAGCCCTAGCATGTTGACTTTGAAACGGCACATCAACTCTCAACACACGAGAGAGATAATACACAGATGTGAGTATTGCGATTATGGGAGCCCTCATATATCAGCTTTAAAACTGCACATCAGCTCTAAACACACGAGGGAGAAAATACACAAGTGTGAATATTGCGATTATGGAAGCCCGCAGATGTCAACTTTAAAACGGCACATCATCTCTAAACACACGATAAAGATAATACACAAGTGTGAACATTGCGATTATGGGAGCCCTCATAATTCAACTTTGAAACGTCACGTCAAGCATATGCATGCAGAAGTCAAAAAAGAAAATACATAAATGTGGATATCAGGACAAAATTTACAGGAAGACATACAAATTTCCAAATTATGATTATGAAAACAGAACCTTTCCTCAAATGTGGTAAACGGAGATTGTTGAAAAATTATTGTCTGTCTCGTAGTTTCCTATGCAATTGACTGACCATAATATATATATGACTTCTGCTTCTTTTACTGTGAATGAAATTAAAATAGTTTTTTGACGTTTTATAATTTATTTTTATCTTTATCAAAATTTGTTCTGTCATGTATAGTGTTTCCATGTAATTTACAAAAAAGAGACTATTCATGTTTAATGAAATACGTCTACAGCCGACTTGTGTATTAAAATTCAATTAAATCTGCAGGAATATTTGATTGGTATTGTGTGAAAGTGTATTAAATTAAAATTTGACATGACAAGCGTTGAATATGATTCCTGAACGTCTTTAAAGTGTGCCAGAGAGTTTCGCTGTTTTAAGGTGTAGTGTATGAGAAATTATAATTCTAGATCACAACCAATGGTGTAACGAAGTTCATAAATTATAAATAAATATTATAGATCATGCGCATATTAATCATAATTCAGAGTAAATAAATATTCTAAATGATCATAAATGCATATACAGTAGTAGAATCCAAAAATTCCGAATATATATCGACATAGAGGATTATAGGTATTACTGGGTGTAGACATCTTTGCATTATAAGAGTCGGATTTGCTTTTGTTTAAATTCATAAATCGTGTATAGTGGATTTCATTCAAAATCGTAGTGAAACCGTGTCACTATCGGATACGAAACAACCGTCATAAGTAAAAAAAAAAGGATTTCACCTATTCCTCGCCGGCGAGCAGGCTATCCACTAGCTGGGAAGCGTATAAAAGACGTTGGCTGAGAAAAGGGAGTCTAGTAATAACAGTCCCTCAAGCCGATCTTACGGAACAAGCGAACATCTTGTAAACTAAGACAATTTGAGAGAATGTAAGTACCGAAGTTTGATAATATTTTATTCAAAACCGAAAAGAATATTCAGGTAATTATAATTCCGTTCAAAAGAGAGATAATCTCACAGTTTCCTCAATTGAGAAGAAGAAATATTTATTTGAAATAGGTTTCCCTAATATACAATAATACTAATATATTACATACTACATTAATTTTGAATCAAACATTGAATTAGCAATAAAGTAGGTATGTAATTAATCTTACAGAATAAAAGTAGATCTAATTTAGCTCTTTAATATGTGTAATAGTTGGTCAACATTTTACATGATTCACTAGATTTAATATAATGAGGAAGATTATTGAACACTATTTGATAATTTTACCCTTGGTACATGTATATTGTTCCTATTTCGGGTGAAATGATGGTGAATCTCATGTTGGAAATTAACATATTCAAGAAAATAAGATATGACGTGTTCCTTGCGAATTTTCGGTAAAGTGCTTATTTCAAATCCTCGGGCGCCAGATTTTTCTAAAGGTTAACTCCTTTTTGAAGACTTCTGCTAGGGTCTTCACCACAAGGCTTGTCACTCTGCTATCTATAGATAGCCTTGTCCCTAGGGTAGCTACAGTGAAGTATAACCAGAGTCCAATGGGCAGAAAACAGTATCAAAATTGTAGGCTTTAGTTACAATTGATACCTGGTTAAAACTTAGCTCGTTTGAAGATGGAGCAGAAATAATTTAATAAAACGGGGAATTCCAAATATTAAAATATATAATAAATATAACAAGTACACTTTCAGAATAATCAATATGAATGCAATTGAACGGTATTATTTACAAAGATTTCACCCAGACGGAAAACGTAATGAAGCTCAAACGGTAAATGAAAACTCTTTCAACATATCTACTTTACGATATGTTCGGTAATTGAATTCAATTCAGCGGTACGGAATCGGTTGATAAATGATTCACATTTGTCAATTTGCGGAAAATAAAAATCAAACCGGTCCTAGCATAATGAGCGGTATTCGCTAAATATTTAGATAGTAATGATACGTGAAATGTTCGAATCACACTACGATATATTAAACGGTTAAAATTTCGGTCGGATCGGAAGATATTGACTTGCACTAGTTATCAGATTTTACGATATTTTCGGTTAATTACTTTGATTGAGTTTATTCTATCATAACACCCACCCTGGTATTAGCTATCCACGGAGTACCCGGTAATTGTATGACAGTGTTAGATTTCATACACTTGGCAGATTCAGAATCTAAACAATTAGGGCTTATTTATACTTCCGGTATCAGCACAGCGTGCACAAACTCTAATTATCTTATCTGCAATAACCCCTATATCCACGGCCGAGGACTTCTCATAGTATTAAGGGAATTATTACTATTCTCAATCACACAACCGCCCCAGCTTATACTTCCGGTATCAGCACGGCGTGCACAAACTGTTGGCGGTTTGGTCGTCTATGATATACTTATACTTCCGGTATCAGCACAGCGTGCACAAATATACCAAAGACGCCCCTGTCGTTCAAACATACACACTCTGTATACACTATACAATTACTTGAATAGTTCAATTCACGTGCGAATTCAAATCGTATGCGGTCCGACCTATGACGGGATAAACTCAAATATTTCAATTCAAATCACTGAATACTACGGAACTCAGATATACAAACGGTTACCAATCACGAAATTACGGAAATCAATATATCGTAATGCCCAAAATATAAGCTTATTTGCTATCATTTACCTTCTGAAACAATTCACTTAAACGGAACACTATTGTTACTTCACAGTTTCAATCTGACTCAAACTCGGATAATTAATTCCCTTCGATTCTTGTCTTAATTTCACTTCAACGGTACTGATTTATAATCACAAAAGAGCACTGATACTGATTGAAATTCAAAAACACAAGAGAGCGATCTGTTATCGGTCACGGCTTTTATATGTTTTCCGAGGTTCTGGACAGGTCTGCTCCACCAATTCCTTATTTTGTGCCGAGGGTTTTTTACTTATGTCCCGAACAATGCTTAAAAGTGACGCTACTTTTTAGATCTAAAATTCGCGCTCATGTTATCACGCCAGTTCCTCCCGGCGCACTAAGCAAGTGCTATCGGAGTTTTTTGGTTGTTCGCCCTTTTTATACATAAGGTTGCACAAAGTTTGATGCATTAACTGGCCAGACCCCTGTTTTTGCAACATATTTTATCGGAATGAAATGCAATTTTGAACGGGCATGAATTTGATTCATCTATTTGAATAATTACACTTATTCGAAATTTCGGTGATTTAGGAAAGTGGCAATCAAGGAATACACATTCGGAATTCACGCATATCTATTAAAATAATGAACTGTTCAAACTGAGATTATATGTAATATCCGTATTTACTGCCTGATCCAAAATTAAATGATGTTTCAAAATTTAAGCTTCGTTACAAAGAAGGTGCTTCATTGTGTAATATTTTGTAAATGAATATCATCGTTAGCAAGAAAAGTCGTTTTGTAACTTGAAGCCATTGTAATATATTCAACATAGGTGATAGGTGTATAGCGATTACAGCTTAAAATGTTCCTCATGCCTCCATTTTATAATTTTAGTAGCTGTGTCATTTTATTTAAATTGAATTGGTATAACAAAGTTGCACAAAACTCAAAATGAGGTAGTAATATCGACAGATATACTGTGATTCTTGAATAAATGGATAATTGCTTAGCAATTCTTGGGAAGCATAATTTTTTAGAAATTTTCTTAGTAACAGTCATGAGCTGTGGGTCCAAAGAAAGTAGATTATCCAACAGAAACCCAAGATACTTTTGATAGTTGTTACGATTTCAATTTGGTCATTATTAATCGAAATATCTATATCATAAATATTCACATTTATCTGTGTATATTTGTATTTAGTTGACATATCATTGCCTTGGTTTTGGGGACATTCAGTTTAAGCTTGTTGATTTTTAAATATCTACTCACACTTATTAGAACATTATTCATCTTTTGTATAGCAGTGTTCAAGCATACATCACTATATGCTAATAATGTTTCGTCAGCAAATAAATTTATGAATTCGCAGTTTACGAAAAGATCAATATCATTTAGATATAATATGAAGAGGAGAGGACCGAAGATACTCCCTGTGGCACCTCAAGATTATTGCAAATTTCACGTGATGTTGAATTTCTAACTCTGACTGTCTGCTTTCTCCCCTGCAAGTAACTTTAGAACCATTTGAGTAGTTTGCCTCGAATTCCATATTGATATAATTTAGTTAATAATATATTTCAGTCGATGGTCTCAAAGGCTCTTTTAAGATACTAGAAAATCGCCACGACATATTTGCCATCAATAGTTCCACAGAAACATTTGTAAAAACTATAAAAACATTAATACAAGATGAAACTCAGATCAAAATATTATCACCCAAACAAAAAAAGCGTAAACCTTGGATTACCGATGAACTTATAAATTACATTAATATAAGAAATAAAATGTACACAAACATGACAAATGCGCCAAATAATTTAGAACTAAAAACTATTTACAATACTCAAAGAAACTTAATTCATCGCAAGATAAAAAGTGCTAAACTACAATATTTTAATAGTCAAATAAATTCAAACTTAAATAATCCTAAAAAGATATGGCAAATAACGAATGAACTTACAGGTAGAGGGAGAAAAGAAAACGAAATTAAGAACATTTCAGTTAATAATCAAAATTTCAGATCTGACAAAGAAATTGCTAATAAATTTAATACATTTTTCAACAATATCGGTAGGAACGTATCTCAGTCAATAATACCTGACGCACAGTATGAACCACAGGAAATAAAACTAAGCTCAAACTCTTTTTTCTTTGAACCATGTCAGGAATCGGAGATCTTAAAAGAAATAAAAATGTTAAAAAATAACAAAGCACCTGGTGAAGACCAAATCAATGTACTCACTCTCAAAACTCTGGCACAATACATAGCGAAGCCTTTAACGAATCTCATAAACTCATCCTGTGAAAAGGGTATATTTCCAAATGTTCTAAAAACTTCTATTATAAAACCACTTTTCAAATCAGGCCAAAAAGATAACATGAATAACTATCGCCTATTTCACTTACTTCAATGTTTTCAAAAATATTTGAAAAAATTATAACAAAGCGAATGATAAAATATTTGGAAAAATATGATTTGTTATCAAATGCACAGTATGGGTTTAGACCAGGCAAAAACTCCCAAGATGCTATAATATCTCTGACGAATTTAATATATAATGATGTCAATAACTCAACCCCATGTTTAGCTTTGTTTCTAGATCTCGAAAAGGCATTTGATACTGTATGCCATAATAGCTTTATAATGAAATTAGAAAAATATGGCTTTCGCGGAAATCTTCTAAAGTGGTTCAGAAGTTTTCTTTCAAATAGAAAACATTGTGTTCAAATAGGTACGGAAAAAAGTGATTTTCTCACTGAAATGTGGAGTGCCACAAGGCAGTGTTCTGGGGCCTATTCTTTTCATTGTTTATATAAATGACCTATTTTCACTAATTAAGGGTGCAAAGTTAATTGCATATGCTGACGATACAGTAATCTACATTACGGGAAAATCTTGGGAACTAGTAAGAGCTAAGGCTGAAAAAATTCTTCAGACTATAAAGTCTTGGATGGATTATAATTTATTGAAACTAAATATCAAAAAAACTAAATTTATATGTTTCTCCAGTTACGGAAACTCACAACCTCTTTTTATTAGACTAACATTACATAACACTTCCTGTAATTATATAAATTGTAGCTGCAATGAATCCATCACAAAAGAATTTTCAATCAAATACTTAGGAATAACTATCGATTGTCATTTAAAATGGAGTGAACACATACATAATTTAAATAACAAATTGAGGAAGATTATGTATATGTTCAAATCATTGAAAGGTGTATTGACTAAACAACTATTTAAAAATGCATACTATGCTCTAGTGCAACCTGTAATTGTATATGGAATCATAGCATGGGGGGGTACTTATGACACCATCATTTCAAAACTGTTTGTATGTCAAAAAATGATAATAAAAAATATACTTGGTAAATCCATGACATACCCCTCAAAAACCATTTTTATTGATTTTAAGGTTTTAACAGTGAGAGAATTGTATATTATGGAAATCCTGAAACAACATTATAAGAAAAAAATTCCAATCTCATTATTTGATCATTATTATGAAACCAGATGTATTTCGAATTCACACTGCATACTAGTAAGAAGCAGAAAGTTGATTAACCAGAAATTTTATTTACACTATTTCAGTAAAATCTATAATTTATTACCTCTCGAATTAAAAATCTTTCAGGGCAGTATTCAACAATACAAAAAGAAATGTAAATTTTGGATATGTAACTCAAAAGTAGAGATCCTCAAATTATTTCTTTGAAACAAAAAGTTAATATAAATTAAATAAATAAGTAAATAAATATTCTTTTCTATTTTTGGTATTAGACAGTCACACACTAGCACTCTTTGTTGTGCTTCTGTGAATGTTTATTACACAAATATTTTCAACATTATGTTTATTTTATTTTTACTAATGTAGGTATTTTTATTGTAAATCAATAGGAAATAAAATTATTCTTATTCTTATTCTTATTCTTATCTATGTCATTTTCGAACTTAGTTATAGAAAGTTGCAATGTTGCTTCACACGAATGCTTTTTACGAAAACCGGATTGGTTACTAATCACAATATCATTACTATCGATGTGCTCCAATAATTGATTATAAACTACAAGTTCCAAAAAAAATTTTATAGGTGGTAATGTATTGACAGGTTGCATAGTTGAAAATTCATTTTTCCCCGTATGCAACCTAGTAGTCTTCGGTTGCAAGAAATTATGGTGCTATCTCAAATTGAAGAGCAAGCAGCTCTACATCAATTTGTACTGACAGTAGTAAATGTGTTTTACAAGCCCGATTTTCTTGGTAGTTCTAGTTAAAAGAAATCTTAATGATATTCGTCTTGGAAATCATTTCCAATAGTGGAGAAAATTGAATCGGAGAACTTATGATATGTAAATTGACTCATTCTATCATACATCTTCCCATATGTTATTCAGATTTACAAAATAAGAAAACTATAAGAATATATTGAATATGTAATTTGGGAAATCATTTCGCGACGCCACTGATCGATCGGCAATGTTCGGAAATTTTAGCAGCCAGCTTCAAGCTGCTGCTGTTCTGTGCTATACTGAGTCAGTCATAGAACAGCTATAAACTTTTAGTTTGTAGTTTCTACTTTCCTATCTCTGTTCATAGATTGCATATTATATGCTCTGTTCTAGTTTGTCACAAAATATTTTTTGATGAGTCGATAGCACGGTCGTATACACACGACCGTGGTCGATAGGAGTAAGAGGATTTATTAATAATTTCTGATCGGTAGTCAGAATTAGTTCACTGTGTAGTGAATATAATTTACCTTATCTAAGAATATTATTATCTGAGGATATGATGGAACTAGGAATTTCTGATAGTCAGAACTATGTCTCAGGGTTTACAAACTGTGAAGTCTCATCAATAATAAAGCAAGAACCAGAATTAGACGGTCACATTAAAATTGAAAATCTAGATCTTCAAGACGTTAAATATGAATTGACTGATCAGGAAATGAAAATAGAGTAAGTCTATTATTTTAGGTATATCCTTCTATTTATCTTCTGAACAGGAACACGATTTGTACCGAAAATCATACATGCATTTTTTAAAGTTTATCATTAGATTAAATTTATTTCCCTAAGAGGTACTTTTGAAATTCCCATGAGGAATCTATGGGAATTATATAAATAAACTAACTGAATTCTTCAGATTAACTTGTTACATCCTAAATAACAGTGTAGAGAATATTCAGAAATGGTTTTTAAAAATTCATCAGTACTTGATCAGAAACAAAACATTATATCTGATTTAGAACCACAAGGTGAAGGAATGGTGGAATGATGGTATTCAACCAAACTATCAAAATGTAACCCTGAATGAGATCACGAAATTTTGACTCATTTATATGAATCATAAAGTGCAGTCTGATCAACTTGCTTTGCACTTCAAATTGGAGTGTTTTAGTAATACTTCAGAAGTTCCCCAAGGTTATCATTTGAGACCTCTCTTCGTTATAATTTACATTATCAATATGGGCACTTGTTTCAGAGTTGAAGTTGTAGGCCAACGACTTGAAAGTGATTAAAAAAACATTGAAGACTGTCATGATTTACAAGCTGACATCGATAGATTGGTTAATATTGCAAAGATAATAGCTTGTTTTTAAATACAACAAAATATTCAGTAAAAACAACCAATCTCATTAAATATAATTACCATCTCATAATAATTATAATCTACAAGAGGTGTCAAGTGTAGTTGACCTCAGAATCACATGTGAACCTCCAGGACAGTTCGAATCTGTGCTTTATAAAATTATGAGGAGCTGCTGGGATGTAAAGTAGCTCTTGGCACAGAATAGAAAACCAAGTGTTTGTGAAGAGGTTTTTGCAATAGATCTCACATGTTCATCCCATGAGTGGGTGCTGTTGGTGGTTATCCCAAGCATGGATAGGAAAGACTTCATAGGAATAGTTGTACCTGACATCATGTTAGGGATTGTGGGATCCACCTTTCTGGAATTTGAACTTGAATTTGAATTTGAGATCTCCATTAATTGCGACAACCTCTCCGTCTCGCTCTTATACTTTTAATATTCCTAAACATGAGATCCACCTCTATTCGCTATACAAAATAGAAACACCAATTGTTCTCAAAATTCTCCCATCTGTAGGATGCTTCAATCCTGAAATGAACATGGTTCTAGTCTTAATACGTTTTTGATATCTCAAGATTCCTTAAAATGTAAATTGTTTTAGAATCCTTACATTCAGTTGCAAAGGCATAGCTATCTACTTTTATACTTAGTTCAATTCATATTTATGTTATTTGTTTAACTATTACATTATAATGTTTCTCCAATATTAATTCAAAGCCTGTATGTATTCTTGCTCTGTAAATAAGTGAATAAATATACATTAGTTTCTAGTGGCAATGTATAGAAATATAACTTGGAAACATCATTAATACTTTATCAAGCAAATCAAAATTATAATATTATAATTGAATAATGATCAATTCCATATTTCCTTTCAGATTTATCTACAAAATAAATAGAAATATTTTACTTTTCCAGAATTGAAAATTTAATTCTTGATGAATCTGCAAATGATGTGGCTCAGAGATGTGTCACAGATGATAAATATTCAAGTGAAAAATACTTGGACATTAAAAATTTGGATCATTCACAAATGAAGTGTTGTGAGAACAAGTATGATGAAGTGAAAGACATAAAATGTAATTCAATGGTTATAGACAAGAGTGATTTTGAACATTCAATTTATGAAAGAGATCAGCCCTCAAACTCGCCACCTCACATGATTTCGCATCAATTAATTTCAAAACCTCGCATCAACTCTTTATGTACAAGAGAGAAGATACATAAGTGCGAGTATTGCGATTATGGAAGCCCTCGGATGTCACATTTAAAAAGTCATATCAACTCTATACACACTAAAGAGAAGATACACAAGTGTCAGTATTGCGGTTATGGAAGTACTCAGAAGTCAAATTTAAGAAGTCACATCAACTCTAAACACACAGGAGAAAAGATACACAAGTGTCTGTATTGCGTTTATGGAAGCATTCAAAAATCAAATTTAAAACGTCACATCAACTCGCTACACACTAAAGAGAAGATGCACAAATGTCATTTTTGCGATTATGAAAGCACTCAGATGTCACATTTAAAAAGTCACATCAACTCTATACACACAAAAGACAAAATACACAAGTGTCAGTATTGTGATTATGGAAGCCCTTCTTTGTCAAATTTAAAATGCCACATCAATTCTGTACACTTGAAAGAGAAAATACACAAATGTCAGTATTGTGATTATGAAAGCACTCAGATGTCACATTTAAAAAGTCACATCAACTTTATACACACGAAAAAGAAGACACACAAGTGTCAGTATTGTGATTATGGAAGCCCTCTCTTGTCAAATGTAAAAAGTCACATCAACTCTGTACACACAAAAGAGAAGATACTCAAGTGTCAGTATTGTAATTATGGAAGCCCTTTGTTGTCAAATTTAAAAAGTCACATCAACTCTATACACACAAAAGAGAATATACACAAGTGTGAGTATTGTGATTATGGAACCACTAGCATGTCACATTTAAAACGTCACATCAACTCTATACACACAAGAGAGAAGATACACAAGTGTGAGTATTGCGATTATGGAAGTCCTTATATGTCAGTTTTAAGAGCTCACATCAACTCTATACACAACAGATACATATCGTAGATATCGATCAGTACCTACTCTTCTTCCCGCCACGAACCTGTACATTTTTCTTTGAGGATAGAATATATGCCAGTGGGGAACCTCGTGCTAGTGGTTTACAGTGTATCTAATCATAAGTGTAGCTATCTATTTGTATCTATTCCAACACCGTTTCAGTTCTAATACTACTACTATTCTGATGATAGCTACTTAGTAGCTGAAAGGTCCTCAGTACTTCAACATTTTTAGTGGATAAGGCTGATTGTTTCTTATTTAAAGTGTTATAATGTACCACAGTGTGAACTCTTTTATAGTTTGTTACTACACTCTTGCCCACAACAGAGTTTTCCTTCTACGTCATCGGACTTCCAAACTTCATGAGAACATTATGTTTGTTTTGATTGCTTTGTTAAGTGAGTTCACACCAAAGATTATATAAACAAGATGAGAAAGTTTTTAAAATCCTTATTGCTTACAGCTTGTGAAGCTTATATAAACTCCAATTCAAAAGCTCCCACCTTCATGTCTGCACTGTATCTATTCAAAGATTATATATAATCCCTGGTTCACACATACACTAAATGTACAAACCTAAAAAATGGCTGAATAATGGCACTTATGGGAAATAATGAATCTTAGAATATTTCACTCCCAGCTATACATAGATTAAAACGTTCTAGATTTATCTACGGTTCGACTCACTAACGAGCCCATGAGAAGAGGAAACAGCTGTATTGAGACTATAGGACGTATTCTCACTGTTCAACCTGGTTAACCAAAACTTTATTTATTGACTGCTTACAAGAAATGTGTTTGTATTTCACTATGCATAACTCCTAACCTACTAGAATTCAGGATCTAATGAAAACAATCGAGAAATCTATAGTCAAACCTATCGATTATTTTCGATAGTCAAATCTATCGATAGTTCTCTTCTACTTCTACACGTCTTATTTACAGTACTCGTTACATTAACCTAACAAGTTCGATAAATAAAAGTAAACAATTACCAACAGCTCCATATCGAGTCATATAATACTAAGCATAACACTACAAAAAGGACTGATGAAAAAAATTGAGGAATGAGTCAATCCATAGATTCTTACCTACATGTGTATAAAATAAATCTTACCTCCACAAAAACTGATTTTATTAACCTTATCAATTTGAAGAAACCTGGAATTTTGATAACCAGCGTTGAACTTCGTTCCCAAACCTACCGAGAATTTATAATTGATGTACCTGCAACGGAAACAAATGATATTGTAAATTGTGACTTTTCGCCAACTTCTATAGTGATAAACTGTTTTCGTAATCCAGCTCATTTAAGAAATTTTCTCTCAGCTCCTTAAGCTCTAATTACAGAATAACATGAAATGAAATCCCTAGCAGTAGCTTCGACTCTGCATCATCTATCATCATAACTACTAATGGTGTTTTTAACTTTGGAAACTCTTTTAGTATACTCCATATAAATGTCTAGTGTTTCTTTGAGACATATGGGTCTCTCAAGATATCCTCATGATGTGCAATATTGCTGCACTCCATATAATGTCTTGTTTCTTTGAGACATGTGTCTCTCAAGATGTGCAATATTGGTGATTATAACCTTGCTGCTTTCTCTTGTAGATGTATGAGAAAACACAGAAGTACTGCGATTTTTGTAACAAGAACATCGATTATGAGCCCATCAATCTAACTCCATTTAATCATGATATGCTCTTTGAATAATGCAAAGTGCAATAGCGACTTAAATTATTTATTAATACACTCAAGGATCTTCTGATCTCTCTATATACAAATTTGGACGCATTATACTGTCAGGTGACTTTAATATTTATTTATTTAATAATACACGGGAAAACCCCAATACAAGATAAGAATTCGTAAGTATAATAGCTTATAGATTAAAATATAACTATCGGATGATACAAACTAAAGAATAGTAACAGGTTATTAAAACTAACAGCAGGTACATCCACAGTAACAGGTTAATAGAACAAACAGCAGGTACAATCACAGATAATGTACATAAGTATCACAGATGCCTAATTTTATTTTTGAAAGCACTTAAAGAGCCACTGAACAAGTCTATTTCATAGCTGTTAATCAATCTGAAGGTTCTATCAAATGGAGAGTGAAAACCATAGTTTGTTGAGTGAAATCTTATATGAAAAGCTTGATTGAACCGAAGCGAACGACTTGGTATACAGAAGTTGATAAGTGCTAATAAATCTGGACATGATATTAAACCATTAACAAGTTTAAACATAAAACATAGGGAGCTGTGCTGCCGACGACATTCAAGCGTGTGTATATTGAGTGTAGAACTTATTGCGCTGTAATCATGATCAATTATTGGCAAGTTCAGTTTGAACGCACAAAATCTTAGGAATTTATTTTGAATTCTCTCCAAGGTAACGATATGAATGTTGTAAAATGGTGACCAAACAATAGAGGCATATTCCATCTGGGATCTAACAATGGAAAAGTAAATGCATTTTATGGCAGTGATAGAGAAGTTCTCACTGTTTCGCTTTAGAAACCCAAACATTTTAGCTGCCTTGATCGAAATATTCCTGATGTGATCAACAAAGTTTAACTGGTGGTCGAACAGCACCCCTAAATCTTTTACCATAGAAACATTTCTTAGATCAATGCCATTTAAACTATAAGAAGTGTCAAATTTTTTGATCCCCCTGAAAAAGCTAATAAAACAACATTTCTCCACATTCAGAGATAAACAATTTCTGTTGCACCAGCTTGTTAAATTGTCTAGATCCTTCTGAACCATGACAACATCAAGATCAGACTGAATGACTGAAAACAACTTTAAATCGTCAGCAAATAATAAACATTCGCATTTTTCAAAAATATTACTAATGTCGTTAATGAACAAATTAAAAAGCAATGGTGCACAGTGAGAACCCTGGGGAACACCTGAAAGGACATCAATTTCAATAATATTGTCCTTCATGCATCTACAGCGAACTTGTCAGATCTTGTGCTTTACAACTTATCTTATTTGCACTATTTTTTTATATTCACATTCTTTAGTTATAATTTCGCTTTTGTTCGGTAAGTATTAGGTACTGTAAACATTTTGTACATTCTGTATAATAGGTTCTTGGAATGTCTGTCCTTTTCAAACATAATAATCTATATCTATAAATGTTATCGTTGTTTGTTGTTGTGGCCAACATCTTGAAGGTGCGGGAAAGAGATGGGTGAGTTGGGGTTACTGTTTGTTCCGGTCCTAGTGGCTCTAAACATTTTAACTATTATAAGTCATTCTTCATCAAATTGCAATACCATAAAGATTAAGCAATAAAATAGATAATATAGAGAATACACAAAATACATGAACAAATTGAAATAGAAATACAAGGCGACAAAAAGTATAAAAATGACAAGGGTTAGAAACAAAATCACATTTAATCTTGGCTTCCGGATGGATTTTCCGCGTCACAATAGCCCGACTTGATGCCGACGTTTCGCCAACCATTACAGGTGAGTGGTGACATCTTCAGGGCAGGGTTGAGGCTTGAACTGAAACAGCTATTGTGACGCGGAATCCATCCGGAAGTCAAGATTTTTCAAGATTAGCTATCCGCGGAAGTCTACTATTCAAGAAAATCTGATTTAATAAAAACTATTACAAAACAATATGGTTCTGAATATGAATATCAGGGTAGCTGAAGTATTCCTTAACTGGTAGTCATCATACTATTGTAACAAGAATTTTATGAGTGTACTTTTAAACAAGCAGTCTTGGCTCGAGTTTGTAGTCTACAAATTTCATTTTGGTTGTATACAAATTGTTGAACAAAAATTAAGTTATGAGAGAGGGGACTATGGTATAATATACTATTATTTTAGACCCCATTGTCAAAAAAGCTGTGAACAATTGATGTCTTCCCTCACTCATAGGAACCAAAAATATATTGTAAATGATTAGAAACCGATAAAGACGTGAAAAATTGTTAAATAGTGTCATTGCATTGAAGGTTTATTCGAATTTTACAAAGGTTAATACTATCACCTTTATTGTATTACTAGCAGAAATTCTCGGGTAGACCGGGAAGTGAAACGCGTAGTTATTTCAAAATATGTAGAAAGTGACTTCTCTCTTGTTTGACGGTCAAGCGTATAAAATTTCATCAAGATCTATACTTATCTTCTTTAAGGGGTGATAAATTGAAATGGGGAATTTTTTCAAAATCTCATATAGACAAGTTATTTTTCTTGTTTGATAGTCAAGTGTCTAAAATTTCATCAAGGTCGCTAGTTATCTGGGCTTCATGGGTTGGTAAAGAGGAATGAGGCTTTCAAAATCTCATATCTCATAGACAGTGACTTTTCCCTTGTTTTGAAGGTCAATGTCATGTAAAGTAAATTAAGAGAAGGATTAATAAGTTATGAAAAGAAAATGGAAGGAAAGCAGATTATTTTAGATCTAGATACCATAGAATAAAAATTGCGTAGAAAGGAAGTATCCAACACAAAATACCAAATAGTATTCAAGTATCATCAAATCAAAACTAATTAATGAACAAAATCTAACAAAAAATTTAATTCTAGAAACGTCAAAAGTCAAAATCAAAATTCATACACTTATTAATTAGAAACATTACTTACTACATTCATGGAGAAAAGAATCCGAAACCGCGTTGAAAATGTAGAGGGTACTCAGACAGAGAAAACTTGTACTTTTCCAAGGCTCTCTTCCCACCTTCTGTCGTCGTTCCTACTTCGTCAGATAGCACAGGATCTAATTTCCCAATACCACAGTGTCTGTTAATACTCTAATACGCTCATAGAACAAGATTACGCTTGAAGATTGAATGTTCTGGCAACAGTAACCTGTGAAAACAACAACCTAGCCTTGATGAGAATATTATTAACATCGAGGTTAAGAGGTTAGTTCGTTGATTATTAATGTAGGTTACAAATTAGGTGTTCTGTGAAAATTACAAAACAACCATCATGTTACCAACAACAACAGAAACAGCAATAAGTACACCATTTTTAGTAAGTCAGATGGAAACGAAATACGTAGTTCCTGAATACATAGATATAAAGGAAATTAAAGAAGAACCTGCAGATTGTCAACAATCCCAGAGAAAGTGAGCTATTATCAAAAAACTGCCTTAAAATCAGTCGACTCAATTATATCTTCGATGAAGTCACAGCTTAATAACTCGCCAGTATAAAATAAATTCTCAATTTTCTCATTAATGAGCGATGTTGAACCTGGCTTACCAGAAGGTTGTCACTGGATTAACATATCAACACTAGTTTTGCCTTTGACCATAGGCTTACTATTCTAGATATCTAACATTACCAACCAAATCATTTAAAATATTGTGTTTATAACAAAAGATTTTATAATTATACGGATGTATTGTTTGCTTGTTATGACACTACTTAATGAAATTCCAAATTCTCATTGATAATGGATTTCACCATTGGTGAATAGCATTGTTCTGGGATTTTGGGGGCTTTGAATATCATCAAATGTTGATTGTAATAAGTAACAGAAAAATTAACCTTTCCGTGGATACATCCTTCATTTTGTGGAATGTTGGAGCTCTTAAATAATAGAAATCAAGTGGCACCAATTTTTTTATTGACTTATCTAACATCTTTGATAATGTACGTACTCCACCCTCCTGTATCAATGCAAGAAATATGAAAACGTGAAATTATTCAGCTATATATTGTACTAGAACCAGCAATTGTCAGTCTCCAAACTAGTGGTAATGAAATAAAATCGCAGTGGTACTAGAACAATTATGCTCTGTTTTAGTTTTAGTGAGGTATATTCACAAATATCTGTATGTCATGATACTTTATTAGGATCCATATGTTCCAACATTACTTACTGGTGGCAATGTTTGAAAACATTGCCTTCAAACATAATTGACACTTTCCAAGCAAATTAGAACTGAAATATATTATAGATATTATTGAATAATGATTCAATTCATATTTCCATATCTTGCATAACCATCATTACTTGAATAATAATGATGTTCATCAGATATTGGTGATTGATTGACTGTTTTTTGGATTAATTAACAAAATAAATAGAAATATTTTATTTTTCCTTTTCCAGAATTGAAAATTTAGTTCTTGGTGTCCCTCCAAAATGTGTCACAGATGACATATATTCAAGTGAAGATTACTTGGACAATAAAAACTTGAATCATTCACGGAAAAAGTGTTGTGAGTATGATGAAGTGACAGGTATAAAAAGTCATGTAATGGTTATACACAATGGTGGTTTTGAATCTTTAATAAATGAAAAGGATCAATCCTCAAGTTCAGTATCACACATGAAAAAAAGGAAAACTCACACCAATAAGAACCACAAATGGAAGATGATGAAGAACATCACTTCAGTCTCATGTACAAAGAGCCAGATCGACTCTCAACATATAAAGAAAAAGAAGTTGTATGAATGTGAACATTGTCATCATGACAACGATCAACTTTCAACTTTGAAAATTAGTATCAACTGCATTCATACAAAAGAACATTCAAGTCGTGAAAGTACACATCCATCAAAATTGAAAGATCACATTAAAACCATACAGACAAGGGAGAAGTTACACAAGTGTGAGTATTGCGATTATGAAAGCCCTTATATGTCAACTTTGAAAAGTCACATCAACTCTTTACACACAAGAGAGAAGTTACACAAGTGTGAGTATTGTGGTTATGGAAGTACTCGGATGTCAGCTTTGAAACGTCACATTAACTCTATACACACACGAGAAATGATACACAAGTGTGAGTATTGCGATTATGGAAGCACTCATTTCAATAATTTAAAACGTCACATCAACTCTTTACACACGAGAGAGAAGATGCTCAAGTGTGAGTATTGCGATTATGAAAGCACTTATATCTCAGATTTGAAAACTCACATCAACTCTATACATACAAGAGAGAAGATTCACAACTGTCAGTATTGCGATTATGGAAGCCCACAAATGTCAACTTTAAAAAGTCACATCAACTCTATACATACGAGAGAGAAGATACACAAGTGTGAGTATTGTGGTTATGGAAGCCCTCAATTGTCAACTTTAAAAAGTCACATCAACTCAATACATACAAGAGAGAAGATACACAAGTGTGAGTATTGCGATTATGGAAGCACTCGAATGTCAGCTATAAAACGTCACACTAAGTGCAAACATACGGAAGTCAGAAGACAAGATATAATATAAATGTGAATAACGGGACTAAATGTACAGAAAGCCAGTGACAAATTGAAATGGGGAAATTTTTCAAAATCTCATACAGACAATCAAGTGTGCTAAATTTCATCAAGGTCGCTACTTATCTGGGCTTCAAGGGTTGGCAAAGAGGAATGGAACTTTCAAAATCTCATCTTATATATAATAGTGACAATGACTTTTCTCTTGTTTTGAATGTCAATTTCATGTAAAGTAAATTAAGAGAAGGATTAGTAAGTTATGAAAGAAAGAAAGAAAGGAAGAAAGAAATTTATTGGTGCTAAATTACAGTACATAATATTACACAAGTCAATGCAAAAGAATTTATTAAGGATGGTATTTATAATTTATAGTATTTGACATTAATAAATCAGATGTATCACAGTTAGAGAATCACTTGTTAAATTGAATAATTTTTATAATAAATAATAATAAAATTTACATTAAGATTTTCATAAATGATAATAAATTACAATAAATACAACTAATTATATGATAAAATTTTCGATAGATCATAATAAAACACCATAGTATATTACATAGGACTACTTTCAATGTCTTCAAAATTAAAACCTAGATACTCATCTATACTATAGAATGCTTCATTTTGTAAAACAGGTTTCCATTTGTGTTCAAAATTTCTGATATTTAAATTTTTAATAGATTCTGGTAGAACATTGTATAATTTTATGCCATAGTGGCCTTGTCCATCTCTAGCTTTATTGATTCTGTTGAAGTTGACAACAAGATTGTCTTTTCCCCTGGTGTTATATTCATGATAGTTGGAGTGTTTAACATAAGCAACCAGATTTTTTTTAACATGTGTTATACAATTTAATATAAAAACACTTGGAAAAGTGAGCATCTTCAAGGATTTAAATTTTTGTTTACAACACGCTCTATATTTTAGGTTTGCCAACACTCTTATGCACCTTCTCTGAATTGCAAAAATCCTTGAGGCCTGCGCTGAATGACCCCAAAATAGTATTGCATATGTCATATGTGAATGGAAATAACCATAGTATGCATTCATCAATACATTCTCTGATATTGTATTTTTTAGATTTCGTATAACGAAAATGACTTTGTTGAGTTTTTTTGATAGTTGTGCAATATGATGCTCCCATGTCAATCTTGAATCGAGATAAACGCCGAGGAATTTAACTATGTTGGTTTCAATATTTAAATTAACTGGTCCAAGTGAAAATGTAAAGTTTGTGTTTTGCTATCATTAATGCTAAGGTTATTAGCAAGGAACCAATTATAAATACTGGTTCGTGTTTCCAAGGCCTGTTGACTCAATTGTTCCAAGCTGTCAGCACTATCATGTGTTGTTGTGTCGTCGGCAAATAAAATAATGTTGTTCTTAGAGAGAACTGCTAATGTCATTAATGTATATTAAAAATAAGGTTGGCCCCAAGACATATCCTTGTGGAACACCAAATTAATGATTATTTTATTTGTCGACTTTTCATTGTTGTATGAAAATAAATGTGAAGAAAAGCAGATTCTTTTAGATCTAAAAGATACCAGTGTATAAAAATTACGTAGAAAGGAAGTATTCAATATAAAACATCAGATAGAAGAAGAAATATTTATTTGAAATAGGTTTCCCTAATATACAATAATACTAATATATTACATACTACATTAATTTTGAATTAAACATTGAATTAGCAATAAAGTAGGTATGTAATTTTTTTTTTTTTTATTAAGTTTATTTTCCAAATTAATTATAATTACACGTATTTTCAAATTAACATTTATAATCAACTTAATTATGTTTGTACAATCTGATGAAAATATTCATATGTAAACAAGTTAAAATTATTAACAAATACAATAAAATAAAGTCACTCTTTGGTTTACTATCACATTATCGCATTTTCACTAAAACACTTTAAAAACCAAATTCTCACGAAGCCTGCAAGATCCGGAGCTCCAGCTCATTGACCCCATCCTCACGTGACACATCGAGTTGAACAGTAAGTAGATTCAGTACTTGTATCATTCAGGATGTATCTTGCTACAAACTGGGAGCATGGCTACCTCTGAGGACCCTGTTTGAACTTTTTAACAGTATTTGTGTTTTTATTTGTTTATGCTTTTGGGTCATTAATTGTTTCTTTAAGCTTATCCTAAGTTGTAACTGTCAATATCTATTGTTCTGATCCAGTTTATTGCCTCTGTAAAATAAGCCATCGAAGCGTCTGTAGAATTTTCCTCTGATTTCTATAGGTAGAGAGTTAAATAATTTCCTCCCCAAGTGAGAGAAGCATGTTTCCGCTAAGAGTGTTCTTTTACGATCAATTATAACTTGATATTTGTTCTTTTCTCTCACTGATCTTGCCGTTACTTGAAAATTAAGATTTCTATTTTTTAAGAGATAAACAAGGGAGTTTATAAGAAAAGTTTTTCTTATGCTTAAAGTGCCCATTTCTTCGTATAATCTTTTGGTACAGTGTAATGTTGGTCTAAATAATATTATCTTGATTAATTTTTTGTTTAGTACCTCGAGTGGTCTCAGGATGTGCTCATGTGTACCTCCCCATGCCACAATACTGTAAGACCATACAGATTCGCATAAAGACCTGTAAACAATTTTGAGTAGATTTCTTAACATAACATTTCTTAGTTGCATGAATGAGCTTGATAAGTATCTAATCTTGTTGACTATATATTTTACATGTTTGTCCCATCTAAGATGAGGATCCATGATTACCCCCAAGTACTTTGCTTCAGTGACCACATCTATTTTGGTATTTTCAGAGATCATTAATTCTTTGATATTTGGAACGCTATCCTTTTAGCAGCCAAAACACATAGCTTGGGTTTTATTGACGTTAACAGTTAGGCCGTTGCTCTCAAACCAGTCAAAGACAGCAATTAAGTCTTCTTTTATAGCTCTAAGGACCGCTTCCCAAGTATCAGCTTCCATGTATAGGAAGATATCATCCGCGTAGCATGTTATGTTGAAATTAGTCTATGTTAAAAAGGTCATTTGAGTAGATTATAAATAGGAGCGGCCCTAAGATGGAGCCCTGAGGAACGCCGTACTTTATTTCCTTTCTGTCACTGTATTTCTTATCTATTTTGACTATATGATAACTATTTTTCAGATAGGCTTTGATAAGCGTTAATGCTGTACCTCTGATTCCAATTAACTCAAGTTTTTGAAGCAGAATATCGACATCCAGCGAGTCGAATGCCTTTTGTAAATCGATAAAAACAACAATAACTTTTTTCTTTTTGTCTAAAGCTGTCCTCAATTTACTCGTTACATGAGCTAAGGCATCTGTGGTCGATCTTTTCTTCCTAAAACCAAACGGCCGGAGAGAAAAAAAATTAATCTTACAGAATAAAAGTAAATCTAATTTAGCTCTTTAATATGTATCATAGCTGGTCAACATTTTACAAGATTCACTAGATTTAATATAATGAGGAAGATTATTGAACTCATCATTCCTTTCATAAACAAAGAATTTCTTGTATTTGATAATTTTACCCTTGGTACAAGTATGTTGTTCCTATTTCAGGTGAAATGATGGTGAATCTCATGTTGGAAATTAACATATTCAAGAAAATAAGAAGGTACTTTATTGTGTAATATTTTGTAAATCAATATCATCATTAGCAAGAAAAGTAGTTTTGTAACTGAAAGCCATTGTAATGTATTCCACATCCTTGAGATAGGAGTATAGCGATTACAGCTTAAAATGATCCTCATGGCTCTATTTTGTAATTTTTGTAGCTGTGTCATTTTATTTAAATTGAATTGGTGTAATAAAGTTGCACAAAAATCAAAATGAGGTAGTAAGATCGACCGATATACTGTGATTCTTGAATTAATAGATAATTGCTTAGCGATTCTTGAGAAAAAGTATAGTTTTTTCGAGATTTTCTTAGTAACATACATAAAGTGTGCATCCAAAGAAAGTAGATCATCCAACTGAAACCCAAGATACTTGACAGTTGTTACGATTTCAATTTGTTCATTATTAATTGAAATATCTATATTATTCACATTTATCTGTGTTTATTTGTATTTAGTTGAGATAATCATTGCCTTGGTTTTCGTAACTTTCAGTTTAAGCTTGTTGATTTTTAAATATCTACTTACACTTATTGGAACATTATTCATCTTTCGTATAGCAGTATTCAAGCATACATCACTACATGCTAATAATGTGTCATCGACAAATAAATTTATGAATTCACAGTTTACAAAAAGATCAATATCATTTAGATATTATATGAAGAGGAGAGCACCTAAAAGACTTCCCTGTGGTACCCCGAAATTATTGCAAATTTCACGTGATGTTGAATTTCTAACTCTGACTGCTTTCTCCCCTGCAAGTAACTTTCGAACCATTTGAGTGCTTTGCCTCGAATTCCATATTGATATAATGTTAATAGTATATTTCGGTCGATGGTCTCAAGGCTCTTTTAAGATCCAAGAAAACCACCACGACATATTTACCATCATCTGTCATTTTTAAACTTAGTTATAGAAAGTTGCAATGTTGCTTCACACGAATGCTTTTTACGAAAACCGGATTGGTTACTAATCACAATATCATTACTATCGATGTGCTCTAATAATTGATTATAAACTACAATTTCCAAAATTTTTTCTATAGATGGTAATGTATTGACAGGTTTGAATTCGCTTGCAAGAACTGTGTTAGTAATCTTGGCAATTGGAACAATAGTGGTAACTTTTAAAAAATCTGGAATTTTTGATTTGTCAAGTGACATATTAATGAGATTTAAGATGACATGACCAATAGATTCAAATATGCTTTTCAAGATTTTATCATTGAGGATCTCATTCAAGCTGCACTTATTATCTAGTGCAGAAATAATATTGCTCAATTCGCCAAGTGTTATAGTTTTGAACGCTGATAATTCGGGATATATGTTGAAATTACTATTACACCATGATCGGTCATCATCAATCTCTATGATTTTGGCAATACTGTTAACAAAATATTCATTAAAATTATTATCAATTTCTAAATCATCGTGAACAACTACCATTTTATTCTCATTTTGGAATTTAATGTATTTAGGAAAACTCCCGTAACTTCGTTTCAACTAGTTTTTTAAGTGTTTTCCACATTTGCTGACCATTGTTCTTAAACCTGTCTATTTCGTAGTAATATTAGGTTTTTTATTTTTTAATAACTGAACCACTTCATTTCTTCGTTTTTTAAATAGTTTCCATTTGTTTTCTCTATCAATACCAACATTACTCATAAATTCTCTACAACACTTGTCTCTTTCCTTTATCAAATCAAACAGAGCTGTCAAACCATGGTAAGCTGTTCCTATATCTATTAACTTGAATCGGAGATATCTTATTAATTATTCTTCCACAAGTTTCCAAAATTTCTTCATATATTCGGTCCACATCAACAGTATTAAGTGACCAATTCGATTGTAACAGTTCAATATTTAACAATCGCAAATTATAACTATTAAGATTTCTAAATTTTTTGTTTTTAAATTTTGATGACTGTCATGTCCATTGTAATTATTAACAGAAATTACTAGGTGATCATTTATCGCAGAACTTGAATGTACCCTCGCTGAAATGTTCCGATTTGACAAAATATAGTCTAATAAAGTTTCACTATCATTTATTATTTGTTACTTAACAAATTCAATTTTTACGTTTATCGGTACAGAAAACAATTTATTATATCCGGACGTTATGGAAATCTGTACAGGATAAACTTATCGGATACAATACAATAATTACAATTACTAATTAAACGATATTTGATATTACAAGGCAGCAACCGCAAAACAGTGGAAACTCAATGTACTAAGTCAAATAACAAAATCACTATTTACCTAATACTTCAAAGGTAATTTGTGAAGCACTTACTTTTTGATCTCAGCTGTCTAAAAAGTTTACTCACACTTTAGTTGTTTGCTCACAAAGTTCGTAAAAATTAAAATTCAACGCTTGCGAGGCGTTCTTTTATACCAATCGAGGTGCTGCTCCACCACCAGCTCCAGCCGAGCCCTTTTTTCTTCATGATGGTCCACCAGTTCCTCGATTTTGTGCCATGGTTTTATGGCTACATCTGTTTCGTTATCTTTTGTTGACATGAAATATGCAACGTTCTGTATGAAATCAAAATATATGCGATTTTATGAATGGACCCGTATGCAAATCTGATACTTAAACTACACGGATGCCTATGCCCGGTACCATCTATATTCCTATACAACAATATAATTATTCGGAATTATGAATTCGAAATACTAATATAAACGAAATCTAAAATGTATGACCAATCTACGTGTTTCCCATTAAATAATTATTCCATATTTTAGAGCTTCGAAACAATACCTCCGCATTAAAATTTTCTTATCACAATATTAACTCTACTTCATTATCCAATTTCAATTATACTATTCTAGCAATGTATTTCCCCAACCGGAACTCTACCTGTTACCCATATAGTACCATAAATTGTCAAGATTATCCATATTTTCATACATTAGTATCATTTGAAGATGACACGCTAGTGTCAAAACTATGGTCACGATTTGTTTCTATAATATATGTGATAAAAAACAAAGTCAAAGTGTTTTATTTTTATTGTATCAATATGATAAATTATCCCAAAGTAATGGGTTCCACCCACGATCGTATACACAGGTCTAGAAACTCGAGGTTGTTTCCTATGTGAGCTGTGAGTCGCTTACGCGTCGACTTTCGCGTAGTACCAAAAGACGCCACGTAGGGGAATTATAAAAGGCGTCACGAAAGAGTATCATCTTGATCTCTATGAAGAGTATTCTGTGACAAGTGTCAGTTGACTTGTAAACACAATTTTATGCGAAAGTTTTAACGTTCAGATCTCGGTAGCGCTTTGGACTCCGAGATTTTCACGTGGCCTATCGAAATTAGAAGGTTCGAATTGTATAAAAACAATTGCATGAACGAAAGACGTCCTATGTAATTAGCTACGAACGTAATCATTTGGACATATGCCTCGAGGAGCTCGCTACGCGTCAGTTAGAATTTATACTTTTTACCTCGATCTTGTTAATTTGGGGCCCTTTCTTTCCCCGTGCGACCGGAGCCAGTTGTAATAGTGTTTTCGGCTATAGGCCGCTAGCTTTTACCCGCTTTGAGTATATTTTAGTAGCTAGAAAATTCTCTTTGATACATCGCACGTCATACGCTAGTAGCTGACAGCTGAGAATACCTGTTTCTGTTTCAATTAAATTTTCTTATTAATCGACATTTTGGGGCCCGAGACTATGCTATTTAGTTGGCCCCGTTCACAAACTAACGACATGGAGCGAAAAGTCCTCGTTAAGACGTTCTATGTACCGTAAATTTGCACTTTTCTAACTCGCGAGCCACGCGCTCCTCACGTGAACGTCATTCGATTTATCGAAAATTAACCAATTCAAAACAGTTTTCGACCCAGTTTGGGGCTATCGACCTTTTAAAAGGTTCAAAGTTAACATTTCGACAATTTTAAGCTATGCTTAAACGGTGCAAATGGGCATTAGTAACACTGCTTGCGATTCCGGAAAGAAATCGTTTTACCCCCTCTTGATCCAAGCGCCAGCTGGTGGCTGAGCGAGGGACTACGAGTATCACGACGCGTAAGCGACTCAAGTCAACCATAGAGTTTCCAGATCTGTGTATACGACCGTGGTTCCACCATTGAATTTCTTTACTAAAAAGTGTCTTAAGCGTGACCACATAAAAGAAATTGCAAGTTAAATCTTTGCAGGCTATGCAACAACTTAGTCAAATATTGCAATTATGAGAGAAATTTATACCAAAAATCACGAGGGGTGTGGCAAATACCTCTTGTGATTTTGGGTATAAATTTCTTTCTTAATTGCAATATTCACATTAACATTCTTTTTCATCTTTCTTGATGTAATATTGTCATCTGTAAATCTACTAGAAGTGTGATCTCTTCCTGATTCTTTATCAAATATTTTCTCTACTGACTTCAGCATGTTTACACTTGATGTGACTTCTAAAAGCTGACATCCAAGTGCTTGTATAATCACAATAGTCACACTTGTATATCTTCTCTCTTGTGTGTTTTGAGTTGATGTGTCTTTTTAAAGCTGACGTATGAGGGCTTCCATAATTGCAATACTGACACTTGTGTATTTTCTCTCTAGTGTGTTTAGAACTGATGTGAAGTTTCAAAGAATTAATCTGAGCGCTTCCATAATCGCAATACTGACATTTGTGTATTTTCTCTTTTGTGTGTACAGAGTTAATGTGACTTTTCAAGGTTGATATCCGTGGGCTTTCATAATTGCAATACTCACACTTGTGTATCTTCTCTCTTGTGTGTATAGAGTTGATGTGTCTTTTTAAAACTGACATATGAGGGCTTCCATAATCGCAATACTCACACTTGTGTATCGTTTCTTTTGTGTGATCAGAGTTGATGTGGCATTTTAAGTTTGCTATCTGAGTGCTTGCACAATACCGACACATCTCTTTTGTGTTGATAAAGTTCATGTGACTTCTTAATGTTGACATCTGAGGGCGTACATAATTGCAATACTGACATTTCTGTATCATCTCTCTTGTATGTTTAGAGTTGATGTGGCGTTTTAAATGTGGCATCTGAGTGCTTGCATAATCACAATAGTGGCAAGTGTGTATCTTTTTTCTAGTGTGTATCTTTTTTCTAGTGTGTATAGAGTTGACGTGACTTTTCAAATTGGATAACACAGGACTTCCATAATCGCAATACTGACACTTGTGTATCTTCTCTCTGGTGTGTATAGAGTTGATGTGACTTTTTAATGTTGACATATTTCGATTTCCATAATCGCAATACTCACACTTGTGTATTTTCCTACTGGTGTGAGATTTCAAGTTAGAGGATGTAATATTTTCATAAGCAGAACATCCATTTTTCCTGTTATGTACAATCATCTCATGATCTTCCATGTTTGTCACATCAATACAATTATATCCACTATTTTGACAGCTCAATGAGTTCTTTGTACCTAGAATTTCGATAGAACTATTCGAGCACTTGTTACTCGAACAGTCAACATTTTCATGGCCTCCACCATTTAAATGTTTATCATCTTTGATACATTCCTGTGGCAGATCTCCCAATTTCTCATCTACACTGCACTCTTCGATTCTGAAAATTTAAGGATCAAATAGTTTTATTGACAATTAAAGCCTAAGTACATTAGGATTAGGAACTCAGCTTTTACAATCGATTCTCCCTAATTTTTTTGGTGCTGGGTAAGCAAGGGCCAATGACAGTTCAAACTACAAGAAGATGTTCACTATCAATTTGTTTTACACAGTATAACAAACATATCCCCTATTTTCTTGTTATTTACACACAAATAGCTTTTTCAAAATTCTTCATGAATTTTTAATAAACATTTCTTAACACATTAACTGCCAAGAAGTAGGAATGTGTTTTGTACTTCACAAAATTATCCCTCCATGCTCTTGGGCACAGATGTGGTACCACAGCTACTGCCATGCTTTCCTACTGTGTGGTACAACAGTAGTGCTACAAATACCATATTTCTATAAACAACTAAATTCAGCATGACCTGTAGATGATTTTTGCCTCTGCCTCTGAAAATTATATTTGATTCTAATTGTCTAAACTTTGTTGAAAATATTGAGTGTATATTAAACATAACAGAAAATTAATAATAAAGGCATGTTATATTATTCAACAAAGATATATTTATTTGAGAGTGACGATATTATCATGTTTATGTACATTGAAAAAACAAGTCACACAAAACTATTTCTTGCATGCAGGGTATGACCATGTTGATATTTTTGTTTCTTGAATTTATTTGGAGGAATTGCAGGCAATTTTTCTTGGCACCTGCTGAGAATCTGTTTCAATAACGCTTCTATTTCTTTGAACTGAGTAATGGTCCTTTTTGTTTTTTACTTCATGGTAAGTAATAATTATATGCATTTACTGGTGCAATACCCCTTATTAATTACATTTTCACATTTCTGTACCAGTTTACTCCACATTGTATGCTTTCTTCCAGTCTGGCAGGTCAATGAAAGTGGGAGTTATTGCAATATACAAGTCAGCAAGCACAATACATGTGCAGTCTCCACAACAAGACAAGTCCTGACTTGTGTTTTTCAAAGCCATTGAAGTGGAGAGGCAAATAATTAGTACCACAGGGTATAGAAATGAGAAATAATCCGTTGATGCCATGAGGCACACGTATTGTGCCATAAAGTATATTGCAAAATTTTCCTATTTATGTTTCGGTCATCACTATGTAAATTAATTTGGAATTAAATATAAAAGCCACCAAACATATGGTTTTGGATCTACCATTATGACAATTAACGTGTTAAACGAGTCTAAAATGAACTATTACATTTGTAAATATGTCATTGATCTATTTGAAACTCAAAATATCCCAAAAAAATTAATCAGTTGTTTACTGACAAACTTACTTTATCTCAAATTCCTGACAATCTACAGACTCTTCCTTAATGTCCTTTATATCTACCCATTCAGGAATAATTCTTTCGTATTTAATTTCAATCTGACCTTCCCAATCTGGATCATCCTTCACTGTTGGTATTGATAACATGTCAGGTGATGGTTTTAATTATAAGTTAGGTTCCACAATTAATAAAATACAAACTCATTTGCTACACATATCTTATACCTATTGCTTTTAGTTTTATGAATTCCTGATAAGTTACAAAAAATGATAAATAATACAAATAACAACAATATAGATTCAGATTCTACTTTTTGCATAAAATGTAGAACTCTGTTTTGCATAGAAAATATAATACAGGACACACAGAGAAACATGTTTGTTGAAGCAACATTACCATAGAGATTAGGAATAAGTACTCGAAGTCAATAAGAGCAATGTTATTAATTTGACCAGATCAGCAAGCGGCGGTGGTTTTATCCTTTTCTAATAGTCGGTTCTCTCTTCCGACATATTAGATATCAGAAAGAGATAGAAACACCGTATAGTTCTTAGAGCTAGTCACGAAATCCGTCATTCAAGTACTCTATTCTTGATCTCTATGAAAATTAGTCATAGATCTGTTGATATAATCTTTTATTCATAGATTTAATATCATGTAGCGCAGTATAAAGGAAAGACAGTAAAAACTCTAAAAACTGTTGTAAATGATTGTAGGAACAGAAAATATATTGGAAATGATTTAGAAAGACATAATTATACTCTACGTTTCATTTAAATTTTATTCAAATGGTCGTCTACATAGTATATTTCACAACTATGTTTCATACCGATACATGTCATACGACCGTGTTTTATACTGACACTTGCTGTCACATGAACTATCAAAATTCACCACAGTATCTAGTAGAGCACAGAATAGAGATAAAATTAGGACGTGTCGTAGATGACGCCACTTGAATCTTAAAATGAGAATTTCAGACACTTCAGCAGGTTAAATCACGGTCGTACATACAGGTTCTTTGATTAGAATAAGATATAGATTTTAACGATCAAGGAAATCTAGGGTTAGGGTTTGTTAATCAACCATTTTGTTCACACCATAGCACAACCATAGACATTTATGAACACAGCACAGCACATAATATCGGTGTTTTTACGTTGTAGACTATATTAGGTTGGCAACTCTTGAATTTAAAAATGGAAGGTTCTAGCCACGATCGTACATACAGGTCAGGGAACTCGTATGTTTGACATGGGTCTCTTACGCGTCGCCAAACTCGTAGTCCCTCGCTCAGTTACTAGCTAGCGCATGGATCGTATGTTGTCAGGATTGGGCGACATAATCGTTCAAACACGGTCGTATACGTGCCAGAGAACATCACTCGACTCATTCGTCACCCGTGTCGTCTTTTGGTACTACGCGAAAGTCGACGCTTAGCGGACCCACTTCTCACATAGGAAACAGCCTCGAGTTTCCAGATCTGTATGTACGACCGTGGGTTAAATACAAGGTGTTCCATCTCAGACGAGCCAACCCGTATATTTCTCATCCCATAGTGAGTGGAAAAATCTACCGAAACACATCGAATGATTTTGTTTGGGGAACATCTTTTGACGTATATTTGAGGTTTGAACGAGCAACCCCCTAATAGGGGGCGCTTCAACCCCTCAAAATTGAATAGGGAAGAGGGGTTGAGTGATACGTCATTTGAAAGGTCTTGGAAGCCTCTTTACAACGGTGTATGAATAACGTAAATTTGATGAACCGTTTTCGCCAAAAATTAATTTTGTTGCTCGAATGCGCTACCTTGAATATTTTGATTATTTGTACAATGTACAAGCTCATTTTTATTAAGCCTTTTTTACAAACTTAAACAATCTTCAAAAAATCGTAAAAAAATTGAATTGTGTTGTCATGCTTGCAATGAAAAAAATTAAATCTGCGTGTTTAAATCAAATGTTCAAATTGTCCTCCATTGACTTCCATACAATAATACATTCTCTCAAACTAATAAATAAAAAAACAGCTCGTTGCTGCTGGAGATCTCCCATCAGTCGCTTGGAGTGCGACATACGGGGCAGTTCTCTCCAGTAGGCACGGTGCTCTATCTCGAGCCATTTTTGGATTACAAATTTCGCTGTGGCATGAGAAATGCCACAGGTTGGCTCTGGTCCAATCAGTGGTTTTTCCGCCCCCGCTTTAGCGAGTGCGACGGCAGTTTCTGTCCCTTCTCGTTTGGTTTCTTCAGACTCCCAAACGAGTGCTACTCTATTGGGGTTCATTACTAGTGCCGTTAGTTCTTTGACGCAATCAAGTACACATTGTGAGGTGATTGTGTATGACTTCAGTGCTTAAGCACTGTCAGGTTACTCACTATGATTGTGATTTTTCTATTCTCATAGGCTCTCTCCCTCATAATTTGAGCACATGTTGTAATTGCAACTATTTTTGCTTGGAATTCTGTCGCAAAAGTCCCTAGGTTCAAAGAAATTATTTCCCCTTGGTCCGTTTTCTCGACTATTCCAGCACCCGTACTTTTTTCCGTATTGGTGCCCTCGGTAAGTCATATGGAATCCCCTGGTATCATATGAGGACTGCCCCCAGCGTTCTCCCGCCCATTCACGGTTTTAATCATGAAAGGCACGGAAGTGCTGTGAACCTTGATCCTGTCGGATCTCATCCCCAATGGCCCAGGTGATCCAAGCAATCCGAGGATGCTTCGGCCTTTTTGGTCAGCCTTTCCTTGGCCGATAACATCGAAGCGATACGCTCCTCTTATGGCCTCTGCCTGAACGGCGAGGTGCAGTGGTTCCAACCCCAACAGCTTCTCCATAGCAGCCGTTGGGGTGGTCGACATTGCACCTGTTACTCCTAAGCATGCCAGCCTCTGAATTCTGTTCAGTGAATGCTGGGATGCTTTAGTTTTTGTTTTTGGCTACCACACGATGGCGGCGTATGTTACAATGGGTCTCACTATGGTTGTGTACACCCAGTGCACCATTCGTGGAGTGAGTCCTCAGGTTCTCCCGAATGTACGGCGACAGGTCCACAGGGCCCTTATCGCTTTGTTAGCGGTTTTCTCCAGATGCTTCCCAAAGGTCAGCCTTTTATCTAGGCTTACCCCAAGGTACCGTGTCCGTCATCTGTATATTTTTTACACACAAAACTAAGTCTTGTATGTTTCCAATGTCCCTTCTCTTTGTGAATGGTACAATGGTTATTTTTGAAGGATTCACTTGAGTCCTTCCTTGTTGCACCAGTTTTCCGCGGTGTTCAGTGCGTACTGCATCAGAGATGCTATTGTGCTCTCAAACTTCCCTTGTACTATAATGACGATGTCATCTGCATATCCGATTACGCAGAATCCTTTGCTCTCAAGGAGTATCAGAAGTTCGTCCACCACCAGAGGTGACAGTACACCTCCCTGCGGACATCCTCCAGCGACCCGCACCTTCTTTTCAACCTCATTGAGAGTTCCTATGACTGGTCCTGCATCGGAGCATGTTGTGGATCCATCTACACAGCAGATCTTCCACCCTTCGCTCTCGCGTTGTTCGGGCAATTGATTCGAATGAGGTGTTGTCAAAAGCTCCCTCTATGTCCAGAAAGCTCGCTAGCGCAATTTCTTTGCATTCCAGCGATTTTTTTGCTCTCTGTATTAACTCGTATACTGCCATATCACAGGATTTCCCGCTCTGGTAAGCATATTGATTGCGAATGTAGGGGATTTCTTATAAGAGTTCCATCGCTAACATGCCTGTCGATCAGTTTCTCTAGGGTTTTCAGGAGAAACGAAGTTAAGACTGATCGGACGGAAAGATTTTGGCTGGGCGTAAGACTCTCGCCCTGGCTTTGGTATAAATACCACCTTTGCCACCCTCCACTCTTCCGGTATGTAGCTCAGTGCCAGGCTGGCTCTCAGCATTTCACACAGGATAGGGGCCAGTATATCGGTTTCCTGCTGCAGTAAAGCTGGCAGTATCCCATCGGCTCCTGGCGACTTATATGGTTTAAATGAATTTATTGCCCATTTGATTTGTTAATAATACTCGCAGCCAGAGCCCAGTTTTCCTTCCGCCCTCTCTTTTGAGGTATGGGGTCTTCTGGTTCTGTTAAACTACGGTCGTTTTCGCACCATGATCCAGGGAAGTGAGTCTGGAGCAACAGCTCCAGCGTCTCTTCTTCTGTTTTGGTGTATCCTCCTTGTGATTTTTCACAGGAGCCCACTTTCTGTCGTGGTCCAGTTGCTAGTACCTTGTGGAGTCTAGCGTAGCTCCCAATGTCCTATTAAGGGGCAAAAAAATAATAAATTTATATACATATTTATTTATTTATGTATCTCCTATTCAAGTACTCTAATTTGATACGAAGTCAATAGTAACATTCATGTCTGTCAACAATTACCCTTATCCACTTGTTTATGTTATTTGTTAGTGATTTCTGATTTGTTTTGCAGAGAATGCCGCGTCATTTGACAAACAATCTTTAAAGAAATTTAAACTCAAACTATTTAATCTATAATTTTTACAGACAGAAAAGTGTTCAAACACTAGGAATCTCTTTCATTCATTAACTTGTAGAATATTGGCCTTGGGTGGTGCATATGAAAATGTTAAAGTTTTATATTTTTGTGTATAGAGTTGATGTGCTGTTTTAAATTTGATGTATTAGGGCTTCCATAATTGCAATACTGGCACTTATGTTTCCTCTCTCTTGTGTGTTTGTGTTTGATGTGACTTTTTAAATTTCCCAACCGAGCGCTTACATAATCACAATACTGACAGTTAAGTATCTTCTGTCGTGTGTGTTTAGAGTTAATATGAATTTTTAAATTCGACATCTCACAGCTTACATAATCGCAGTACTGACACTTGTGTATCTTCTCTCTTGTGTGTTTAGAGTTAATATGACTTCGTAAAGTTGCGAACTGAGGGCTTCCATAATCACAATACTGACAGTTATGTATCTTCTCTCGTGTGTGTTTAGTGTTGATGTGTTTTCTCAAATCTGACATATAAGGGCTTCCATAATCGCAATACTGACACTTGTGTATCTTCTCTCTTGTGTGTTTAGAGTTAATATGACTTTGTAAAGTTGCCAACTGAGGGCTTCCATAATCACAATACTGACAGTTAAGTATCTTCTCTCGTGTATGTTTAGTGTTGATGTGTCTTTTCAAACTTGACATATAAGGGTTTCCATAATCGCAATACTGACACTTGTGTATCTTCTCTCTTGTGTGTTGAGAGTTGATATGACTTTTTAAATGTATCAACTGAGTGCTTCCATAATCACAATACTGACAGTTAAGTATCTTCTCTCTTGTGTGTTTAGAGTTGATATGAGTTTTCAAATTCGACATCCCACAGCTTTCATAATCGCAGTACTGACACTTGTGTATCCTCTCTCTTGTATGTTTAGAATTGATATGCCTTTTCACATATGCCAACAAAGGGCTTCCATAATCACAGTACTGACACTTGTGTATCTTCTTTCTAGTGTGTATTGAGTTTATGTGAACTTTCAAATTAGAGGTATAATCGCTTTCGAAATCACAATGTTCACATTTATATAGCTTCACTTGTCTGCATTTTCTTCTATCAGAGTTCAAAGTAATTTCATTGGTGTTGCTGGTGTGATTTTCCCTGTTATGTGCAACCATCACATTATTTTCTAAGTTTGTCACAACATCACAGTTAGACCCACTATATTGGGATTCCAATGAGACCTTTGTACCCTGAATTTCTATAAAACTATTCAAGACTTTGTGATCTGAACAATCAAAATTTTCATGGTCACCACCGTTTGAATCTTTATAATCTTCTATACATTCCAGTGGCAGATCTTCCAATTCCTCATCTAGACTGCACTTCTCGATTCTGAAAATGTAAGGATTAAGTGATGTTTTCTTTAATCGAATTGAACAATTAAGGCCAAATTACATTGTGTAAGTAAGTCAGCCATGTCATTTGATTCTCCCTAATATTTTTGTAGGTGGGAGAGAACCAATGACGTTTTATACTGAAAAAAGACGTTTACTAACAATTTCTTTTATAGTAAAAACTGGTCTTGAAAAATTACTATAAATTGTCACTAGACCATGAAAATATTGATTGGTTGCTTATTGATGTAGGTTAACTTACTTCATCTTGAATTCCTCACAATGTACAAACTCCTCTTTAATTTCCTTTATATCAATGTATTCAGGAACAACATTTTCATGTTTAATTTCAATCTGACTATCCCAATCTGGATCATTCTTCATTATTGAAAACATGTTTAGTAAACGTTTCAATTACCAAAGGGGTTCACATTTAATAAAATACAAACTCCACATATAAATGTAGTGTACGGGAATTAAGATATTTTGTTATGTAAATAATATTAGTAACATTTTGCTATACATTATACAATTTATACATACGAACATTGACATAAGTACTTTCTATGTTAGATAGGGTTAGAGTCCATAGAGATCTATATGAGATCTATGTTAGAGTCTAGAGTGAATTAGTTAGCTTCTGTGCTAAAACAACTATATATAAAGGCTTGTGTAGTTAATTGTTATATTATCTATGGTCTATGGGTAAAATTATAGTAAATAGTCATAGATCTATTATCTTAAGGAGACAGAATTGTTTACATTTAAACACGATCAGTCATTGCCAAAATTTCGGGCCACTCAGACCGCTGTATATTACAAATATGGTCGTATGGAATGTGCTGTTTCCGGTTTTGTTATTCTGTGTGCCGGATTGAGATTTTTTTAATTATTATAAAAACGTCCATAGCATTATTTATTGGTTATATAAGAAGCAATACTGTTGAAATTTCGTTTTCTCTGAAAAATATTCCATAATTCATACTAACCTGGAATATACAATCGAATTATAGAATGTTTAAATTTTTAAATATAGAACTATCCCATTCCATTGCAACATTTGTTCAGAAAGCGACAACCCCGCGCACCTTTTATGAATGGGGCTCGGTTCTGTACTACGCAATTTGACAGCTTCCGTATTTCTCGTAACTATTTCGAAGCGGTGCTGCCTTACAAGTGGTACCAAGCACGGTCGTGCATAGAGGTCTGGAAACTCTATGTTTGACATGGGCCTCTTACGCGTTTCCAAAATCGTAGTCCCTCGCTCAGCCACCAGCTAGCGCTTGGATCACGAAGTGGTAAAACGATTTCTTTCCGCAGGTATTCCTGTCAACTGACAGTTGTCAGAAAATATTCTTACGTGGCGTCTTTTGGTACCACACGAAAGTCGACGCTTGGCGGTCCCACTTCTCACATAGGAAACAACCTCGAGTTTCCAGACCTGTATGTACGACCTTGGTACCAAGTTTTCAATAGTTACAGCGTTGCCAATAAGAAGTAATTATGACTCGACGACAAAGAGGTCCGTTGGTTTTCTTTGTCATACTTCATGTAATCATTGCGACAAGTCAAATGGAGTTTTATGAATGAGTTGTTTCGTCTCCTTAGGATGATAACTCTATGTAAATCAAATAGTTCTATATTTAGAGTAGACAAGTAGCATTTTAAGAATAGGAAAGCGTTGGTAACTAGTCGGACATTCTGTCCTTCTCGCACATATAGTGCGCTCTCACTCGCACGGTCTCCCCTTCTATCACGAAAGTATAAGAATTCAAGAATAAGTATAACGCGTGCACATCGTGCGAGTGAGAGCGCAGTATGTCCGTCAACTTTCCAGTGAAAGGCTTAGTAGTCTACTCTATGTTCTGTTATAGAGTATATAGAACTCTTTGATGAAATAGTGCAGCCTGCAGTTAAAGCACAGAGCAAATGCTACTACTCTGTGGCATTCACTTGAGTTTTCACCCAACAAAAAATCAAAGATAATAAATAATACAAATAACAACAATATAGATTCAGATTCTACTTGTTGCATAAAATGTAGAACTCTATTTTGCATAGAAAATATAATACAGGACACACAGAGAAACATGTTTGTTGAAGCTACATTACCATAGAGATTAGGAATAAGTACTCGAAGCCCATAAGAGCAATGTTATTAATTTGACCAGATCAACAAGCGGCGGTGGTTTTATCCTTTTCTAATAGTCTGTTCTCTCTTCCGACATATTAGATATTAGAAAGAGATAGAAACACCGTATAGTTCTTAGAGCTAGGCACGAAATCCGTCATTCAAGTACTCTATTCTTGATCTCTATGAAAATTAGTCATAGACCTGTGAATATAATATTTTATTCATAGATCTAATGTCATGTAGCGCAGTATAAAGGAAAGAGTAAAAGCTCTAAAAACTGTTGGAAATGATTGTAGGAACAGAAAATATATTGGAAATGATTTAGAAAGACATTATTATACTCTACGTTTCATTTTAATTTTATTCAAATGGTCGTTTACATAGTATATTTCACAACTATGTTTCATATCGATACATGCTGTAAGGTTGATTTTCATAATATAGTCTTGTTCTATACTGACTGACACTTGCTGTCACATGAACTATCAAAATTCACCACAGTATCTAGTAGAGCACAGAATAAAGATAAAATTAGGACGTGAGGAGTTATCAACTCGCTTTGATAATGCCACAGTGTGGTGAAACAATTTGTCAGCATTTTTAAATTAAATGTTAAAAGTTTTGTTTAAAATTTGAGTTTTATTCTCCAACTTCCGAAGTATTATGAATTTACACTACGTAAACGCCGAAACCATAGATATATAAAGCATGTAAACCTGCGTCAATTTTTTTTAATCAATTTTGTAAATTATAATTTATTAATTTATCTAAGTGATACTTTTTTTTTGTTTAGACAAGCAAAATGCTTCTTCGTCATGGCATCACTCATCATCATCTAGTTCTGAAGAAGATCTAGAATTACCTCTGGTTTCATACAAAAAGGTAGATTTCATAGTTTATGTTACTTATGTTGTTTATTAAAATTAAAAGTTGATAAGAAGCATCAGTATGTATTATTTTTCTATATAGAATCAATTTTAACCGTAAATTTTACCCCTTTCCTCTGCCCATTGACCAATGGTTGACTGGATAGCTAAATTCCACGGAAATTTTCCGATTTTAACAATAAAAATAGCATATTCGTGATCTCCAAACGATCTCCTATTCAAGTACTCTAATTTGATACGAAGTCAATAGTAACATTTATGTCTGCCAACAATTACCCTTATCTACATGTTAATGTTATTTGTTAGTGATTTCTGATTTGTTTTGCAGAGAATGCCGCGTCATTTGACAAACAATGTTTAAGGAAACGTAAATTCACTTTTGAACAGGAACTCTTTTAATTTAATAAATTGGTTGAACTCACCTGACCGGGAAATCATCGTCACTAATAAACTATGAAAAAGTTTACACTACACCTAACACTATAAATAAGAAACGATCAGCCTTATGTGGTGATCGTTTCTTATTTATAGTGTAATTATTTATTATCCAACTATTGATCTCGAATCACCTCCAAAAGATTCCAATTAATTTCGAATCGATATATTTTTTTGTGTAAGCAATGTTTCTGGTCCATAAAGGTAATTATAATAACGTTTTTTATCTATATTCTGGCACAAACTAGGTATAATAGTTCTACTGGTCCGGTAAATTTTGAAGCTTTACCCACGGTCGTACATGCACATCTGGAAACTCGAGTTGTTTCCTATGTGAGAAGTGAGTCCGCTACGCGTCGACTTTCGCGTAGTACCAAAAGACCCCACGTAGGAGTATTTTCTGAAAGCTGTCAGTTGACTTGTAAACACAAGGCATACCTGCGTTTTCAGAATCGTTTTACCACTTCGTGATCCAAGCGCCAGCTGGTGACTGAGCGAGGGACTACGAGTTTGACGAAGCGTAAGCGAATCATTTCAACCATAGAGCTTCCGGACCTGTATGTTACCCTCCCTGGCCAGAGAATGTTGGAAATATAGACTTTATCATGTGCCATTTATAGTATATACTAAAGAACCCTAAATCTTGTAGGTGTTCTGTGTGGTGCCTACAAGTTTCTAAAGAGAAAATGATTACTCAACTCTCAACCTTCATACTCCATAGTCAATGCTTCTATAATTTGTGCTATTATTTACATGAGAAAAGTGGATTATATTTTATTGAATATTTAATCATTATTATTGGTTCAAGTGGAATGTAAAACTTAAATTCTCGTTGTTAACATTTTCAATAGAGCTTCTCACAAGTACTTTATGCTATATGACGCTTACTTTTCCAAGGTTCTCTTCCTATCCTGTATCTTCTCTCGTGGTTCCTACTTCCTACTTCTTCCGCTAAGCACACGGAGAGCACAGGATCTAAAGTCAGAATACCAGAGTGTCATCTACTTCCGGGAGTAGAGTTATCTCTGCTCATAGAACAAAATTAGGCTGGAAGATTAATAATGGTGCGCCAACAATTACCTATAACAACAACCATAGAAATAGGAAACGAATTTCTATGACAACAACCTAGCCTAGATGAATTAGGCAATCCAGCGACCTGTCAAATAAAAGCAATATGGCGGCTAAGGGCACACATTGTGTTTTGTCATAAGCGACAATAGTGATAAAAGTGCCTCGTTTAGTTATTTTCTGTACGAATTTAAGTAGTTTTTTTAATTTTGGATCATTATTAGTACTTCGACTGAAGAAAAATGCCCTTTACTTCCATTGTGGTTGGCTGTGGGCCTCGCCACGACAGGGATAAAGTCGGGTTTTACTCGGTTCCTGCAGTTGTAAATCACAAGTTTTTGACCAGTAAAAATGACTTATCGAGGAAGATACGGGATTTATGGTTAGCTGCAATCAAGCGAGAGGATCTCACGGATCCGAAAATCAAATATCAGAGAGTCTGCAGCAGACATTTTATAACAGGCGAGTTGATGTAGACCCGAGTGTCCACTGAAAAATATTGTGAGTGTAGTGAAAATTTATTCATTTGTATACAATTATTTTCAGGAAAACCTGCTCCTTTAGAGGACGAAACCAATTCTGACTGGTTTCCCTCACAGAACATGGGACATTCTTCATAAAATGTTCGGAAGAATGTTGATGCAGTCGAAAGAAAAGCGAGGTTGTAGAAAAATCAAACCAACTAAGCAAGCTTTGGCAATACCCTGTCACGACCTGTCTTTACTTTCAAAGGAAAAAATCTCAATTTTCTCAGAATTCTGGTGATTCAATAAATAGAAATATTTTGAAATATGTGTTTTGAAACCTTTCCTTTATCGATATTTCAGCCAAATGTGGAAAGAGTCAATCAAGTTTCATGATGGGTGTGCTCAATCTTTTAGAAAGTCTTGAAATTAATAAGCACAAAAAACAAGGAATGAACAACCATTTATTTATTGACACAAACAACTAAAAATGCCTAATAAGGGATTAAGTCATGAAATCAGTTTTTAAATAAAATATAAATAGTATTCTTATCAAAGACAAACAGTATATATAGATTCATTTAAAGACACAATATTATTTTTTAATAAAGATCTGAGCAACAGGTCTGTTGTCCAATACATTGTGAGATTGTTTGATGACGCTCAACAGAACATAAAACTAATAATCTTAACTGTCACATTCACTCCAATACCAAGCACAATCAGGAAACACATTCAAAATGGAACCATTCTGTCTCACACTCTTCATCATCAACAGCATTGCAAATGCAATGATGACAAAATTTGGCAGAACCTTTAGCTGTGAAGTATTTCCCTAAAAGTTCTGGCATTTATAACTTCTGAATGAAATTTCAGGGCAGATTCACAGCCCCTTTCCCACAATTCCAGATCTGGCAATATCCGTTCTTTGAAAAATATATTTGGGGACCATATGACAAAATCGCAATACCCGAACTGTGATTTTTATTCAGTGTTATCAGTCCCTCTTGTTTGACCAAACATTTTATTTATTATTTATTTATTTTCATATTTAAATATTCACTTATGTCCTGTACCTTATTTGTATATAATAAATGGGGACATTTAACTTCCAGACACCCCCCTGAACAACACTCACAATACACCAAACGGTCGGGAGATGCACTCAATTGGGGCCACTTCTTGTTAATGATCAGTCCCACTTCATTCTCTTGCAAACATTCATGATTTTCTTCCTCCCTATTCGTCTTATATTCTTTCACTGCATTATTTTCATGAGATGTACCACACAAAGTTGCCCTGGTATTGCATAACATTTTTGTTGATCAATCTCAACTTCATTTTATACCTGAAACAAACAGTGATAAATATGTAAACACAAGATAGGGATGTATTTTCACGCGTACCGTTCACCAACGTCTCTGCTTTTCAACAATAGGGTCTTCAGGTAATCACTCTCCATCTGAATATTATTGATTAACAACACTAAAGTTTCGAAAATATCCAAAAATACACTTTCACTCTTTCACTAGCCCAACGACCACACTGCCAATGGCGATTATCAGTTTGTGTGCCCTCAACCGCCATATTGGGTCACGTGGTTTGAATTGCTCATGGTCGTGTATACGACCGTGGGATTGCCTAATCATTAATGTAGGTTACAAATTAGGTGTTCTGTGGAAATTATAATACATATACAACCATGTTATCAACAACAGAAACAGCAAGGAGTATTAGTATACCATATTTAGAAAGTCAGATGGAAACGAAATACGTAGTTCCTGAATACATAGATATAAAGGAAATTAAAGAAGAGCCTGCAGATTGTCAGCAATCCCAGATAAAGTGAGCTATTATCAAAAAACTGCCTTAACCAAATCATTTAAAATTAAAAAGTATTTTCTGATTTTACCCATGTATTGTTTGCTTGTTAGAATCATGATCATATATGCCATCTATTTTATGAAATCCCAAATAGATAGGTATCTTGATCCATTTTCATTCAGAATGGATTTTCACCTTGGTGAATAGCATTGTTCTGAGAGCTTGGGGCCTTTGAATATGATCAAATGTTGAATATAATAAGTAACAGAAAAATTAATTTCTCCAAGGATACACCCCACACTTCTGTATCAATTCAAGAAATATGAAAACGTGAAATTATCCAGTTGTATATTGCACTAGAACCAGCAATTGTCAGTCTCCGAACTAGTGGTAATGAAATAAAATGACAGTGGTACTAGAACAATAATGCCCTGTTTCAGTTTTAGTGATGTATATCCACACATATCTGTAGGTTTGTCATAATAATTTGTTAGGGTGCATATGTTCCAACATTGCTTGATCGTGGCAATGTTTAAAAACATTGCCTTCTAACATAATTAATGCTTTCCAAGCAAATCAGAACTGAAATATATTATAGATATTATTGAATAATGATGTTTATCAGCTTGTTAATTAGATATTGGTGATTTATTGACTGTTTTTTGGATTTATTAACAAAATAAATAGAAATATTTTACTTTCCCTTTTCCAGAATTGAAAATGTAGTTCTTGGTGTGCCTCCTAAATGTGTCACAGATGAAATACATTCAAGTGACGATTACTTGGACAATAAAAATTTGGATCATTCACAGAAAAAGTGTTGTGAGTATGATGAAGTGACAGGTATAAAAAGTAATGTAATGGTTATACACAATGGTGATTTTGAACCTTTAATTAATAAAAAGGATCAATCCTCAAGCTCAGTATCACACATGAAAAAAAGGAAAACTCATACCAATAAGAACCGCAAATGGAAGATGTTAAAGAAAATTATTAATTATGATGATGAGGACACTTCAGTCTCATGTACAAAGAGCCAGATCAACTCTCAACATATGAAGAAAAAAAAGTTGCATGAATGTGAACATTGCCATCATGACAACGATCAACTTTCAACTTTGAAAATTCCTATCAACTGCATTCATACAAAAGAACATTTAAGTCGTGAAAGTACACATCCATCAAAATTGAAAGATCACATCAAAACTATACAGACAAGAGAGAAGTTACACAAGTGTGAGTATTGCGATTATGAAAGCCCTTATATGTCAACTTTAAAAAGTCACATCAATTCTAAACACACAAGGGAGAAGTTGCACAAGTGTGAGTATTGTGGTTTTGGAAGCACTAATTTCAATAATTTAAAACGTCACATCAACTCTTTACACACGAGAGAGAAGATGCACAAGTGTGAGTATTGCGATTATGAAAGCCCCTATATGTCAACTTTGAAAATTCACATCAACTCTACACACACAAAGGAGAAGTTGCACAAGTGTGAGTATTGCGATTATAGAAGCACTCATTTCAATAATTTAAAACGTCACATCAACTCTTTACACACAAAAGAGAAGATGCACAAGTGTGAGTATTGCGATTATCAAAGCACTTATATCTCAGATTTGAAAACTCACATCAACTCTATACACACAAGAGAGAAGATTCACAACTGTCAGTATTGCGATTATGGAAGCTCACAAATGTCAAGTTTAAAAAGTCACATCAACTCTATACACACAAGAGAGAAGATTCACAAGTGTGAGTATTGCGGTTATGGAAGCCCTCAATTGGCAACTTTAAAAAGTCACATCAACTCAATACATACAAAAGAGAAGATACACAAGTGTGAGTATTGCGATTACGGAAGTACTCGGATGTCAGCTATAAAACGTCACACTAAGTGTAAACATAGGGAAGTGAGAAGACAAGATATAATATAAATGTGAATATCAGGACTAAATGTACAGAAAGCCATAAAATACATTCTTTCCTTAAATATAGTAAACTGAGATTGTTTAAGAGTTATTGTATATTTCAAAGTTTTCTATTACAATAATAATTTTATTTTCTCAATTCTTTCATACATAGGACAATTTACAATATGCTTCTTTAATAAGACCATAATATACTGTATATCCGAAAATTATGAGGGGTGCTTCTGCTCTGCCTTCCGCTGGTGAATTCAGAAACTCAAGGAAGCATGAGCAATAATTGAATTGAGAATTAGGCGCAGAAACCCGCTAAGAACGAATTTTTCGAAACTTCGATATATTTTGATGTTTTTGACAGCTAATATAATCACGTACTACTAACATGACAGACTTCCATAGATCATTATCACGGTTCAGACCACGGTCGTACATACAGGTCTGGGTACTCTATGTTTGACATGAGTCTCTTCCATGTCGCCAAACTCGTAGTCCCGCGCTCAGCCACCAGCGGATGGCAACAATCACATTATTAAGTAAAATAATTTTTCTCGTAACGCAATATTTACTATTCTGATTTGAGGGAGGAATAAAACTGTTACTCTTGTCAAAATGTATTACTCACCTTGAAAATAACTTCCCCTTTTTCGTTATACATGCTCGCACACATAAAAGACCTCGTTAAAACGATTTCTATCCGGAATCGCAAGCATCCACTTTTTTCGCATTTCCGCATCTTTCGGGACTTTAAAAACAGAAATTTCTTGGTTTACACTTTTGTACCCCGTTTTGCATTTCGGCACAATGCACGGTTTCGTAATTTGTTTCTATAAACGCAGGTATTCCTTGTGTTTACAAGTCAACTGACAGTTGTCAGAGAACACGGTCGTATACGTGCCAGAGAACATCCCTCGCCACCCGTGACGTCTTTTGATACTACGCGACAGTCGACGCTTAGCGGTCCCACATATTAATATTATTTTGTTGCTTCAATTCATGCTAATTCTTTGTTTCTTCCTTGGCAAGTTGCTCTTCCAATAATGTAATGATCTGGTAAAAAATCGATGGTAGAAATCGTTACTTTATAGTAATTGATCATTATGATATAGCCCAGGCATTTAAGGAGGAAAATCGACGATTTTTGTCCGAATTTCCGCGAGGTCTAATTTTGGTCTATTCTTATGTATTTGGACACGCTGAACCCGATGGTGAAGTTTAAATTTGGCATAGCCTTGTGCTCGAAAAACTATGACCATTTTTTGGACCCAAAAATGGCCATTTCTCGATTTTTTGCGTTTTGAGACAAAACTATGGGTAGTGCGGAAGAATATTCAAACAAAAGTTGTTGGAAAAATTGATACGCGATTTTTGGGTCCCGTCCCAAGTCGACTCGTAGTCGTGGGCCCAAGATAGGGCCTATTTAGTGTGTTTTTTAGCACATTGAAAAATTGAGTATATGTCGAAGAATTTTTGTTTTTAATATTATGTTTTGGTGAAAAGATAGTATTTTCAATTCTCTTCTTCCGGTTTCTGGTGGTTTGACCTACCTCATTTTTTGAAGCCAAAATCGGCCATTTTGAAAAATCTGTATTTTACGAATATCAGACGAAATACTCATGTTATGGATCTAAATTCAAATTCATTCGGAAGATTTCATTATTCTGCACCTAATATCCAAAATTCAAGCATTCTGGTTCGAAAACGTAGTATTGGCGCCATTTGAAGTGATTCGTTTTTTATACCACATTCTTTACTATCAACAGTTAAACTGTAAGTTCGTTCCAAACTAATATTCATTTTAACGAAATATTGTAGCTGTTCTTTGTACTAATTAACGGCAATGTCGAACTCTGAGGAACTGTATGATCAAATTTTAGCAGCATTAAATAATCAAACAGCGGAACTAAAGACTGAAACAGATCAAATCAAAAAACAACTAGTTAAAGAAGGCGAAGAAACGCGTGCCATATTAGATTATCTTAATTCTGAAGTAAAAAATATTAAACTGAATATCCTGTATCTGGACAGAACCATTCGGAAAAATAATATCTTAATTTTGGTCTTGAGGTTGATAATATAAATTTGGTAGAATAGAATAGAATAGAATAGAATAGGTCTTTATTCGATTAGGCCATTACAGCGTAGAATAAGTCAATATTTTACATAATAAGTTAATCAAATAATTAATACAATCATATAGAAAAAGAACAGATCACATATAAAAAACACAGTACTCAGACTCAGTAATACATTAAAATGTTTAATTCAATATGAACATTATTATAGAATGAATAAATCTAAGAGTAATCACAGTTAAGAATATTAAGTGGAGATAATCAGCTCAAACTACGTTCAAAATATTCATTCAGATTATAAAATGATTTTTCTAGTAAGTGAGATTTTATTTTTTTCTTAAATGCATGTTTGGAGTTATAAGTTTGAATTCATCAGGAAGATGATTGAAAATTTTGATTAATGAGTAAACTACATTTTTTTGTACCAGCGTAAGGTGAGTACTCATTGGTACATAATTATCTCTTTTTCGAGTTTCATAGTAATAATTTTTTTTATATTTTATAAATTCTTCCGGATGTTCATTTACAAAGCACGATGCTTCTAATATATATATACCAGTAAGGGTGAGTATTTTATTATCCTTGAATGCATCTCTACAAGATTGTCGGTTTGATAAACCTAAAATTGCTCTAACAGCCCTTTTCTGTAACTTGAAGATTCTGTCTGCATCCACACTATTTCCCCACATTATTATACCATACTTAATCTTTGAATATATGTATGCATAATAGGCTTCAAGACAAGCCTTCAGGGTGGAACAGTTAGAAAGTGTTCTCAAAGCAAAAACAAAACTACTAAGTTTTGGAGCTAGCCGGTGGACATGTGCTTTCCAATTCAACTTTGAATCTATTTCTAAACCTAAGAATTTGGTTGTATTCGTAGAACTAATTGTTGCATTATCAACTTCTACTTCTATCATTGATAGTTCCTTAGCTGAAAAAGTTATTATTTTCGTTTTGTCTACGTTCAATTTCATATAGTTATCTGTGAACCACTGTTGCATTTTTTGGATATTGTCCTGAATATCATATTCAAGTTGGTACATAGTTTTTCCTTGTATGACCCTCAAGTTGTCATCAGCAAACTGTACAGTTATACCATTTTTTTGAATTTCGGGAAACTCATTTACGTATAATATAAACAGAAGTGGTCCCATTGTAGAGCCTTGAGGTACTCCCGCTTCAGGACATACCCATGAGGATAAGTGTTCTTTTCCCGTTACTATATCCACAATTTTCGTACTTTGCTTCCTAGATGTTAGGTAAGATTTCAGTAAATTTTGGAAGGGACCTCTAAAACCGTATCTTTGCAATTTTTCCAGCAGCAGATTGTGATTAACTAAATCAAAGGCTTTTGATAAATCTGTGAATATTCCTGCTACAACATTTTTATTACTAAGACCATCTAAAATCTCCGCCAACGCCTGAAATGCAGCCCTTTCAGTATTTCTATTTTTTAAGTATCCATTCTGATAATGGGAAATAATTATATATTTGCTTAAAAAGTTGATCATTCGCGCGTGTATTATTTTCTCAACAACCTTAGAGATATTGGATATAATGGCGATTGGTCTATAGTTATTCATATTTTTGACGTCTCCTTTTTTCAGTACCGGTATTATGACTGTCTCCTTAAGTTTATCTGGATAAACACTAGAATCGAATATTTTATTTATTATATGACAGAGGGGCTTAACTACACTAGAAGAGCAATATTTCAGGAATTTGACAGATATTTCATCTGATCCTGTAGAATTTGTATTTTTCATAGAATTTATTGTTGATATAACTTCATTTTCGTCTGTATGAGCCAAATAAAAGCTATTAACGGTGTGTTTAATATTATTTAGATCATATTTAGTATTTTGTGTATTTATATCTATACCTACATTTTTGAAGTGAGTATTGAAATTATTTGCTAGTGTGTCCATATCCATTTCACTACTAATTTCCTTCCATTCAGATGTTTTATAATTTGAACTTTTCCCTGTTTCATATTTTATTATATCCCAGGTAGCTTTTATTCTATTGTTACTTGAAGTGATGTAATTTTCATTAAATCTTAATTTAGTCTCTTGTACTAGTTTTTTGAGTGATTTAGCATATGTCTTATAAACAGAGGTGTTTTTAGAAGTTTTAAATAATATTTGTTTTATTTTACTCTTAAATTTAATTTCATCAGTGATCCACAGATTATTTCTTAATTTAGATTTATTACATGTAATGATTTTTTTTGAACTATGACTGTTAGTAATTTCTAATATTTTATGCAAAAAGGCATTGTACATTTCATTAGTATCTTGATATGAGAATAAGAAATCCCAATTAGTGTAAATCAAATCTTTGTTTATATTCTTTAATATAGAGTCATTCAAGATCCTCTTTTCCACTTTATTATAGGTATATGGTACTGGTTTTGAATTAAATGATAGAAATTGGGATTGATGATCAGAGAATCCTAATTCAATATTTTTTGCTTCAAAATTTGTGAAGTTTACAAAGATATTGTCGATCAGTGTAGCTGAACGATTTGTTATTCTAGTAGGGGTATCAATTGCAGAATTTAATCCAAAAGAATTCATTATATCTTTCAATTGAATACTTGATGCTGAGGTTATGTTAAGCATGTTAATATTGAAGTCACCACATACAATAATTTGAAATTTGCTTGCTTTACTAAGCGTTAGTATTTCATCTAATTTATCAAAGAATATATGCATGTTACCATTAGGAGGTCTGTAAATGCATATAATAATCAATTTAAGAGATGGTATCTCAACACTACAACATTCAAAGTTTAATTCAACAGAAATATCTTGTCTTTGCTTGGAGAAAATATTATCTTTAAGTAGGATACAAGAACCTCCATGTAGGTTGTCTTTACGAGAAAAACAAGCTGCTATGTTATATCCTGTAACATTGATATTACTTACCTCTTCAGAATGGAGCCAATGTTCTGTAAGAGCTATACAACTTATAGTATCTTTATAACTATTTAAATAGATGTTTAGGTCATCTGTTTTATTCCTTATACTCTGAATATTTTGGTGAATAATAATGAATGATTCTTTACTGTGATTACAATTCTCGTCAATTTTCGTTCTTATTTGTTTCACTCTTGTTTTCATGGAATTTTCCTGTTTGAAGCTCTCTTCATAAAAAACTTGTTGACTGTTACTCCCTCTGGCCATAGTTTGGGATCCATTAAATGTTCCATATATTGGACTGGACAGGACAACTTGAAAGACGCATAAACATTAGGATATTTCGAATTTAGTTTTTCACATGTCACATTTGGTATAGTTTGATTTAAAAATTGCCGTACTTCCTCTACTGTAGTTTCGGGATGCAGTCTTGAAATGTGAGCATTATAATAAAGAATTTTTGGGACAGTCTTCAATAGATCATTTGTTGAGGTTCCAACTATTGGAATAGATCTTTTTTTTTGCTTAACGCCATTTTCTGAGTTCGGCGTATCCTCCTCTTTCAGTTTTCTATTTCTTCTTATTACTTTAGTCCAACTATCCTTGACATTGTTATTATTTGTGTTAGCTGTCTTATTCAAACTTGTATTAATTTCACCAGAAAACGTTATTAACAAATTAAATAATCTACTCAACCTACAATTGAATATCAACTCTTTCAACAACATCTACAAGCTAAACAATACAAGAAATTCTCCAATTAAAGTTGAATTCACTTCTTATCTTGTCAAAAATTTAGTGCTTCGTTCTACAAAAATACTCAAGGGCACTAGTGTCTATATAAATAACGATCTTTGCAAAGAAGACAGGGAGCAGTACAAGCAGCTCAGAGCAGATCTTAAAGAAACCCGTAACAAAGGCCTTAGTGCATATATAAGAACGGGTAAGCTCGTAATTAACAACGAGTTAAATCCTCACAACCGTTTACCTCTCAGCCAACAAGTATCGAATCCTCCGGAACCAGAGTACAATAAGAAATCTGAAGATATTAACAACATTCGTAACCTACTTACTAAATCGATTTTCGGGAATTCCGGGGACTCAGATTCAGAGCCCTATGAGTTAACAAGTACCCCTCCTTTGCAAGAGCCCATAACTTTAGAAAAACCATTCTTCGAAAAACCCCAAAAAGTAAAAAATACGTGCCTGAACTCGGCCTCGTCTGTTTTCGATACTAGAACTAGAGGTAACGATAAGAAACATAAAACTGAATCAATAAAATAAAAATTCACAATTCTGCACATATGAATCATTGCTCAATTGTCAAAACATTATTATTAGCTATTCTACATATTATTAATAACATTAGTCTAAATCTTAAAATCAATAAAAAACTGTATCTTATAATTATATCCATCCCTTTTTTCTCTATTGTCTAACCTACCGTGGCCTACCTACCTTGTGCATTTGTCTAATAAGTCGTTGATCGGCTCCTCGACTTTGGAAAAGTATCCCTGTGTTTTTCCCCAATAGTCTCAATGGATCCATACGTGAGAGACTTCAGTTGTAACAATATTGAAACTTTCATTTTAAATTCAGCCTATGAATTAAATCAGGTTCTATCTGTAAATAAAAATAATGTTAACTTTTTAATATTTCAACAAAATATTAGAAGTATTGATAAAAATCTTGATAAACTCAAATTATTTTTACATGATCTTGCAACTAATAAAAATTTTACAAATTATCCAGATTGCATAATACTGACAGAGACATATGTCCTTCACAATATAGATATCTATAAATTAGAGGGTTTATAACATTATCTACAGCGAAGGCGATTATAACAAATCAGATGGAGTTGTAGTCTACATAAAAAGCGAAATTAACTACAGCTATACAATAAGGAAAATTGGCACCTACTTCTAAATTAATTGAATTAAATTTGATCTTTTCATGTAATAAAATAAAAATATATTCTGTATATAGGAGTCCTAATCCAGAATCCGACGAACAAGCCTTCATCGATGATTTAAATATGTTGCTAGAAGATCAAAAGCTAGACCAAACTGAATATACACTTTTAATTGGCGATATAAATTTTAATATATCAACAAATAATAATAATTATACTAATGAATATTTGAACTTGATGGCCGAAAAAGGGTTCTTATCAACTATTAACAAACCAACGCGGGAAAATGCTTGCCTTGATCACATATTTGATAAAACAAAATCAATAAATATAGATTTCATCTTACCATTTGTTGTTCAGTGCGACATAACTGACCACTCTCTTTCGGGCTTACAAATAATATACCCAAATAAACGAAAACCTACTCAGGTGCCAGTAACACAATTTAAAAAAATACTGAATAAAAAAACTAATCTCCTACAGGAACTTCATTCAACATCATGGAACACTTTATATGAAATGGAAAACACCGATCTTCTAGCTGACTACTTCTTACATACACTACAAGACAAAATCAAAAAATGTTCCTCACATGTCAAAATAAAGCCCATCGTGAAACAGAAATGTTGGATGACTCAAGGGCTGATTAATTCAATCAATATAAAGAATAAACAACTACTCAAAAATCCTAACGATATAAACTTAAATATTCGATACAAATATTACAGAAATACTATAAATAATTTAATAAAAACAACTAAAACTAAATTTTATCAAAAACTCCTGGAAAAAGAAGCGAATAACACGAAAAATCTTTGGAACATTCTAAACTTAAGTACGGACAGCAGTAAAGATATCAAAGAAATCCATTGCATTAAAAATAAAGACGGACAGTGTATTTATAACAGCAGAGATATTGCAAATGAATTTAGCAATTATTATGCAGACATTGGACGTGAATTAGCAAACAAGGACCAAAATCAAGTCTTCCATCCCGACCATATAAGACACTCATCACATACGATGTTCTTATTTCCAACGGACATAAATGAAGTGACACACGTAATACATTCATTAAAAAATGGGACAGCTAATGGACTGGACGGTATCTCTGTTGATGTGCTAAAACATGTGTTTAGCGAAATTTCTGCTCCATTAACTTTTATAATAAACAACATAATGGAAAAGGGACAGTGCCCTACTCAATTCAAAAATGCTATGGTTAAACCAATTTTCAAAAAAGGGGATAATTTAGAGGCATTGTTCTTGATCTGATGAAGAGCTATCTTCGAGACAGAAAACAATGTGTACTAATCAATAGTGAAAAGAGCGCTTTTAAGACAATTGATTGTGGAATTCCCCAAGGAAAAGTTCTTGGACCAATTTTATTCTTGATTTTTATTAACGACTTACTTGAATTGGAAACTGAGGGTGATTTCACTGCATTCGCTGACGATAATGCCGTTTTTTGTGAAGATGTTTCCTGGGTAAATCTAAAAAATAAAATAGAGAATGATATGAAAATTATAATTGATTGGTATAAACATAACCTACTTACGCTTAACATCAGCAAAACAGTTTACTTACCCTTCGCGTGTTATAAAGATAAACTACCAGTCTTCGACATATTAAAAATTCATAATACTGACTTAGCTATCAGATCTGTAACCAAAATCACATACCTCGGACTAACGATCGATCAACATTTACGATGGAACAAACATATGGCTACATTGATAAGAAGATTAAGATACCTCTTATACAAACTACGTTATATCAGAGACATTTTTGAAAGAAAGGACTTGAAAACGTTCTACTTCGCACTGGTCGAAAGTCATTTAACATATGCAATAACTGCCTGGGGAAGTATATGCAAAACCCAAGTACGTGACCTCAGTACTTTGCAAGAGCGGATCTTAAAAATGTTATTTCCCAAGCCAACTAGATATCCTTCGGACAGATTATTTAGAGAACTACGTATTCTCGACATTAGACAATTGTTTTATTCGAAAGTTGCCATTAGGACACACTCTAGAACGGATAGCACAGAATTGGTTTCCCATTCCTATAATACCCGTTTAAATCAAAACTTTTACCTAGTACCCTCTCGGGCAACACAAAAAGGCCAGCGAAGTTTAGATTACTTAGCTCCAAAAATTTTCAACACCTTACCGCAGAACATAATCGAAATTAAAAATGGAAAGCTATTCAAGAAATACCTCAAGCAATATATATTTCAGATTGAAAGGAAGAAAATCCATTCCATCATTGAATGTTAAATTATTGTTATATTATCATACTCGCTTTTTAATATTGTTATTACTTTATTGTTATTATTTTATTATGTCAAAAACCACCAACAAGTTTTTACTTAGGTGGATATCTCCCTTGTTTATTGTAATATCAACTGTTGTATTGTATTTAATTTCAGGAAATAAACATTACATTACATTTTGGAAATTTTGGATCACCGAAAAATTAAAATTCTTAGTTTAGAAATTTTTTAGCCGATACTTGGTATTTAGCATGAATACATTATTCTATTATTCTGTTCTAACCTTTCGATTGTGCAAACGTATAGAATTATTGACACGTCAACATATATAATATCATATTGAAATGGATTCGATTGTGTAGAAAAAATGATTCAATGTATTTCTGTTTTACTAAACTCTGTTTCGGTAAGTTTATTCTGGTTTATTTATCATTCAATTTATTAATTATAATATGTATATACAAATAAATAACTACATTCTACAAAAAGTACGTGTTTTGAATTTTATGATAATGGAAGACATTAGACATTGTTTCAAAGACTGAACCTTCTGTGCAATTTACTAATCGAACAGCTCAAAATTCCCTGTGCAATGTTGTCAATAAATTGCTTAAAATAAACTTCGTTTACTGGACGTGTCTGGACCTCCATCTCCTACCTCCTCTGATAAATTCGATGCTTTCCTCATCATGTTGTGATTTAGTTCTTCAAAACTTCATCTAAAACAGAGTTAGTTCCTATTCACTCTTCATACATTCGTATCAAGTGTACATGCTTACACAAGGTACTCTTTACTGCATATTCAGGACAGTAATACGCTTGTAGTGATTAATACAAAATTTGCATACTCTGAAGTATAGAGTATAGTGTCCTACATTATTTCTCACATACTTTAAATTTATAGTGTCAAGATCTTTTAATGACTATTTAAATTATCCTTATACTTGAGGGTGATTTTTTACCTCCACATTGCTATTAAACACTTGTCTTGATGTGAGCTTTTGATATAGTTCAGTTATGATAGCTGTTCGCATTTGGCCGTTCAATATCAAGGGGTAGAGTTATTATTAACATGGTACTTCAGAAAGATGGACCTTTAACAACGGAATTACGTCGCCGACCGAAGATCAAAGTTTAGCTAAATTGAGAGAAGGGGTAAACCCAGCATACAGCGTCCTACATGAACTTGGGGATCATGAAAGCTGTTTTTGTATATCGCATTTAGATAGCAAAAATTAAGAAAAATCAACAATGGAACATTTAATGGAAGAATGTGCATAGAAGGCGAAATAGAAGATCCGAATATAAAAGAAAAAATGGAAGTTCACGTACAGAAATAATAGCCAAGAAATCGTTAGGGTCCACAGATAATATTGAAAGTAATAAGTTAGATAAGACTAAACAAGAATCAGGACAAATCGGAAATAGGAATGACGAAATATGAACCAAGTGAACATCTTGAAGACAGCGCATCGATAGATTCAGAGGCTTCAGAGAAAAATTTGAATGCAATAATTAAGGGTCCCAAGCGAAAGAGAAAACTTGATAGGCAGCTGTGGAGCAGATAACAATACAAATTGAAGCAACAAAAAGGAGAACTGTATAAAGGTGTGCGAAAGACTGATGAAGGAAAGTGAGTAATTGGCAATGAAGCTGGCTAGCTTTTTTAGTCTTTATTTTATCGGAAACCGTGTTAAATTTTGATATGAACAAAAACAATTAAAACGCTCAAGTTCCATTTTATGTTTAACAAACTTTTATGTAAAAATAATAAATTCCTTTGTTCTATTAAAAACTTAAACTTTATCCAATGAAAATGTTAAAATAAACGGTTTTTCCTTCCTTCTGAAAAGTTTTCAAAAAGAGACTTTGAAGGTTTTGCAAGTAAGACATCGAAATACTAAATAAAGTGAGGTAAGTAAACATGTGTTAGATTGACCGGATTATAATTTTCATTTGTTTTCATTCAATGCTACAGGTGAAAATTGTTTCTATATGAAATATTATCCCACTTCGGCCTTGACATTTGCAAATCAATGTCATACGGCAAATTTTTATCATTTACAAGCGCACACATATCTGTCACTTTTGGCTCTTTAAGTACCTACAACGGCCAACGGTCTCCTACTGTCACACGAATATTAACATCAACATCGACTTGTTCCTCTTCCACATTTTTATGTCTACAAGGTTGTCGATTGTGTCTAGTAGCTTCTCAATAGTCGCTCTCTCATTTCTCTTCAGTTGTTTAGTCCGCAGTAGGTTGTTTAATGTCATGTTTGTGTTGATTCATCAATGTAACAATGGGGCCCATATTTCAATTCTTCCTTCATCCTGAAAGTAATATCTGGAACAAAAGCCATGTATTTTTGATCTGTTAGAATATTTTCATACTAATCATTGATACCTAGTTAAATAGTTGACAACATCTGTTTCACTTTCCTCTCTTGTAATATTGCAAAATAACATGAACCTGTCTTCATTAGTTTCATTGGTTATTCTCTTCATCTCATTTCCTCAAAGCGTAAAGATATCGCTGATGACTTTTCGCCAAGAATATCCCAGGTAGCAGAGTGACGTTATTTTTACGCCCATAACTGGTAACTTATTACGTGATAAATGTCTATGTTGTGGCGTAACAATCACGTCGTAACGACGGGAAAATGTCACAGCCCAAAGACGTCACATTTGTACGTCAAAACTACGAAATCTTGTTACGTATTTTTGACCTTACTATTACGTAAATCAGACGTTATATTGATGTAAAAGAAGAGGTTATAATAAAAAGTAGGTATATACATAACATTTTATATTAAAATCTGAAAAAAGTTACAAAGTTTCTTAAAAAATACTGCGAAAGTAACAGGAAAATAAATTCTATCAAGATTTAAAATATTTGGTAATACAATGCATTTTGCCATCATACAATTAAAAGCAGGTATATGTACATAACATTTATATTAAAAACCTGGAAAAAGTTACAAAGTTTCTTAAAAAATACAGTATGTAACAAAGGAAAATAAATTTTAGTAAGATCTAAAATATTTGGTAATTCAATGCATTTTGCCATCATTCAAATTAAAATTAGGTAAATACGTAACATTTATATTGAAAACATGAAAAAGAATTACAAAGTTTCTTTAAAAAACTACAGTGTATGTAACAAAGGAAAAGAAATTCTAGTAAGATTTAAAATATTAGGTAATACAATGCATTTTGCCAACATACAAATTAATAGTCCAAATTTGAAGGTTCTTTGACAAATTTGTTAATTTAAATATATTTAAATCTGCAGAATTAAGAGGGTAGTTATACAAAGAGGAGTAGCCTAAAAATTTTTTCCCAATAAGCTTGATGTCACTTTCCACAGTTAAAAGAATATTATGAACTTCAACTACAACATTATGAGAACCCTCTTCAATAAGACAGTAACAATCGGCAGAAGAGTAAGATACAGCAGTCAGTAAAAAATTTCTATAATATATTTTCTTAAACTGTTTATAAGACTGATGATTTTGTGACATAAGTGGTCCTGTGTTATGTTCATCATTACATTTAAAATGTTCATTAACAAGATCGTATCAACACTTTTACAACTGTTTGATGAAAATTCGAATTCTTTCAAACATCTACATACTTGCTGTAATGGTTTTTTTGACGATTTTACTAAAAATTTTAGTTTTCCCAAGTAATTTTCGAATGGAAAACTTGAGAAATTATCCAATGCTCCAAAAAAACTGACATCATCGCTCAAATGGCAAAGTACGTGAACGTTATAGATTAAAAATTCTAAACCGTACATTTGTTCACTATGGGAAATAAATGTATTCAAAAATTTTTTTGCAAGTTGTGGAGTGAATTTTGCGATATGAGAATCTGAAGCGAGTATGACAATTGCGCAATGAAACAATAGGAAATTTTCATAAACGCTGATATCAATAAGATCTTTAAGCACAAGAGGACCCAAATACAAAAGAAATGTACTCTGACACAGGCCTAGGTTTTCTATTGATTTCCGTAGGAATATTACACTTTAATGAAACCAATCGTTTCGATAACATCTGAACTATTCTATTAGGTAAACGAACTCGTAAATTGCCATTTAGCCAAGAATTTAACAATTTTCTCGTTACACCAAGACATACATTGTGCATGTAGTCTATTGGAAAATAAGTAACTAGTCCTATATTGAGCTTTAATAACGGCGAATCAGACAGATGATGTTCATCATCTTCTTGTGAAATAAAAGATGCATCAGTTCTACGAGGAGCATTTGTGTTTCTTAATACGACACGGCCGCTATAGTAAGAACCATGTTCTATACACTTTTCGCAGGAAGAAAAACCGGAATGTGACTTAATACATTTCAGGAAAGCACGTGCTGGAGCGTCGCAAACAAAGCTATGAATTTCTACTTTAAACGCTTTGGATTCATGTTTGAAACCATTCTCTGATAAAATGACAAGATCATTTATAAAATCGATTAAATAATCAGAAAGAGGACTAGGTTTTGCAGTTCCACAAAATATTCCAACTGTGAAAACGGAACTAATAGCAAGTCCTAAAATTGGCCAAAATTCTAAACTAGAACTTTTGAACAAAGGTAATCCATCTATGTTAAAACTAATCTTTATACTGCCCTCTTTAAAATGAATATTTTGTAATAAAAACTGCCTCAAACAATTTTCTAATCCAAAATGAATATACTGTCCGGTAGTTAGTTCCTTTGTATAAAATTTAATAGGTGTATGTAGCAGTGTTCTAGAATCCAGAGGTAATTCTGGATGTAATGGTTTCAAAATTTTTAGCAGATCATTAACAGCTGATCGTGTAACATTATGACCTTTGGTAGCCCATTGTCTCAGATTTTGTGTTAAACTGCTTTCAGATAATAACGAAATGTCATTTGAATTATCATTTTTAATAGTATTTTCAAAATCAGAGAATTCATTTATTGGTTCTGAAAAGTTATTTTCATCGTTGATATCAAAAGGTTTTGATAAATTTGTAGATAAATTGATTCTGTTAATTGATACCAAATTGAAATTTGTGTTCATTATACACTGTTCATTCAATGAAATAGTAGACAACTCACATGAATTTATTTGTGTATCATGATCTTCAATTTGTTTTTTAATTTTTGATGTCACAAGCTGCAATTCATTAGCTACTCGTCTATAAATTTGTCGTTTTGAAACAATTTCTTTTTTTTTGTAAATTTTATGTTTTACACTCATGGTTAGTTATTAGGAAAAAAATATTAGTGAAAAACTTTCAACTATATTATCTAGTTTCAGAATTTTGATAAAATTACTTATCTGAACGCCGCTGCTGCTTTGTTGTTTCATTTGTTAAACGCTGCGGTGCATGTTTTAACCAATTTTTAAGGTGAGAATTTATATCCTCTACAGTTGCACTCGAGGTACTTTGAACAGCATCTACGGTATTGGTAAAAAAAATTAGCCTTACATTTAACTACAACTTTTTTTAACTTACTTGTGATGGCAGTTTTCAAACTTAATTCTGAAAAAGCCCTTTTGTTGTGACGGGAACCATAAAAACTGTATTCAGTAGCAAACTGATTGGTTAACACATGTTTCATAATTTTATTTGTTTTTGAAAGAGCATCTTTTCCACCTATAGTAGCTAAGTAGGATGGCTAGAAAAAAGTAAAATCAATGATTAAAAAATATACAGCAATTCAATATATTTACTAACCAGTGCTGCTGAATTTTCTTGTTTCTGGATGTGTATTTCCAGAGAATTTAAATCATTCAGATTTGAAATAGGAAACTTGACAGGCAAGTCTGGCGATGGCACTGTTATAAGTTCTCTAACAGAACTAGCAGTTTTCAAATTTTTAAGAATTTGTTCATTCTGTGCCTTAATAATTAATAACGTTGATAATATTTCAGAGCTGTATTCTGTAAAATGAGTTTTAGTCAATTTATCAAAATAACATCAGTGTAGAGAACGAACTTGAGGAAAAATTTTGATCGGCTTCATGGCTACAATTACTAAGTGTTTTTGGTGTAATCGGTGTAGAGAATGAACTCGAGGGAAAATTTTCATCAGCTTCTAAACTAGATGGTGTTAGAATGCTGCTTGTAGTTGGGGAGCCTAAAATAAAAATAAGATTATGTCAATGTCTAAATATCTAGGAAATTATTTAGTATTATGCATGGTCTGTTTATATAATTGATCAAAACTTTACTAGATACTGGCAGCATCGGATGGCTAATTCGTGGTGGTCGAGGTAATAACTTTTTGTTGTTACTTCTCCCTTCATCACTTATTTCTTCGTCGCTAGAGGAAAGAATTCTTTGTGACGGTCTACATATTCTCTTTGTTGCCTGTCGTATTACGTCCTCATCGCATTCACTTTGTAAATCTGACGTTATTTCCGCCAATTTTGTTTTCTTTTTTGCCGTCTCGTAATCATCTACAGTTTAGTAATGAGTGCATTACATAGTTTATTATAACAATAATGTAACATACCTGTCTCAAAAAAAAGGCGTGATATTTTATATATTTTCCATTCCTCTTCAACTGGTTGCTCGTGTCTTGTCAAGGCTTTATCAAAAAGATGTTGTTTTCTGAATGGGGGCCAAAATACTTCTTTTTTACGCGGCGTTAACCACGCAGAATGGACGATACCCAGTCCTCCACCTTTGCCTTCTTCAAATTCAATTCCAACATACGCCATTATGTAAAATTACCCAATAAATTTACACAAACAAACCACAAAAATTTCAGTTATTACCTACGCAGCATAAAATGGATGTGCATGAAACATTCCAGCGTCTTCTAAGTCTAGGTTAGGTCTTCACGAAAACCGCTCAAATGTTAAGCCAAACTCGGTAACACTCGCTACTATTCGCTAAAGTCTTGGCCCCGAACGAAGCACCACGCTTTAACCGCGAAATACAAATTGAATTCTTATTTAAAGTTATTGTATGATTATAATTGTAACAGTAGTTTACTTTATATATATTATTATACAATTCCTTTGTTTAAAAGCGAGTTTGTCATCAGACTCAAGACAGGAAAGAAATCATTAACAAAATATAAAACATATTTCAGAAACGATATTGGATCCATATCAACGTGTTTGCAATAATGACAATATAATGAGGTGAAATATTTTTTTATAAATTTAATTATTAATATACATTATTATTTATGTCTAAAAGTGGAGACTTATTTGTGACGTTATTTCTACGTAAAGCAATGACGTCTCAGATTGGTTTAAAAAATTACGTAAATAAGACGTTAATTTTTAGTGATATGACGTCTTTGACGAATGTTGATGTATAAAAGACGTAATAAAAACGTCAGTCTGCTAGCTGGGATGTGCAGAAATCTTTTTCTTATTTTCTTGGTAGTTTTCTATTTTTCCTTCAACACGACTATTACTTTTCAAACCACCATCGCGTTTCACAGTTAGAAGAACTGTACCAGAATATGCTAGTAAAGAAGCCCTTCTAAAACAGTGCAATGTGTATTCTTCAGGATGAGTCAGTTTTAAGAAAACAGCAATATTCTCCAATAGCATGACTTGTTGCCGACGTTTCGCCAACTGAAACTGATTCTTCTGGTTTCTTTAGCCTTTATTCCGGTGGTCAACTCCGTTCTGGCACATGATTCTTCCGTTGGATGATCATGTGCGGAGTGGAATTTTGGACAATTGGTTTCCTAATGTTGAGAACGTACCTGAGTTACGGCTTAGATTATTTGAATGTTTTAGGAAAACGGTATTTTATATTATACTGCCTTTAGTCATACTCCTGGCTACTATCTCTTTTTCTATCTTATTTATCATTGCTGAGTTGCTCTTAGTAAACTCTGACCCTGTTTCACACTGTCCAGATAATAATATACTCATACTCATCATCATAATAACTTTTCCCATAACGTTTTAAATCATGCACCGAGTCTTAGATGAAACCTCATCTCTTGCCTTCCTTCCCTATACTCATACTTACTCTGGGAAGTAGACGGACGACATCTTTTTTCAGTAACACTAGTTAAATTAAAAATTGTATTATGTTAAGAGAAATGGTCTGAGGTATTGTATTTTACATTTAAATTCTTATGATTACTCGATAATCTTTTCTTCTTCTGAAATATTTATTACTGATTTTGCAATAATTAGATCAGAATGTGAATCAATAAAAAGATTTGTAGGATTAGTATACGAGGACAAGGTGAAAAGTCCCTGAACAATTAAACAACAAGTAATGATTTATTGATCAAAACTTATTTTATTTATCAACATAATTTCCTTGTAGCCCGATAGACGTCGTTCAAACTTTTTTCTAATTTTTCGATCCCTTCCAAATAATACGATTTCGGCAATCCTTCAAAATAGGAGTTTGTTTCAGTGATGACCTCATCGTTGGAGCCGAATCTCTTTTCTTCAAGTTTGGAAATGGATAAAAATAGCAGGGCCTAATCTGGAGCATATGGTGGATGACGAACCAATTCGTAGCGCAATTCATGCAATTTTGCCATTGCGACTGCGGACCTGTGCGCCGGTGCATTGTCCTGGTGGAAGAGCAGTTTTTTGTATGCCAAATACGGCCGCTTTCGGTTTAAATCGGCGTCCAATCGATCCAACAGCTCTGCATAACATACGCCGATGATCGTCTTGCCCTTTTCAAGGTAATCGATATGGACGATACCGTGCTCATCCCAAAAAACTGTCGCCATGACTTTGTTATCCGATAAACCCACTTTGACCTTTTTAGGTTTCGGTTCGCCAGCACAAGTCCACTGTTTCGACTGTTCTTTGGTCTCTGGTGTGTTGTGATGGATTCATGTTTACGAAACGGCGCAAGGAGTCCTTTTTATCGCGCATGAATATTGCCAAACACTCCTTTGAAGTTGTCAACAACAAATAGCAAATAGCTTTCTCATATTCAAAAATTTATGCAAAATGTTCCGCACCCGTTTGGTTGAGATGCCTATAGCCTCAGCAATCTCGTGGCGATCGTCGAATATCATACCATGGATTGTATCGACGATTGCTGGCGTTGTAACCTCAATTGACAGACCAGAACGTTCGGCATCCCTTGTGGTCATACTACCACAACGAAAATCAGTAAACCACTTGTGAATCGTCTCAATATCAATGGTGAGGAGTCCCCATAATGTTCAACACGCAATGCCTTGGCTTTTTTTGATAGAATGCATGGTTTAGCCAGAAATCACGAAAAACTGTTTTCAACCCCTAAAAACACACCCCATTCCGCCCCGGATAGCAGCTGTCGGTTCGATTTATTTTTCCCTCTTTTACAATATCTTGTTCTACAATATCCCGCTGTCAGATTGCTGTAACGAATTTTTTTGTTGTTCAAATACTATTTGTACTGGCCTAATGGTGTTACCCTGTTTTCGAAGACCCTCCCAATAACGGTTGGATCCTCCCAAAGAACGTATGGACCCTCTCAAAAAACATTTGGACCCTCCCAAGAAAAAACGTTCGTACCCTCTCTAATAGTAGTTTGTTCTTCCTCGTATTCATTTTCTTCAGCTGACAGGGCTACAATTGGAGTGGTTTATCGCAATAAAATCTCACTCAGCATTTCTTTCAACTGATCAAACAAGCTTATATTTGAACACTGTATCCCGAAAATGTTTGGATTGAATTTTTCCACCTTCACCAAGGTAGAGGAATTCGCTATAGTGATAAGACATATCTTTCTGGAAAAAATATGATAGTCCCCATTGATGTACCGAATTATTCTGAGTTTTATACGCTAGTTCAATACCTAAGTTACACAGGAAAGTTGAAATATTAATTTTTTTGTTCACACAGAGCGTTTCTAGGGATAATAAAAGGGAGTTCAATTGAAAGAATGATTCATGCATATCATATTCAGTGAAATAAGCTGAGTATATAATGGAAACTTTTACATTTGAAACAAAATAACAATATTGTCAAAACTTCTCACGACTAAATATTCCGTTCATTTTGAAAGGAAATACGTTACTTTGATTCTCTCAATCAAATGTAATATCTGAATCATCGATATTTCAAACATATTGTGAATTTTGCGATCAGTACGCTTTCGAAATATTAAAAAAAATTGCAAAGTCTGCATCTCGAACTGATTCAGATATAGGTTGACAATCGTGTACAACAATAAAAATCAATCGTTTTGAATTATTCTGAGCACAAAGCGTTTCTGACGATAATAAAGGTAAGTTCAGTCTGACAAATATATTACATGTTTTATTATTTTGAAAGAATGATTCATGCATATCATATTTCGTGAAATAAGTTGAATATATAATGAAAACTTTCACATTTCAAAACAAAGTTACAAGTTCTCAGACTAAATATTTTATTTATTTTGAAAGGAAGGATGCTACTTTGATGTTCTCAATCAAATTCATCTTATTAGCTAAATTCAAATCGTCTATATCAAATAAGAATCGCAGTGATAGAATCAGATGGGAGGATGGACAGTCTGCTTTTAAATGTAGAATAAGAACCGGATTGATTATCAATATTTCGCATTTAGACCCAATTAATTTTTTATATGATGCTTTTCATCTTTTCAATACTAGAATCTCCAAAATCCTTCATGAATATAATTTTATTAAAGTTAATTCAACATTTTGTGGCGAGTACAAATGATTCACTCATTGTTATTTGTTTACCTAATGAATCCTCTCATTGTATACACTCACACCCGTTTGCGTTCTCATAATCAGTATGAACTGAATGTGATGAGGCAGGTGCACTGACATTGATATTCAGCTATGATAGTTCATCGGTTCATTAATAGATCATATTTTGAATTGAGATGAGACTTCCGACGCAAAAACATTAACAAAATACTTCAAATATGTCGTCCTGTGACGTTAACTAATCTGAGATTGACATTCAGCTGTGATACTTCATCGGCTTATTAATAATATAGCTACAATAAACATTTTCAGATATAAAATGAAGCGGGGTTCGGATCCCTCTCAATCTTTCTCACCAAAGAATACAATTTTTTTTCATTCATGCACACGTCGTAGACGTTATGATCGATTCACTACCGCGTGACAGACGCCACGTTGAAGACCCACGTGACAGACACCTCGACACGTGACAGACGCCATGTCACCTCGTCCTGCGTGACAGACACCTCGGTGATGTAACACGCCATGACACCTCGTTGACCGCCGAAGGATCACGTGACAGACGCCATGAAACCTAGTTGATAGCCGCCATGACACCGAAGGATCATGTGATAGCTGCCATGACACCTCTCTTACAAACAACCTGTATATACAACATAACACACTCTTTACAAACATTCTGTATATACATTCAAACAATAATTACAAACACCGAATGCCAATCGTCAACAGATAGCATGAAACCTCGTGACAGACCCCATGACACCTCGTTGATAGCCTAAGGATCACGTGACAGACGCCATGACACCGAAGGATCACGTGATAGCTGTCATGACACCACGTGTCTAGGACCTCTCTTACAAACAACCTGTATATACAACATAACACACTCTTTACAAACATCCTGTATATACATTCAAACAATAATTACAAACACCGAATGCCGATCGTCAGCATAAACTGAGTAACTCGCAATCACTGATAACGGTATCTACTCGATAACACTAATTACTCACATTGGATGTTGATCGCCAGACCGGGTGACTCACAATCACTGATAACGCTATCTACCCGATAACGTTATCTACCCGATAACACTAATTACACACATTGAATACAATCGCTCTATTATATACCACATACAAGTTACGACTTGTTGTTGACATGAAACCTCATTGATAAGATTAATATTTCAAAATAAGCATCGGCTATCTAGCCGATAACGTTATCTATCCGATAACACACATCGCCAGCACAGACCGGAAGTGGAGACCTGATAAGTACAAACATCGGAGCACAGACCGGAAGTGACGTCACACTTCCTGGTCCAAAGGTAGTGGACTGTATCTACTGCTAGGGTATAGTCACAATGTTTGTAGATGACATAACAACAACGGTTTCAGGCAAGTCTCTTGAGGAAGTACAAACAAAAATTCATAAGACATGCAAAGAAATGGAGTTCTGGTGCAACAAAAACTCTTTGATTTTGAACAATGAAACAAATTTTCATCTCCATAGAATGATTCCTAAGTTAATAAAGGAAAATTTTCATTTCCTTTCACAACCAGTGTTAAACTTCTGGGTACATGGCTCGACTCCGACTTGAGCTTCAATAATCACATAAAACATGTATGCAAAAATTAAACAAAGTTTTTTATAGAATTCTTCAACTAAAATCATACGTTAATGAACGAACTCTGATAAACCTATATTATACACTAGCTTACTGTCATCTTTCTTACAATATAATATCTTGGGGTTGTGCCAATGATCTTAATAGAGTTCTTGTGTCACAAAAGAGATTAATGAGATTAATTTTCGACTTAGACTACCGTGCAAGTTGTAGAGAAGCATTCAAGAAATACTCGATTTTAACTGTCCCTTCTATTTACATTATGAAGTGCGTTAACTTTGCCAGGAAATATTTCAACACTTTTCATCAACAATCTGACGATCATGACTATAACACAAGGACCATGAATCTCCGTTAACCTCCTCACAAAACCGCTATGTTTCGCAAATCTCCAGTTTATAAATGTATAGTTTTTATAACGCTTTACCAGTTGACATCAAATCAAAACCCACTTCCCATTCATTCAAGAATGGCGTGAAATCATTCGTCCAACGAAAACCTTTTTACTCTATGAGTGAATTTTTGTCTGATGATTTATAACAATATTTTTCTGGGCAGAAACTGTACATAAATTATATATACGGGAAATCTTTTTTATATTATACATATTTCTTACACATACACTACCTACATGAAATTGTCTCACTAATCATTGTACCAATTCTTTGTTTGACTTGCCTTCTGTACTTTGTATGTTATTAAGGTGAATAAAGATTATTATTATTATAATTTACTTAGAAAAATGCCAAAACAACGGTTCCTGAAAATGTAATCAAACATGAAACTAAATTGTTTAGCATGCGATTAATGTATATCTCTGACAATAGTTTGCCCTCCAAAACATTAATAAATGAGAAGTATACATATAGGAAGTAAACTTGTGCATACAATTCATGACTCATGAGCATAACTTTGGTTTATTCAAAACAGTAGTGCAGTGTTACCGCAAAAATGCTTAAAGAAATTGACCAAAAAATAAAACACTCTCAAAGAAGCAAGATGACTTTGCGAGGAAAAAAATAAATAAATTTATATTATTTAGCCATTAAAAATGATTTATTTAACTTTTATTGTAAATAAGAGTTAAAAGCCTATTCATACAAAAGATTGCTCTTCAGTTTATTTAGGTCAAACGGCACAGCAATTCAGTGGCGGCTCCTCGAAGAAGGCTAAGGAGGCTCAGCCTCCTCGCCAATTTATCTTGTTGATCATTCTTCATTTTGTTTCCTGTTTCTCTAATAATTTTTTAAATTTTACAATTAATTCCCCGTTCTCAGTAGTTATTTTTAATCTGGCAACAGTGCCCTGAGGCAAGATTCTCTATATATCTCAAACCCTAAACTGTAAACACGTGTTGCTCAACACAGTTGCCGTTTTTCTGGTCAGTCCAATTGATAAATACCGTAAATAGCTGAAACGGCACAACTCTTGAAAGATTTTAAGGGTTCTACGATGTTAGTTCGGGAAGAACAGGGGTCAATTTATTCAATTTTTTAATGGAAACATTTCAACGACTCGACTTTGCGAATAAATCAGACTTACGACGGCATCTGTAATGGCGGGACATTTAAACGGTCTTCAAATAAACGAACGTAAGTTTTAAATAACATAGTAAGAAACAGAATTCCCTGTAATGCTCCAACTCGATAGAATTTTACATCACGTGCAGTGTTTAGTTTACCATCCATAGAAATTAAATTTCATTAAATGCTGCTGTTGGTTTAAAATCTTATTTAGAAAATGAAGAATTTTTGTTTTTTCTTGATACTTTTAAATTAATATTTGAACAAACTGAACTCATTTTACAACATAAATTCACTAATATAATTTATTCAAGAGATCGTTTGAAACATCTCATTGATGAAATTTCAAGTTTCCGTAATACAGAATTTCATTTTAATTTTTTATTTGGAAATTTTTCAACGGCTTCTACCGTGAAAAGGAGGAAAACATATAATTTGATAGACAAGAAACTACATTATAAACAACTTTTTTATGAAATTTCAGATACTATTAAAGGTCAAATTCGATTCGAGATTCGATTTTCCGATTTACATGAATTGAAGTTTTTTAACTTGACGAATAGAAGATTTATCGAATCTTTTTCAGAAGAGTTTCCCAATACACTTTCAGATAGCTTTAGTTCTAAAATATGCGTTGTATACTCGGTTAAAGATATTTTAGGCCAGTACGACAGTCACGCCGATATGATAAAATATATGATAGATAATGATTTGCAACTTCTACTACTGCTACTTTGTTTGACAGTCACCATTCCTGTCACGTTGGCATCGGTGGAGAGATCATTTTCTACTCTCCAACGTATTAAAACATACATGCGAAATACAATGGGCCAAAATCGTTTATACAATGTTAGTTTAATATCTATTGAAAAAGATTTAGTAAAACACTTACATAATGATACATTTCATGATAATATTATTGCTCATTTTTCGCAAATTAAAGACCGTAGAATTCCGTTAATATATAAAAAAGTTGATAAAATTAATAAAAAAAAACAAAATATGAAAAATTCCGAAAAAAAGAAAAAAACATTAAAAATCCAAAAAAAATAAAAACAAAAAACGAACGAAAAAAAAATTGTTGGCAAGAGAAACTCTATTCGTCCACGTTGGTTCTTGATGGGTAACAATTAATTTTGTCACTGAAGTAGCTGGTACGGTCGCTGCGCAAAGGTTAAATTAATTGGCTGAATAGAGTATATTTTTACAAAAACGTTTTATGTCCAGCCTCCTCTCTCAAAAAGTTCACGAGCCGCCAATGCACAGCATTAGGAATATATTCAAAGCATATTGAAATTAAGAGAAGGAATTCCTAATTTGTCAACCATCTACTTGAAAACCGCTACAGTTTACAGAAAACACTGAAATACTTTACATTCCACATGTCAGCTTCAAATAAACATTAGAAACCTTACAGATTGAAAAACATTTTCAGGTAACTGACATAATCACCCTCAACGAAATGACCGACTTGTACCACTTCCATCTCTTGAAACTTTTAAAGCATATTTATGATTTGTTCATAGTTTATGATTATTAGTACAAATAGCAAGTATATCTGTAGACTTGTTTAGTGTTAGGAATATTACTGATGGTTTGTTGTGCAACGGAAAATGTTGAGCAGGTAAATGCATTAAAGTTTAATAAGTGTAATTTCGTTATTAATTTTTTTAAAACCTTGTCTCAGTGACAAAGGGTACTGTTTATTATCCGAAAGCGGTTATAATCTAATCCGGTCATCCCATTCAAGTATACAATTTTTTATTAAAAAAATTTCCCATTAAAGTTATTTAAAACGTAGTCAGTTTGAAAATGACTGTCGCGGAGCCCAAATTGGTTATTAATCAAAATGAATTTTTGTCAGAAAGTCTTGTTATCCTGAATGCGGTCCTGTTCTTTTGGGCGGAAGCAAATGCAGGAAATTTTCAAGTTTATATTCATGCCAACCTAACTAATATAACTAAACTAGGACAGTAAAATGACTAAAATGGCGTATAAACAAATACCTCTTGTCAGAGACTATCTTCTGAAGTGCTCTCTTCCCTCTTCTCTTAGTTACTAGCATTATGGATCATTTGGTAATGGAGTTAATAGCCTATTTTATTACTGTATATGAAGCTAACCCCAAGGACGTATCTCTACCCAAGGTTCCTTCTTCCTTATTCTAAAGCAAGCAAGAAATCAAAAGTACCTATCCTACTTGGGTACCTATGTATAGCAAAAGATTAGTAATATTTAGATACATAATATTATAATATTTTGGAACACACATATGGAAATGAAGTTTGAAGTTTATTAAATCTGGGCCCCGTTCGTAATTGAAACATCATTAAACATGTTATCAACAATAAAGAATGATCCAGATTGGGAAGATCAGATTGAAATTAAATATGAAAATATTATTCCTGAATATGTAGATGTAAAGGAAATTAGAGAAGAATTTGCAGATTGTCAGGAATTTAAAATAAAGTAAGTTTATGTCAAACATGTATTTTTTTGGGTTATTTTGAAAATAATTTAGGTACTAATTGTTCAAACAGAAGAGGAATGGCATATTTTTATACAATTACATTTCATACTTGTTTCACTTGATTGAAACTAACATATTGAAAAAGTATTTTGTTCTATGGATGTCAAAATGATAAAAACTGTAGAATTCATGTGATAGATGATCTTGAGGCAGCTCCTTCTTGTATTATGTGTAAGAAAAACAAATTTGGGAAGTTTTGGGTATCTTCATTGGACAATTTCTAGGAATTTATCATGACTAGTTTTTACCGTAAAACAAATTGTTACTGAACGTATTTCTTTACTTTAAAATGTGATTTGCCATCTCCCCACACCAAAATATCAAGGAAAATTCAGTTACTGAGCCGACTCGTTAATCCAATGTACTTTGGCCTTAATTATCTGTTTAAACAAGTGAAAATATTTGATCCTTACATTTTCAGAATCGAGCAGTGCAGCATAGATGAGGAATTGGAAGATCTGTCACAGGAATGTATCAAAGATGATGAAGATATAAACGGAGATGTCCATGAAAACTTTGATTATTCAGATACCAAATGCTTGAATAGTTCTATAGGAAGAGACCCATTGAGTTGTGAATATATTGGGAAAAATTGTGTCATCAGTAATACCAGTGAAATTAATTTAATAACTAATGTTAACAGGAAAAGCAAAAGGTTGAAGAAAAATAAATGTGAACATTGCTTAAAAGATCACATCAACTCTATTCACACTAGAGAGCAGAAACACACCTGTGAGTGCTACGATTATGGAAGTACCGACATGTCAACTCACACGAACTTTATACAAAGACAGAAGACACACAAGTGTGGGTATTGTGATTATAAAACCCCACAGAAGTCACATTTAAAAAGTCACATCAACTCTATTCACACAAGAGAGAAGATACACAAGTGTGAGTATTGTGAATATGAAAGCCCTCATATGTCAGCTTTAAAACGCCACATCAACTCTATACACACGAGAGAAAAGATACTCAAGTGTGAGTATTGCGGTTATGGGAGCTCTGACATATCAGCTTTAAAAAATCACATCAACTGTATACACACAAGAGACAAGTTACACAAATGTGAGTACTGTGATTATAGAAGCCCTGACATGTCAAATTTAAAAAGACATGTCAACTCTATTCACACAAGAGAGAAGATACTTAAATGTGAGTATTGCGATTATGGGAGCTCTCAAATGTCAAATTTGAAAACCCATATCAACTCGAAACACACCAGAGAGATGATATACAAGTGTGATTATTGCCATTATGAAAGTGCTAAGATGTCATCCTTGAAACGTCACATGAAGTGTAAACATAAGGAAGCCAGAAAAGAAGAAATATAATTGTAAATATTTATTTATTCATTCGCAAGACCAATTTAGAATACATAAAATACATAATGATTTCACAATATAATTATACAGGGTGTCCCAGGTTTTGGTAGCAGAACTTCAACAGTCGATAGAAAATTTGATTTGGAGAAAGAAAGTTCCTATTAACATATATGCACAGACGCTTAGTTTTTGAGATACAGGGTGTTGAAATTTTAAAAAAAATTCCGTTTTTGCAAGCATTTTCTACTCATAGCAAGCTATGTTCTGTGTGATACCCAAATTTTTTTTACTTATAATTGGTGAAGATTTTGAAGGGATAGTGGGTGTTTTTCTCCCCAACTTCTACGCCACTGGAAAAAGTACGGTTTTGAGACAACCATTTGAACCGCCAATGTTTTCTACACAAAAAGGTACTTGGTCATAAGCTCTCAAGTTGACCGTTTTCGAGAAAAATCAACTTTTATGTTGAATAACATGCTTAATTCTTACTAATTAAACAAAATTTATTCAAACATAGAACAAGTAACAAAACCAAAAAATTTACCATGTTTTTCAACATATAATTTGATTTTTCTCGAAAACGGTCAACTTTAGAGCATATGACTAAGAGTACCTTTTTTGTGTACTTTTCCCAGTGGCGTAGAAGTTGGGGAGAAAAACACCCACTACCCCTTCAAAATCTTCACCAATCATGACTAAAAAAAAAAATTTCATCGCACAGAACATAGCTCACTATGAGTAGAAAATGCTTGCGAAAGCTGTTTTCTGTACAATGAACGGTTCCGGAGATATTTGCAAAAAACGAAATTTTTTTCTCAATTTGAACACTTTTTTCTAAAAATCAAATTTTCTATCGACTGTTGAAGTTCTGCTACTAAAACCTGGGACACCCTGTATAACAAACGTAATTAATTTGATGTATTCATAAAATAAATACCTATTCAAGAACTCAATTAATAAATTTTAAAAACATATGAATATTAAAGATTACAAATATTTTTATTTAAGAACGATCCTAGTTAAGTCTGGACTAAATTTGATGATGTAGATTTACAGATTCCTTTCCTGAAATAGACAGCTTACATATTTTACATACAGCTGATAAAGGCTTGAAACTAAAATTGCATGAATCTCTAGAAATTTACAAACATGGAAATAATACTACTCTTTGAGAATAATATTCACCACTATTTGTCCTATTAGTTTCTATAATATCTTATTACCTAGAAAATTCTATTATTAGGGTATAATAACCCACTATGTCACCATTATGACAGTGTGACATATACATATAGGATGTTAACTTCATTTATTAGATTCAAAAAATATTCCTGTATATTAAGTTTTGATTTATTCAAAATTACAATTAGATATTGGAGAAGAGATTATAAATGAATGAATGTATGAATATAATATTGTGTCATGTTGCCAAGAAACCTTTTATCATGACTTACTTAAATTGAAATAAATAAAACAATTTACAATAGATAAACAAAAATCTGTGGATTACATATAAATAAAATATTCTCTATGAAACCTCTACAGGCTGGTCCAGTTTCGAAAGCGGAAACTTTACTTTAACTACAAAATAATATCAGTTTGTACCATAAACTATATTCGAAAAATGCTTCGTTACAAAGATACAGGGTGTCAAAATTTTTATAAAAAAATCCAGATTTAATAATATTTTTAAAACTACTTTAGATATTCAAATGAAATTTGGCACGTTTGAATAGATAATTTAAATACATCTTTTTACGCAAAAAATATTATTTTACTTCCACCAGTGGCTTACTTACAGACACATCTTCGGCTATTTTTCATAAAAAATATGGTACGCCACTCATTTTTTTAGAAGCAAAAATTATTTCTAGAATCCTTGTTCAATTTACAACAAAAAAAGACTCTTTACTTTTTTCGTTTGACACATCCTTTGCCAGTAAAAAATTTATATACCTGATTTCTGAAAAACAATTAACAAAAACGGAAATAACAAATTTAATTAGTGACTTACAACAATAATAACAAAATGGAGGAAAATTGAAGGTACAATCACAAAAATTGATCGAAATGTAGTCCACCCACCTCAATACATTTTCGACATCTACTCACTAACGCATTTACTGCAGCAGATACTTCATTCAGTTTTTGCCGCATATTGCAGGCTTGCTGAATTCTTAAAACTAAATCTTCCCCTGTTAATACGGTATTATAGTAGATTTTATATTTAATAGTGCTCCAAACGTAAAAGTTTAGCAGATTAATATTCAGTGACCTGGGTGGCCAGGCCACTGGCCCACTTCCATTAACTACGTCATTATTCATGTCATTCCTCCCTGGCCGGCCAATCCATCGTCGTGAATAATTGGTATTGAGTTCTCTTACAACTATTCCAAAATGCGGGGGAGCTCCATCCAGTTGTATCCAACTTTCATGCCTTAAATTAATGGGTAAATCCTCTAGGCTAGGTAGTCCTGCAGATTATTGTTAAGAAACTCCATAAAAAGTTGCGAGTTCAACCTTGGGGGTAGGAAATGTGGACCACAAACATTAACATCAATAACGCCCAACCAAACATTTACGGAAAATTCATTTTGAAATGATCTTGGCCGAATTTCTCGAGGATTCTGATGTGCCCAAATATGGGTATTATGGTAATTTGTTACCCCACGTCTGATAAAAGAGGATTCATCCATCCAAAGAGTCTTATGGAAAAAGTCAGGATTTTCTTCCATTGAGTTTAAAAGCCACTGGCAAAATCTTATTCTCTTTTCAGCATCACCAGGATGCAAATCCTGAACAGGCTGTTGGTGATATGCATGTCTGTGGTCATCGTGTAGTGTTCGTAATATTGTAGTATTGTATGTGAAGGTTCTGAACTGCCTTTCGAGAGCTCAGCCTCAGATCGTCATCAAAAGTACGAACGATACGATTATTCTGAATATTATAGCGACGGTTTCTGTTCCGTTCGTTATTAACATGCAGGCCAAAGTTACGAAAATCCTGATGTGTTCTGATGAAAACGCGAGCATCTGGATCTCTTCTATTTGGATAGCTTCTACGATATTCACGAACTGCATTTTTCAGATTAATACTTGCGCAACACTAATAACAATGTTAAGAATAACTCGAAATTAAATTACCTGACACAATTCAATCAACTGTCATAATAAAATGAAAGAACACTTACAGTAGTAGTTGTTTTTTTTAATGGCCCGCTACGACATTGAAATTTGTCTGAATTCCAGTTGCTTAAAGAATTTTAATTTTTTACTGGCAAACGATGTGTCAAACGGAAAAAAGTAAAGGGTCTTTTTTGTTGTAAATTGAACAAGGATTCTAGAAATTATTTTAGCTTCCAGAAAAATCAGTGGCGTACCATATTTTTTATGAAAAATAGCCGAAGATGTGTCTGTAAGCACGCCACTGGTGGAAGTAAAATAATAGTTTTTACTTAAAAAGATGTATTTAAATTATCTATTCAAAAGTGCCAAATTTCATTTAAATATCTAAAAGTAGTTTTAAAAATATTATCAAATCTGGATTTTTTTATAAAAATGTTGACACCCTGTATCTTTGTATCGAAACATTTTTCGAATATAGTTTGTAGTACAAACAGATATTATTTAGTAGTTATCTGTCTGCCTGTAAAGTTTCCGCTTTCGAAACTGGACCATCCTGTATAGAGCACATAAATAAAACATAAAAATCTGCGAGAAAAACATAAAAATCTGCGAGACCTCCACATATACACGTCACCCGAAGGTGCCCTCAGGGAGAAGTACTGTCCCGCTCCTTTGGTGTCTGGTGGTGGACGGCTTGTTGATCGAGTTAAATGAGGTTGGGTTTTACGCCCAAGCCTACGCAGACGACTTGGCAGCTGTGATCCTCAGAAGACATGCGGCTACCTTGTGCGAGCTTCAGAACACTGCACTTGCCATCGTAGCTTGCTGGTGCCAGGCCGAGGGACTCCGGGTGAATCCTGTAAAGACCGCAGTAGTTATTTCACGAGGAAACGGAAACTGGGGCCTCTACCAGACATTCGTGTGTTAGGAAGGTCCCTGCACATGAAAGGCTTAGTGAAGTACCTTGGAGTTATCACCGATGCTAAACTGAGCTGGAAAATGCACCTGGATACCCGGGCGAAGAAGGCCTTTGCATCCTTATGTGAATGCAGTAGAGCCTTCGCGAACACATGGAGTCTACGGCCAAACGTTCTGCACTGGATCTACACGGCCATGCTCCGCCCAATCATAACCTATGCAGCCGTCGTGTGGTGGCCGGCGTCAGAAACCAGGGCTCTGGAGGTTCTGGTAGGGATGATACCTCTACAGCTCCATATCAAAACCAGTGGCGGCTCGTGAACTTTTTAAGAGAGGAGGCTGGACATAAAACGTTCTTGTAAAAATATACTCTATTCAGCCAATAAATTTAACCTTTGCACAGCGACCGTAACAGCTACTTCAGTGACAAAATTAATTGTTGCCAAACAAGAACCAACGTGGAGGTGTAGAGTTTCTCTTGGCAAACAATTTTTTTGTTCGTTTTTTTTTCTTTGGATTTTTGATATTTTTTATTTATTTTTTTTTTTTCATATTTTGTTTTTTTTAATTATTTTTATTAACTTTTTTTATATATTAACGGAATTCTACGGTCTTTAGTTTGCGAAAAATGATCAATAATATTATCATAAAATGTATCATTTTGTTTTAAGTGTTTTACTAAATCTTTTTCAATAGATATCAAACTAAAATTGTATAAACGATTTTGGCCCATTGTATTTCGCATGTAAGTTTTAATTCGTTTGAGAATAGAAAATGATCTCTCCACCGATGCCGACGTGACAGGAATGGTGACTGTCAAACAAAGTAGTTTATAAAACTGAGGTAAAACTTGTCGCAAATCATTGTCTAGCATATATTTTATCATATCGGCGTGAATGTCGTACTGGCCTAAAATATCTTTATCCGAGTAGGTATATAACCCATAATTCATTGTGCAGTGCTATTTTATCAAAAAATTTATATTTTAGAACTAAGTTATCTAAAAGTGTATTGGGAAACTCTTTTGAAAAAGATTCGAAAAATCTTCTATTCGTCAAGTCGAAAAACTTCAATTCATGTAAATCGGAAAATCGAATCTCAATTTGACCTTTAATAGTATCTAAAATTTCATAAAAAAGTTGTTTATAATTAAATTATATGTTTTCCTCCTTTAACAATATTCTGTTTACCGGTTAATTTAAACTTAATACTCGATGTAATATGTTCCTGCGATTTTTCATGTCTATCTATACCACGAGCTAAATTTTTCAAATCATCATAACCCGAGTGTCCCCAACATGAAGTTGTATCAGATGTAAATAGCAAGCTATATAATTTATTGTGTATTTCGATTTTGAAACATACCTGTTATCGTCACCACTAATCCTTTCAAATCCGGTAAAGGCCGTTTATTTTTAACAAAACACTTTTCTATCATATGTTAATCCACTAAATGGATTTTCTAAGAACCCAGCAACTAAGTCACTCATGATTTTAACGTTCACCGATTAGATAAATTATAACTTAAGTACTTAACCTTACTTCGCCTCGCGGTACAAAAACAAGAACTAACGGAACACGACACGTGTCGCATTCTTCTAGCGGAAGAGCGGTAGCAAGTAATCGTATTTCATTCGACCGACGATTCCGTACGAGAAGCTAGCCTCCATAGGGTGTTGCCATATTCGCTCTTTTACCCTATCTAGCAATTGAACTGCTTGGAAAACGGCAACTGTGTTGACCACACGTATTTAGCGTTTGAGATATATAGAGAATCTAGCCTCTGGCCACTGTTGCCAGATTAAAAATAACTACTGAGAAGGGGGAATTGATTGTAAAATTTAAAGAATTATCAGAGAAACAGGAAATAAAATGGAGAATGATCATTAAGATAAATTGGTGAGGAGGCTGAGCCCCCTTAGCCTCCTTCGAGGAGCCGCCACTGATCAAAACAGTGGCCGCTGGTACGGCGTGCGTCTGTGCCTCGCGGTGATGGAAAATTTAGGATTGGTCAGCCGAGAATTGGCCGATCCCCCGACTGACGCAGGATGTGATATTGTGATAGCCCCTGCTGTCAGGTTTCACACACCAGATATCCTCATAACACAGAAGACGGACTGTGAGAAATAAGACTATGGGCCATTTCCGCCAGGGGGACTCGTGTGGTTCACGGACGGGTCTAAGGAGGTAGATTTTAGTTCCCTTAGCTGCCCACGCAACCGTTTTCCACGGACAGACGAGAGGCTTTGGGCGCACTCTGCGTCCACAGAGTGACTTCTAGGCTTGTCTTTGTGTGCAAGGAAACTCTGGCTGAATTGGCCAGATGGGAAGAAGGGAAACGAAGGAGCCGATGAACTGGCCAAATGGGGTTCCTTGAGGGCCCCTGACCCCGATTCAACGATCGGAATTTCATCGACCACCGGGCTCCACGTCCTCAAAGAGCTACTGGATAGACAGTGGCTCGCGGTCTGGCGTGGTGCTCCTGGCATGAGGCAAGCGACATGGTGCCCCAACATGAGACATTAGGTAGTTCTCGCCTAAACTCTCTAAAACCCTACTCTCTATAAGCAGGGGAGGCCTAAAACTGGGAACAGGACACTCTCATCTGAATAAACATCTACACACAATGGGTATTGTTGAAGACCTAGCTTGAAGTAAATGTGGAGAGGCGGTCGAAACTGATCCCTCTCACATCTTAGCAGAATGTCCAACACTGGCTTCTCTTAGACTACAACACCTCGGCAGCACACATATGCCACTTGAAGTCATAAGAGATATCATTACATGCAAAATCCTAGATAGCCTTAGACCTGCTAGACTTGTCCGCCCCCGTTTTGATTGATGCCATCCTCTAATTTATGAATGACCACTGTAATTATTTGTCTACCGATAAGTATTTATAGTCGTAATGTATTATTGTAAAAAACTCTTATTGAATTTTTTATTTTATTTTATTTTTTAATCAATTTGAATAATTAATATTATTATTATTAATTCTACCGGCTAGCTTTCTTATTGTATTTTATTTATTTTGAATCTTATTAATGTTTGTTTTGATTTGAATAATGAACTTTTACCTTTTTATTTTATATCTATGGAATTAAACACAATGTTCTTTGAATGTTAAAAACTTTTATATTTAAATTTCTATGACTCTATTTTTTTCTCGGGTATCAATTTTAACAATTTTATGTTCAAATAGATCTATGATCTAACCTCAAAATTATTTACTATTTATCTTTGTTTACAAAGTTATAATTTACAATCTTTCTTTCAGATTTACAGACAGATAATAATACAATGGAGAAATAATAAATAAACTTACGTTTAGATTATATCACAGAATATGTTTAAAATGTAGGCAATGTTCACTTGGCTTGATCTTCTTATTAATTTGATAATTCACTTCAACCGTAGTTACACAATTTCTCTGCTATTCACAATAAACACAGGTAAACTATGGTTACTTCTTTAGGAATCAGAAACTGTTGAAAATTGTTAATTCAGTTTTATTCTTTTTATTAAAGATACAAAACTCTTCAATGATGGATTGGAACTTTGTCGAAGGCTGGCTATCGTTCGATGTTACTTATGAATTGTAGGTTATTGTAACCTTTAAACTTTGTTCGGAGACTCGGAACACTACTTGACCTGTTGAAATTATTTACTAACTTCGGTTACTTTGAACTTCTCGAAGATTGGAACACTTGGGTTCACCGATGTTTATCCAATAAACTAAGGTTATGGAAAATTTTATGAGTTGCAAAAGTACCTTGACTCTACAGATGTTGATTGCTAACTAACTTGGCTTGTCTTCAGATGCCTTTTATAGGCCTTCAAAAAGGACGCCAAGTATTTTCAAAAATAACCAATGAGGTGCTTAATTTACCTATCAAGAATGCTTTGATGATTGTTGCAAACTGACAGAAGTATTACATTGTTACTAGTCTGACGTTTATAAAATCGCCTCGCCCAATCAGAATTTAGTATTCTATAAATTTTGAATTATTGGACATTTTCAACTTATTTTAAATGATGATGATTCCTCCTTTTTAAATTCATATTGCCTACATTTTTCCACACACTTTGGTATAAGATAACCTATGATTAGGTTATTATTAATATAATTATTCCAATAATTATTATAAATTTGACAGTTATCATTCTTAAAAACTAATACATAATATAATATATCAATAACATTTCTTTAACATTATATAACTCAAATTTACTAATCCTAACTTATATCTATAACATTTTTCAATAGTTTGTGCTATCTCATGATAGTTTTTGTAATCATTTTAATTATGATTTCTGCCTTCGTAACACTGTACGTTTATTCACTTTCAATGAAGTTCTTGTTTTACACTTCTATCCTAATTACATTGTTGTTTATTATGTTTTACATTGTTTATTATATTATACTAACTATTATTTAACTTTTAATATTGTTTTTAATTCCATATAATATCTTTTTATTAATCTTTTCTGATTTTCAATGTTCGGTAAGTTCTAATTTTATCATTTTTGTTGTTTAGGAAATGAAATCATAACAGTATGTTGAATTGTAGTTGCATACAGTCTAAATAATAAAAGCAAGTATCATTAATTGTAATTGATATTATCAATTTGTTCTTTAATTCTTACTTTACTCATTGGTTTCGCTGATTTCTTTTATCTGAGTAATTGTTTTAAGTTCTTCTCAGTGACTAAAGGATACGGTGTATTATTCGAAATTGGATTGAATCTGTTGGGACATGAAAATTCATCACACCTAATGCCTATTGATTGATTGTATATAGTTATTGTTTGTTTAGAGAATATGTCATTGAATGTCAATCAATTGCTATTTTTCATTGTATTATCTGTTCGAATATATCTACTTATCACGTTGTAATTACTTGTTACTGCTATCCACACTGAAATTCCAACAAAATATCGATATAGAATAAAATAGAATAGAACTTGATTTACAAAGAACCATTGTAGTTGGCAAATGTGTCACGATAGAATGAAAATAAAGTACAAAATTTAATTTACTATCACAAAACACTCATTACTTTGTTTATTTCACTTAAACAATGACAATTCCTGCATTGCACTTATGTATACATTTTTCACCAAAACATTTGAAACATAGTCAGTTATAAATGGCTATCGCACAATAGGTTACTAATGAACATAATTCAAAATGTTTTTTTATTCTGAATGCCGTCCTGTTCATCTTGTTGCGGAGCAAATACTAGTAACTTTCAGATTTACATTCATGCATACCAGCCTAACTAAGAAACTAACGCCACAGCGTTAGAAACACCTCTCTATGTGCTGTGCTACTGTGTGAACAAAATGTCGGATCAACAAATCCAACACCAAGGTCATTATTCAGCTTAGTTAAAGAGCCGTGAGGCTGTGAGCTAACCGTTATTCATCTTTACATACATAACAATATCTTGATGATGCTCGTACACACAATTTACTTTACATGTGGAAATTGAGTTAGTATTTTATTAATGTTGACCTCTTTCATAATTGAAACTATCACTAAACATGTTATCAACGGTAAATAATGATCCAGTTTTAGAATGTCAGATTGAATTTGAATATGAAAATATTATTCCACAATACATAGATATAAAGAAAATTAAAGAGAAATCTGTAGATTGTCAAGAATTCAAGATAAAGTAAGTTTATGTCATAAACAACATCTATTTTTATTTGGTTATTTTGAAAATAATTTACTCCTTAATTATATTTTGTAACTTGCTCAATTTGAAAAGGAATTGAAAATAAAATATCAAGTTTTTTGTTTTATGGGGATCAAAAATATAAAAAAAACAGAATCCTCAAGATAGGCAGTATCTTGAGGCAGCCATTTCTTGTATTATGTATAACAAACATCATCAAGTGATGGAAAACAAATTTTGGGTATCTTCATTAGACATTTAGGCATTTTTCATGTAAATCAAATTGTTACTGAACATATTCTTTTAGTTTCATTGCCCACATCAAAAAAAAAGGAGACTTTAATCCAATGTACTTTACATAATTCTCAGATTGAGCAAGGAAAAATATCATTTCATCTTTACATTTTCAGAATTGAGTGCGTACATGAGGAATTGGAAGGTCTCTCACAGGAATGTATCAAATTTGAAAAAGTAGTAAATGGAGATGAACAAGGAAATTTTCATTGTTCAGATACCAAGTGCTTGAATAGTTCGATCAAAATTCCAGGTGTAATGGAATGCCAATATAGTGGGGATAACATGGAAGATCATTTGATGGTTGCACATAACAAGGAAAAAAAGATTGATCCACATTTGGAAGGTCAGATCGAAATTAAATATGAAAATTTTATTCCGGAATACTTAAATATAAAGGAAATTAAAGAGGAATCTGTAGATTGTCAAGAATTCAAGATGAAGTAAGTTTATGTCAATAAACAACGGATGTATTGTATTTTTGGTTATTTTAAAAGTAATTTACTTTATAATTAGAAGAGCTATGCCATATTCCTAAACTGTTACACTAACAATTGAAAATAAAATATTAAGGGTTTTGTTCTATGGGAATCAAAAATGCAGAATCCACAAGATATCTTGAAGCAGCCATTTCATGTATAATGTAACAAACACCATCAAATGATGAAAAACAAATTTTATATCTTATTAGACAATTCCTAGGCGTTATTCATAACTAGTTTTTATTCTAAAACAAATTATTCATATCGAACATATTCTTTTACTTTTATTGGTCTTCTCGTACCAAAAAAATAAAGGAGACTATAAAATCCAATGTATTTTGACTTATTTGTCAGATTGAACAAGAAAAAATATCATTTGATCTTTACTTTTTCAGAATCGAGGAGTGTATTGTAGATGAGGAATGTATCAAAGATGAAAGTGATCTGAACGGAGTTGACAATGAAAATTCTGATAGTTCAGATACCTGCAGCTTGAATAGTTTGATCAAAATTCTGGATACAAAAGACACATGCCATAGTGGGTATAATTGTGATGATGTAACAAACATGGAAAATCATTTGATGGTTGCAGATAACAGGGAAAATCACTCTTATGTTCAGCAAAATATTCCATCCTCTAACTTGGTATCCAACACCAGTAATACCAGTGAAGTAGCTAATGATACCAAGAAACGCAAAATGGTGAAGATCTATAAATGTAAACATTGCGATTATGAAAGCCCTCAAATGTCAAATTTAAAAAGACACATCAATTCTGTACACACAAGAGAGAAGGTACACAAGTGTCAGTATTGCGATTATGAAAGCCCACAGATGTCAACTTTAAAAAGTCACATCAACTCTATACATAAACGAGAAAAGATTCTCCAGTGTGAGTATTGTGATTATAGGAGTCCTCAAATGTCACAATTGAAAAGCCACATTAACTCTATACACACAAAAGAGAAGATCTACAAGTGTGAGTATTGTGATTATGGAAGCACTCGACTGTCTACTTTAAAGAATCACATCAACTCTATACACACCAGAGAGACGATACTCAAGTGTGATTTTTGCGATTATGGAAGCCCTCATATGTCTAATTTAAAAAGTCACATCAATGCTAAACACACAAGAGAGAAGATACACAAGTGTGACTATTGCGAATTTGAAAGCGCTCAGATGGCAAATTTAAAAAGTCACATCAACTGTAAACACACAAGAGCGATGATGCATAAGTGTAACTATTGCGATTATGAATCGCCTCAGATGTCACATTTAAAAATTCACATCAACTCTAAACACACTAGGGAGAAAATATACAAGTGTGACTATTGTGATTATGGAAGCCCTCAGATGTCAGCTGTAAAACGGCATGTCAACTGTATACACACAAGAAAGACGATACTCAAATGTGAGTATTGCGATTATGAGAGTCCTCACATGTCATCTTTAAAAAGTCACATCAACACTAAACACACAAGAACAATGATGCACAAGTGTGACTATTGCGATTATGAATTCCCTCAGATGTCACATTTAAAATATCACATCAACTCTAAACACACAAGGGAGAAGATGCACAAGTGTGACTATTGCGATTATGAAAGCCCTCGGAAGTCAACTTTAAAAAGTCACATCAACTCTAAACACACGAGAATGACGATACTCAAGTGTGACTATTGCGATTATGAAAGCCATCAGATGTCCCATTTAAAAAGTCACATTAACTTTAAACACACAAGGGAGAATATACCCAAGTGTGACTATTGCGATTACGAATGTCCTCAGATGTCAACTTTAAAAACTCACATCAGTTCTAAACACACAAGAAAGAAGATACACAAGTGTGACTATTGCGATTATGAGAGCACTTATATTACAACTATAAAACGTCACATCAAGAGTAAACATACGGAAGCAAGACGAAAAGTTATATAAATATGAATAATAATAATGATCTCTTTATTAATAAAATTTATATTGAAATACATACAATTTATTTTATTTGATACCATAAACGAGGTTAACCGATTTTAAGCGAGTCGAAACATACAAAATCCGAATATACCGTAAAAATCTGATATCGTACGGTCGCAAACCTAGTACAGGCCAATATTTTCCGACCCGACCACATTATCATCGTTTGATATATCATAGTGTGTTGCTAACTATGCAACTGATAATGCTATCCGAATAAACATCTTACAACTATCATTACTCTTGCAACTGCTTGGTTTGTGTTTTCCGTAAATGGTAAATGTAAATCATTCCGTACCGTTGAATAGAGATTAAAGACCGAACATATCGTAAAAATATATATGTCTTAACCGTTTTTCTTTTACCGATTGAGCTTCTTCGCATTTTCCATTTTTGTATAGTATACCGTTCAATTGCATCCACTAATTATACTCAAGTGTGTTTAAAGAGCAAAGTTATAATCAAGTGTCAATTGCAATTAAAGCCTACAACTTTGATACTGTTCTTCTGCCCAATGGGCCCTGGTTATACATCACTGTAGCTACCCTAAGGACAAGGCTGTCTATAGATAGCATAGTAACAAGTCTTGTAGTGAGGAGAGGACCATAGCAGAAGTCCTCAAAGAGGAGTGAACCTTTAGAAAAATATGACGCCCGAGAAATTGAAGTTTACCGCAAAAGTGAAAAGGCACGTCATAATAATTTATCCAATAGATTACAAAAATTGAATATATAGACAAGTCATCTAAATACTAAAATGATATAATAATACTAACAAATGGATAAAAACAGTTTCTTACAATTTATTAAACAACAACTATAAAACACAAAAAATAATAAAGATTATTTTTCCGACCCAAATATCGACCAATAGAATTGCACCATTCGACGTCACGTGGTACAACCTACATGGTATTATACTGATAATTTTTTGAAAATTTTCTCTGGTAGTTGCTATATATAAAAAACAAAACATGATCCAGTCAAATTAACTACACGTCAAACTGACAGGTTGAATTCAATTGTGAAAATTGGAGATTTTGCATGAAAATGAGTCGATTTCGAGTTTGTTCTATGTCCACCATCGATAAAAAAGTCAAAGGAAATGTTCATTTGGGACGGAAAAATAATCCCCCGAATACCACACGAGCTTCAAAATTATCTGGCATTTCCCTCAAGGTTCCCTGCAAACAAATAAAGTCGTCAAGTTTTTCAGGAAAAATCACTCGCGCTTCGCGCTCGTGATTTTTTAACCTGAAAAACTTGACTCCTTCATTTGTTTGCAACGAACCTATCGGGAAATACCCGATAATTTTGAAGCTCTTGTGGTATTATATATGATAAAATAGCATTGTTATTTATTTTTAGAATCTATTGAATAAAAATTGTTGGTTAGGTAATTTATTATACAAACTGTGCCAAAATAGTATGAATTCAATCTATTCAATTCCAATCTGTGATTCTCATATTGCAAGTTCGAACCATGGCATGTGTTATATTTATGAAAAATATTTTGCAAATTGAAAGTTGATAAATTACTTCTTACTTAAGAAGTTCAAAAATTTACAAATTGGGAAATGTTAATATGTTATGGCTCTTGAATTTTTTTTTGCATCCATAGTAGGAATGGCTTATTTTGCAGCACGAAAACACAATTGGCCTCACATGACTTACCCCAAAAAATTCTAATAACCTGTTCAAAATTTGAGTGATGAAATGATCGTATCAATAACAAATGTTAGCGTGAGAAATATTAAATGAATTTCTAAAAGAAACACAAACCAGTTCACACCCGCTACAAGGAGTATGATATGATACCATAGCTGGCATGGTCAAGAGCGTTTCAATTAATTTCACAAATGTTTTGTTGTAAAGGAAATCATAAACCTGTCAAGATGATTGAATGAGAGGCCTTAAGAGAGGAAAATAATTATAAACTATCTTACTGCTTATTGGGTTAACCATTCTTCCAAATTTGGTACAAAATTAAAATCAGGATCACTATAATTAAAATGATTGGTTAAACAATTCGGGGATCCTTCCCTAATTGTAGAAAAAGGACGCATTATAAATATCAAACGAAATGCGAAAAACCTTCAGTTACATTTTCTAACTTGCATTAGTCTCTTGGAAAATCAGGTGGCACTTTGTCACTTTCAATTGAATTAATTTTAATAGATTATTCAGAGTGTTTTGAGTAAGAGGGTGTTTTCGCTAAAATCAGAGTCTTAGTTTTATTCAAGTTCAAGTCAATGATACATTTAATCGGGTAATCAAGGTAAAACTACGGGAAGAGCTGTCTACATGGCACTTTGTAACATACTGGACTCGTTGAACAAAAATAATGAAACTGCTGCAATATGTCTAGACTTATCCAAAGCTATACTTCTCAATAAATTAGAACGTTACGGAATCAGAGGACCATCGTTAAAGCTAGTAGAAAGTTATCTGCAAAATCGTGAACAGATGTTGCAGAAACGGACCTTAATGGCATTTTACATAGCTCAAATAAAAAATATGTAAAAAGAGGCGTGCCTCAAGGCTCAATACTGGGACCCCTCCTTCACATTACATATACAAATACCTTTGCTATTGAGAATAATATCGTCCAGTTCGTTGATGACACCTAGAACAAAAAATCAATAACAACTTTGTTAAATTGAAAGATTGGTATCAATCCAATAATTTATAGCTAAATGTCAATAAAACTCAGTTAATACATTTTTCTTATTATAATAAAGACGAAAAAATTATACTTACACACGACAATCCGAGCATACAGTCTAATGAAACAATCAAATATCTTGGCATTGGCCTGGATTCTCGACTGGACTGGACTTATCATCTAGACAGCCTTGCACCTAAAATTTCAAAATATAGCTACGCCCTCAAAATAATTGCTCAACGTGTTAATAATCAGACATCACTTACCGCATACTATGCCTATATTGAGTCTCGAGACTACGATACGGAGTCATATTTTGGGGTAATTCTACAGATTCAATCAGAATATTTAGATTCCATAAAAGATGTATTCGAAACATATTTGGTTTAACATATAAGGAAAAGTGTAAACAATATTTTATTAAGCATAAGATACTTACTATGTACAGTATTTATATATATGAATGTATAATTTTAATTGAAAATATTCCTACATTCTTCAAAACGCTAGATCATTCACACAACACCAGATTCAAGGAAAATCTAACTTGCAATTAATACAATTTCTCCTACCTACAGAAAAATGTAAAATACATGTTAATAAAAATATATAATGAAATTCCAATTCCTATGAAAAATAACCCATTGAAAATTTTTTTTAAAGGAATTAATCAATATTTTAAAAGAGAAGGCCCATGACTCGGTAAAAGAATTTTTAATTGATGATGGTCTTAATAGTATGGTCTAATTTGTTTTCGTTTTAATATGTTAAGAATGCTAGAAAATAAGTTTTTAATTTTTAACTCTTGTTCATTCTATTATGTTTTAAGTGTAATACCTGTTAGAAAATAAGTTTTATGGTGCGATTTTAATTAATAACTTAACAGTTTTCTATTTTAGATTTAATATGATATTAATTACACATTATCTATTATTTCAATTATATGCATTGACAAGTTCTACACCTAAAGGTATTTTATATAGTTACAAATAAATGGAATTTATCTATCTATCAGTTCATTTTAGATTCCCTAGGTTCATCCTGGTTGGATAATCATTTTAATAATCTTAGTTTCATTTCTTTAGATTCTGTAAGTAATTTTATTTTAACTTTATGTTTCATTCTTCGATTATTCTTATTAATAACTTTATATTATTAGTAATACGTTAATTATAATATTCTCTTTATTATCTTTAATTATCATAGACATTCTTTTCATTATTCTCATTAGCTTTTAATTGTTGTTTATTAAATATTCTAATGTTGTTGAATACGAGTTTCTCTGATGAAAACTAGCATTTATCCCTCCACTTACCTTCCAGTGTTTAAATTCATCTTTCTAGTTAAATAAAAAGGGGAAAATGTCAAAGATATTTTTCACGTTTGTGAAAGTTTTATAGTTTCATAGAGGGAGAGAGCCATGTTACAATAGTTTTGTTCTGATTTTTTATTAGATGACTTTTTTCATAGGTTGCACTAATAGGATGAAATTGTAAAGTGTAACTTTTCTCTAAATTCATTATAAGATCATTTCGGTTAAGATATTCAACAATTGACTTTAGATCACATTTCAAGTTTTCTACCATAATTTTAGAATTTTTGCTGCTTAATACTGCAGAAATGCCATCAATAAATGGACATAAAAAAGTTGATAAATACATATTTATCCACATAATTCAAATATGATAAAAGTAATAGTGGGCCTAGAAAATGGCCTTGAGGTAGCCCTACTACACTATTACGTTTGTGAGAATTCACTTCATAATATTGTACATGTTGTTTCCTATTAGTCGAGTAGGATCTTAATATCTTACTACACCGACCACACAACCCCTAACACCCAAGTGTTTCAAGAAGAATATCATGGTTTACGCAATAAAATGCTTTGGATAGGTCAATAAATACAGCCATGACTTTATTACCTGCATCTAGTTCTCTATAAAAAATATTCAAAAATGATGAAAGCTGTATTTGTAGATTTTTTATTTTGATAACCGTGTGGACTATTAGATAAAATGTGTAAGCTATTGAGAAAATAAATTATTTTGTTCGCCAAAATTTCATTTTGAAAAGCCTGATAGTAGATAAATTGGTCTGTAGTTAGAAAGTAATTTAGGATCTCCTTTTGTTAAAAGGCAATTAACTTTCGACTTTTTGAGCATATCAAGAAAACAACCTTTGCCAATTCATTTGACATAAAGGGGAACGTATAAAAGATACCGAACGACCATACCACAACGTAAGGTTTGTTTGAAGAATGAATCCGATCCGGTAGGTTCTGGGTGCTGCCAATTGAAAGTATACAATATGCTTCTATGTGGTTTTACTCCCAAAATTTTGAGAATGCTTACAAAATCTACCCAAAATCCTTACAAACTTATTTCATACATAGTCTATGGTATATAATATGGATTACTTCTAGGGTTTACTTGTTCTTAATACATAGTGATTTAGGATTCTGAATCGAAACCAAAACAATATGTTATAATGTCATCTCATAATTTATGATGTCAACTGTCAATTTTAAATTTCGATAACAAACAAAACACAGAACTCAAATTGCGTAATGAGTTAATGACTAACGGACTTCTGTGCCATTGCTCCTTTCTTTTACAGTTTACAGTTTCATATTTCCATCAAATATAATAGCAGTTAACAAAACGGTTATGCCAAAAAAGCAACTGTCATAGCAACTTAGCAACAAGAACTTGTTTAGCTTAGCTTGCTTACTTTGTGTTTTTTCCACATTCCGTCACAACAGGTGGTGGTTGTGCATAGACGTGAAATCAAAAAAATCACAACCTATAATTTGAACTACCGGTTTCCCGTTTCGATAGAGCTTATAGTAATACAAAAATTAATTTGCTTGTAAAGCAATAAGTCATTAATTTATGGTGTTCATTCTGAGTTTAAATTGTCACAGTTCGTTACACTATTATCACTTTGAAGTGGAAGGATACAGATTTTTACAACTGGTTTTTTATAAATACCGTTGATCGTTTTGATGGTAACTGACCTGACAACATCGTCGTTTCCCTTATGCAAGCTGATTTCTCGTCCAATATGCCAATTAAGCGTAGGGGTGTTATCGTCCTTAACGTATTCTTTGGACCACCTGGCCCAAAAGTGTTGTAAAAGTTGTTGGGTTCTTTGGAAAAGAACGATTTCCTTTAATATCCTCCAAGTTCTCCAAGCAATCAGTGCAAAAAAACGGCGCAATACAGCCAAAAACGATTCAGTACTCAGATCGCTAGCAAGTTCAAGGTGAATCGCCTTTATAACGGAACAAATAAAAAGACAAATATATGGTTTAGTTTCTTTAGTGGTTTTCGACCGTTTCTATCGCGAATTAAAAATGGCCCGGCATAATCAATGCCAGAATTCAAAAATGGCCTTGCAGGTGTAATCCTAGATTCAAAAAAATGCCATCATATATTTAGTATTGGTAGGACTCAGTTTATAAATGGCTAATGCGAAACTCAAGTTGGTTATTAATAAAAATAATTCAAAATGAACTTTTGTCAGAAAATATTGTTATTAAGGGTTGGTCATCTTGGGGCGAGGACATATGCTAGTAACTTTCATAATTACATTCCTACATTGCCAACCTAAGGCCACAAAATTAAAGTTAAAACTACTCTGTGCTAATTTGTTAACAAAATGGCGGATTAACAAAGCTTACCATAAGGTAAAGGTAGGATCTTGATGATTCTCGTACACATTTACACCACTCACGTATGGTAATTGAGTTTGTATTTTATGAATGTGGACCCCTTTCATAACTGAAACCATCACTAAACATGTTATCAACAATAAAGAATGATCCAGATTGGGAAGGTCAGATTGAAATTAAATATGAAAATATTATTCCGGAATACTTGGATATGAAGGAAATTAAAGAGGAATCTGAAGATTGTCAAGAATTCAAGATGGAGTAAGTTTATGTCAATAAACAATTGTTCACTCGTCATGTTCTTGTTGGTAATTTTGGAACTAATTTAGTACTCCATATAAAAGAGCAACACATATTTTTCAATAGTTACGTTTCATAATTTGCTCCATTTAAAAAGTAATTATATTTCGAAGAAGTTTTTGTTCTATGAAGATCAAAATGATAAAAACTACAGAATCCACAAAATAGGTAATATCTTGGAGGAGCTATTTCTTCTATTATGTATAAAAAAACAACCAAATGATGAAAAACAAATTGAGAAATTTTATTTTAATGAATGAATTCAAAAATTTTTTCATGACTAGCTTTGACTCTAAAACAAATTGTTACTAAACAAATTCTTTTACTTTTCTCACCACCAAAAAAAATTACTAGGCCAACCCTCTAATCCAATGTACTTTGACTTAATTGTCAGATTGAACAAGTAAAAATATTATTTGATCTTTACATTTTCAGAATCAAAGAGTGCAGTGAGGAAGGTGACGAATTGGAAGATCTGTCACAGGAATGTATGTGTAAAGCTGAAAAAGATTTGAACGGAGATGACCATGAAAATTTTGATTGTTCAGATACCAAGAGCTTGAATAGTTCCATCAAAATTCTGGGTACAAAGGAATGCCAATATAATGGATATAACATGGAAAATCAGTTGATGGGTGCACATAACAGGGAAAATAAGTGTTTTGCTCAGCAAAATATTTCATCCTCTAATTTGGTATCTCACACCAGTAATACCAATGAAAGCCCTCAGATGTCGAATTCAAAAAGTCACATCAACTCTATAAACACAAGAGAGATGATACACAAGTGTGATTTTTGCGATTATGGGAGCCTTCATATGTCACATTTAAAAAGTCACATCAATGCCAAACACACGAGAGAGAAAATACACAAGTGTGACTATTGCGATTATGAAAGCCCTCAGATGTCAACTTTAAAAAGACACATTAATTCTGTACACACAAGAGAAAATATATACAAGTGTCAGTATTGCGATTATGGAAGCCCTCAGAAGTCAACTGTAAAAAGTCACATCAACTCTATACACACAAGAGAGATGATATATAAGTGTGATTTTTGTGATTATGGGAGCCCTCATATATCACATTTGAAAAGTCACATCAACGCCAAACACACAAGAGAGAAAATACACAAGTGTGACTATTGCGATTATGAAAGCCCTCAGATGTCAACTTTAAAAAGTCACATAAACTCTAAACACACAAGAGCGATGATGCACAAGTGTGACTATTGCGATTACGGAAGCCCTCGGATGTCAACTTTAAAAAGACACATTAATTCTGTACACACAAGACAAAATATACACAAGTGTCAGTATTGCGATTATGGAAGCCCTCAGATGTCAACTTTAAAAAGTCACATCCATTCTATACACACAAGAGAGAAGATACTCAAATGTAAGCATTGCGATTATAGGAGTCCTCAAATATCGCAATTAAAACGTCATATTAGCTCTATACACACTAAAGAGAAGATACTCAAGTGTAAGCATTGTGATTATAGGAGTCCTCAAATGTCGAAATTAAAAAGTCACATTAACTCTGTACACACAAAAGAGAAGATCCACAAGTGTCAGTATTGTGATTATGGAAGCCCTCGGACGTCAAATTTAAAAAGTCATATCAACTCCGTACACACAAGAAAGATAATACTCAAATGTGAGTATTGCGATTATAAGAGCCCTAAGATGTCGAATCTGAAAGGTCACATCAACTCTATACACACAAAAGAGAAGATACACAAGTGTGAATATTGCAATTATGGAAGCCCTCAGATGTCTACTTTAAAAAATCACATCAACTCTAAACATACAAGGGAGACAATACTGAAGTGTGAGTATTGCGATTATGGGAGCCCCCATACGTCACATTTAAAAAGTCACATCAATGCCAAACACACAAGAGAGAAGATACACAAGTGTGACTATTGCGATTATGAAAGCCCTCAGACTTCAACATTAAATAGTCACATCAACTCTAAACACACAAGAGAAAAGATACACAAGTGCAACTATTGCAATTATGGAAGCCCTCGGATGTCAACCTTGAAAAGTCACATCAATTTTAAACACACAAGAGAGAAGATACACAAGTGTGACTATTGCGATTATGAAAGCACCTATATTACAACTTTAAAACGTCACATCAAACATGAACATACGAACGCTGAAAGAGTAGTTATTATATAAATGTGAATAATAATTATAATCTCTTTATTCATGAGCAGTATATACAATAATTTTGAAATTCATACATTTTCGTTTCATAAGATACTTACTGAAAATTGAATTAGTAAACACATTAGAGCTAATCTAAAGTTAATGATATATTAAAAGAAAAAAAAAGACCTAAGAATAAAATTGCTAAAATATTACGTTACCAAGAATGATGAAGAATATTAAAAAAATAGTAAAAATAATAAAATTCTAAATACACACTCAAAATTGATAATTCACTATCAATTAGGTACATTTATTTAAAAAGGAAAGTGTAATGAAATTGTATTGAGCCATGATTCAATGAGAAATGTATACCTCAAGTCAACAGAATACTTACATAATTTGGTTAAGGCAGCCATGATGTCTCAAGTGTGAAAAATCACGAGAGGTGAGGAATGATGATCAAGTTGTAAAATGAAAGTTGTTTAAGAATTTGTTACAACAGTAAGAATTAGAAAAATATAGTGACTATATCACGAGAGACTTTTCTTTCTCCATTCTCATCAGAAATAGTGTCTCAGAAATTTGTAAGCTATAAATAAACCAACAATGTTGAAAAATGACCCCTGAATTTTTTCAGATTCTTTTGCCCATATTAACCCGTGTCTGTAAGATGTTAAAGTTTAACATTGAGTTTAAATGAGGATTTTGCGATTCGAGAGACTTTAGAGCTAACTTTTGATGCTTCGAACGGATTGTTTTGAAATTTCGTATTCTTACGTTTTGGGAATCGCTGAATTCAAATTTGATGTAAAAAATCAAATTTTGAAATCAATTTTTGGCAGTTCCGACTGTCAAAAACTGTCAATAATTCAAATTTATATACAATTTAATGAATACATTTTTCATAGATGTGATTGTATATCATTTAGGAGCAGCTGAATTCAATTTTAATATCAAAAATTATCAAGAGTTCAAAATTAAAAGCATTATTCTGAATATATTAACTAGTCTTCCAATGGTATAATTTGATGTCAAAAATTCATTTTTACTATTCCAGCTTTCAAAATAATATTTTAAATATTTTTTTTGGAATGAAAAAAAATTAAATGTTTAAATTTTGTAACTTTTTTATTTTAAAATAGTATTGAAGAATGAAATACGAATAAGATTGTCCAGGCTTTAAATATATGAGCATTATAGAACCAACTGTTTTACTAAGGCCTCTTTTGTTACGCTTGAGTACAATTTGTTATATATTTCAGCAGCTTGCAACACAACTATTTCTGCTCTTCATTGACAGTTAGTCTTTTGTTATAATCGGTGATCATCATTAATAATTTTGAAGTGTGACAATTTTCAAACCAGACTGACTCTTAAAGAAAGCCATTGTCATCTTCAGTGATAGTGTTGTTATTATAGCTTAACATTAATTATGACAGATGACGCGCAACGATGCGCGCCACAATTTGAAATATATTGTATAATATAACGGATAAAATCAAATGAAATTATTGAAAAACATTCGGATTAAATAGTTGAATTGCATTAATATTCAAAGATTTTTGACAGGTACATTTATCAAACTGGAATTTTGACATCAACTTTGAACTCGGCGACCTCAAAAGCCTATAAAATCACATCACGGATGGATTTTTTGAAAAAATTGCTTATTAGTTTATTAGTTAAAACTAATGACAGTTTCTTGATAAGTATAACAGGAAGGAAACAGTATCAGACCGTTAGGCTTGCCCCAAGTTACCAAAGAGGAATCCTTTAAATCTAAATATATTATCTATAAATCATCGGCGTGGTCGAATGCGAAATAGACCACTGTTCGGAATTTGTGCTAATTAGCTATTACTGATTTCATCTCTCTTAAGAGAACCTGAGCAGGTACTCGCTCGCTGGCATGAGGGGTAAATCCAGCAACATTGAAAACCTCCCAGTTTTCCAGTTGGGGTGAACTTTAAATAGACCACCGGCTTTAGATTCGTATGCAATCATTCCCACAACCAGATTTTGGGACTAACTTTATAATCGTTTTATTGTTGTTATATACCAATTTTTTTAAAATTATGTCCAATATAATCATTTATCATTATTTAATTTGATTAACAAGTATAACTGGTAATTCCTAAACACTTTTCAGCGAAAGCGTCCTTCAGAAAGAAATTCAGTATAAACGCTTGAATATATATTTAAAAATATATATTTATACGTAATTCTAGACGGTCCCTGGGAAGGAAGTTAGGTAACGTAGTCAGAAACAGCTTCTGGGTGGGCTGAATTATACACATAGTGGTGGCATTAAAAGAACCTTGAGGGTATACAGATCAACTAACATCTTTGATACCCGAGCAGGTTACAACAAAAACTTCAATATAACACGTCGCTACCTGAAATAATAAATAACAAGCAGACTGTTACACAAAGCTAGTAGATTTAAAAAAGCAATTCAGAGCGTTAATCGGGCCTATGGTTCTCCTGATGATTGACTTTCAGTCCTACATTGTAACGTAACAACCGAATATTTCAGGTCGGGAGTTTTTAAAGTATCCAACGTTAGTCGACTTCAAAAATGACTACCGATCGTTAGTCGGAAGTAAGGTTCGTCTGATATGTCACTTTCAGTTTTGGATCCGCTTTTACAAGAACAAAAAACACATCAACCGATTTTCTATTCTAAACAGTAACCACGTAGCCTAGAATATATCAGAATTTTTAATAAAGTTAAAGTCGCTTACATCGTTCCAAAATTGGAAAAGTTATTTTATTGATCATTGCTATTATTAATCAAATCAGTTGATACAGCTATTTGTGATTTTCTATTGGTTATACTTAACTGTTTCTATTGATAAAAAGCTGATTGTTTTGTGGGGATCAGCTCTTAAGGTTGGGCGGTTTGCCCTAAACTGACCCGTGGTCCTGGTGGAGGCATAGGGATTGAAACACAACACTTATAAAAAGAGTTACACTTTACTCAACGTAGAGTTCGACGCCATTATGGCTTAATGTCTCGCTCTATATAATTACAATTGGTACAAGTACAAATCAATGACAATACCGTCAATATCTGAATGATGTATATGTATGATTGAATGTCCTACATAAGTATATATATTAGGTCATATATTGTTATTGGCCTAGTTAATCTAGTCTAACATGTCAAGGTATCTGTGCCAAACAATTTGTTTATATTAACGCAACATTAAACATATTGCTTTGTGGGTCAGATCCGAGATGTAATAGAAATAAGGTCGCATTCTATAATTTGGGGATTTTAGGTAATCTCGTATAGGGATGGAAGATTCCGAAAGCACAGCTTTGGGAATATTCGTTGATTTCAGATAAGCTTTCGATTGTGTTGACCATGAAATTCTTCTCTATAAAATGTATAGATATGGTATTCTTGGTAAAACGAACCATCTTTTCAGATCGTATCTGAGTGGACCTTAACAATACGTTAAATTACCCAATGGTGCTATTAGCGAAAAGAAAAAATTGTATAAAAGAGTATCTCAAGGCTCAACCTTAGGACGAATTTTATTTATTATCTATTCAAACGACTCCATTAAATCTGTAGATATCGATATACAAATGGTCATTGTTATGCTGACGACAGCAACTTCGCAATAAAATCTGAAAATATAGAAGATGCAAAACATAAAGCTAGCATATTACTAGACGATATTTCATTATGGTCAACTAAAAATAAATTGAATTTAAATAAAGATGAGACAAAAATAGTCCATTTTCGTTCAGTTAGATCAAATATCAATATAGAATATATCGGCCAATACAAATGTTTACACACTACACAGATGTTGGGCGTAACGTTGGACAGCCACCTCCTCTGGGATGAATATGTTGATTCACTTTGTAAAAGACTAAGAAAATTATGTTACTCTTTGGTAGGTACCTGCAGTGAGAACATTATATTAATCGTCTATCATACTAATTTTTATTCTGTAATGAGATGAAATATTATAAATTGGGGTTCCTGTTCTTCGTCTAATAGGGTATTTATACTTTAAAAGTATACGATACGTGTTTTGTCTGGTATTCAGCTTAGAGAATCCAGTAGGTCTTATTTCACTCTCACCCCACTGCCACCAGACGGGCTCATATGGTTCACAGATGGGTCCAAGGTAGGTCAGGCATCTGGGGCGGAAGTAGCCAAGGATCACTATTTCGGTGACACTAGGCGCTTACTGCATGGTTCTTCAGGCGGAGGTATACGCAACACTGACTTGTGCCATGGAAAACCTGCGAAGAAACTATGTAAATAGGCGCATATATATTTGCACAGACAGCCGGTCGGCTCTGGGAGCTCTCAAATCACCCAGTCACATCAAAACTTGTCAAAGAATGCAGGGATACACTGGCTGAACTAGCTAGGAGGAATAAAGTTCAACTCATCTGGGTCCCTGGACACAGCGGAGTTGTAGGAAACGAAATGGCCGACGCTCTGGCCAGGTGAGATTCGTCTAGCGCCCCTATCGGGCCGAAGCCTATGGTCGCTTTATCAAACTGCGTAGGGGGGCCAACTGAATAAAGAGTGGTCTAAACTGTGGCGAGAATCACCACGCATGAGGCAGGCCAATCTCTTCATCAAATAGCCTGCGCCTAGGCTCTCAAAGAAACTTCTTTCTCTGTACAGAAGGGACATCAGAGAGATGACTGGAATCCTAACCGGTCACTGTCGTCTTAACAAACATCTCCACACTATGGGCATCACAGATGACTCCATATGTAGGAAATGCAGAGAGGCGGAAGAAACTGCCTCCTGTTGAAATGCCCAGCATTAGCATTCCACAGGCACCGACACTGCGGAGAATCAAAACTGCTCCCAGAAAAACTTATGGAAGCCAGCACTGGCAAAATGGCGGGGCAGAAACCTGCTAGAATAGAATAGACTTCTGACCACGGGGCGCACAATGGGTCCATCAAAGTGGCCTGAGTGCATCAGGGGGCTAGGCCTCCTCCCCTCAAAGGATGATGATGAGGTCTTATTTCAAAAAATTTAACATATCAAGTTTTTTGCCACCTATGTATATGAATTATGTTGTTTTATTCATAATAAAAAAATATCATTTCCTGTGTAGTTCATAATTATGACACACGCAATAATAAGTCTAATTTCATTCCTGATCAGCATACAACTGCCTTATTTCAAAAGATCTTCTTTTATAATGGTTGTAAATACTATTATAGTCTTCCAGAATATATAAAAGAAGTACAGAAATTTTATCGATTCAAAAAACATTGAAAAATAATATTTTTCGAACAGAAAAACTCCTATCATGCTGATGAATTCCTTTTGTGATAGTAAATTAAATTTTGCATTTCATTTTCATTCTATCGTGACATATTTGCCAACTACAATGTACAATTTTGTAATTCCATTGGTTGCTTGTAAATAAAGTTCTATTCTATTCTATTCTGTTATTATTATTATTATTATTTTTATATATAACAGGAATTTGATAAGGAGAAGCCGTGTTGCCCTAAAGAACAGGCCAAAGACGCTATTTAAATACAATAACCAATTCATAACAAATTGGCGCCCAACGTGGGGCTATTCAAGTACCATAACCAATTCATAATGATATATAAGTTTATTAATTATAATCTTTATTTATTAAACATTTTTTTCATCGTTTTCTCAGCGACTGAAGAGTCTTTATTGTTCGAAATCGATTTAATATTACTTTGTTTTTTATCATCTGGATTAACATGATAAATTATCGCAAAGTAACGGCTTCCACTATCGATTTTCTAAAATCTAATCAGTTCTTCACTTTTTACCTAAATATCATCTTATTAGAGTTATTTTGAATTTAGTCTGTATTTATTGGCTATCGCGGAACCCAAATTGGTTATTAATGAAATAATTCAAATATATTTTTGTTGTTATTCTGATTGTGGTCCTGTTCATCTTAGGCGTGGCCACGGTCGTACATACAGGTCTGGGAACTCGTATGTTTGACATGAGTCTCTTACGCGTCGCCAAACTCGTAGTTCCTCGTTCAGCCAGTAGCTAGCGCTTCAAATTTCAAGCTCCACAATACAAAGATTGATAGATAATAACCGCACATTTTGAGTAAAATAATTTTTCTCGTAACGCAATATTTACTATTCTGATTTGAGAGAGGAATATAACTCTTGTCAAACTCACCTTAAAAATAACTTCATAAAAGACCTCGTTAAAACGATTTCTATCCGGAATCGCAATTATCCACGCGGATTTCCGCATCTTTCGGCACTTTAAAAACAGAAGTTTCTTGCTTCACACTTTTGTAACCCGTTTTGCATTTCGGCACAATGCACGGTTTCGTAATTTGTTTCTAAAAACGCAGGTATTCCTTGTGTTTACAAGTCAAGAATGACAGTTGTCAGAGATCAATCTTGACTACTGTGCCACCCTTTTTGGTACTACGCGACAGTTGACGCTTAGCGGAGTCACTTCTCACATAGGAAACAGCCTCGAGTTCCCAGACCTGTATGTACGACCGTGTGCGTGGGCATATGCTAGTAACTTCCATATTTACATTTAGGTTCTGCCAACCTAACTAACGCCACAGATCTTAATCATAGAGAGTAGTAATGTATTAAGATCTCTATGATCTTAATACACAACTACTTCCTAGGTAAATGATATTAAGATGTTATTTATTTTGACACTTCTCTGTGCTACGGTGAACAAAATGGCAGATCAACAAATCCTACCCCAAGCTTCTTGTTCGTTTCTTCCTTATTCAGCTTATTATAATTAAAGAACCGTGAGGAAATGAGCTAACCGTAGTCCCCCTAAGGAAGAAATCACAAGTACCTACGTGTACCAAAATATTAGTAATATTTACTTCTACACCATTCACATGTGAAAATCGAATTTGTCTATTATGATTGTCGACCCCTTTCATAATTGAAACCATCATTAAACATGTCATCAACAGTAAATAATGATCCAGATTGGGACGAACAAATTGAAATTAAATATGAAAATACTATTCCGGAATACTTGGATATGAAGGAAATTAAAGAGGAATCTGATGTTGATTGTCAAGAATTCAAGTTGAAGTAAGTTAATATCAATAAACAACTTATCTATTTTGAAAATAATTTATTACTTTATAAGAAAATGTTCGGGAATACTTAGATATAAGACAAATTAACGAGGAATTTGTAGGTTGTCTGAATTAAAAAAACTTTGTACAAATTAGTTGACCAACCCCAAGCGATAATATTGTATTTTGCATGTGAGTAGAAATTTGCATAATACGTGACTTAAGACAGAAATGTCGAATGATCGAGATAGCATCTTAAAGCATAACAGATCATATTAAGTTTTTTGCAAATGACATCAATATGAGAGAACCATTTTAAATTGTCATCTAGAGTCCCTCCCAATAACTTTGAAGTGCTTGTGGTACTAATTTCCATATCGGCCAATGCAAGATATTCAGGTGTTTGAATATTTGACCTATCTGTTTTAAAAATGACACAACCAGTTTTCTTTTCGTTCAAAAAGAGTTGATTGCAGAAACACCAGTCTTTTAAATGTTTCCATGTACGAGAAGCACATACCTGAATATGTTTGGGAAATCATTTAAATAAATTATGAAAAGGAGCGGCCCAAGGACCTACCTTGAGGTACTCTATTGCATACTGCTAAACCAGATTGAATCGTATTCACATTCGTTGATATTGATACCTGTTGTTTCCTGTTTGAAAGATAACTAGAGAACCATTCTAAACCGATTCCTCTAATTCCAGCTTTCTCGAGTTTGTTAAGAAGATAAGAATGATTTATGGTGTCAAATGCTTTGGATAGGTCAAGAAATAGACCACATACTATATCCCTTTCATCTAACGCATCTAAAATTTGGCTGACAAAATTGAATAGTGCTGTGTTTGTAGATTTAGATTTTAAAAATCCATGTTGAAAAGAATGAAAAAAACTACAATTGATTTAGAAGGACATGACTCTATTATACATAAGTGTTTCGAGAATTTTAGAGAAAACTGAAAGTAGGCTAACAGGCCGATAGTTCTCTAGTTTATCAGGATTTCCATTTTTATATAAAGGAATTATTATAGCTAGTTTAAAAGCTACTGGAAACTTACCCATTGAAAAAGATAAATTGCAAATATTTACAAAAGGTGGAGCTAGAGCTATTATAGTTTTTGAGATATTCCATGAAAACCAGCAGAGTTTTTAGGTTTGAAATGGTTTACAGTTTCAATTACCTGTTCCACAGTTGTGGGAGTTATAAACATAGTTTTTTCATTTGATTTAATAAGGCTATTATAATCAATGCAATTGTTGATATGTTTCACATTAGTTAACAGCTGATTAATGGGAGTAGTAATCATTAAATTTGTGCGGTAGCACAGAGGGTGTTACATTGGATGGCAGTTTCTTAGAGGATTGCTTATTAAGAGAGGCATTTACAAGTTGCCACATGCATTTTGATTTATTTTGCGAGTTTTTAATTAAATTTGAATAATATTTCCTTTTTGTTTCCTGAAGTTTTTTGGTGTATAGACGATGTAGTTCAGTATAAGCTGGTTTGTATATTTCATTGTAAAGACGAATATTATATAAAAGTTTCAATTGATCTCTCATGGTGAAAAGTTCCGCTGTAAACCAGTTTGCTTTATTTCCATAATCAATTTTACATTTTTTTAATGGAAAAAACTCTGTGAAACTTTGCTGAACTATTTTTAAAAATGCCATAACTTTACCATCAATCGATTGTTCCTTCAGAATATTTACCCAATTATTAGAATTTAAATGATTAATGAAAAGTTGAGTATTTACTACAGAATATGATCTGCAATATATGAAAGACTGCTTTGCGTTATTTTTGTTTGAAAAGTTAAATATTTGAGCTTTGTGATCTGACAAAAGTGATGTAATTACTTTAGTTGAGTGATCATGTACTATATTCGTTATTACATAGTCGATTATTGATTTACTTTTAGATGTTACCCTAATAAATTCATTTACAGTTACACATAGGCCATAGAAATAGAGAATACTTACAAGATTAAATTTTTCTGCGGAATCAACAGCAAAATCGATGTTTAAATCTCCCACTATAATAATTATTTTGCCTTCATTAAACAAATTTTCAAGAATCAGATTAATTTTACATAAAAATGATTGACAATCCCCATTTGGAGGTCTATAGATGCATAAAATGGCACAAGGTGAGTTTTTAACACAACACTCGATTGCAGCACATTCGAAACAGTCTTCCTCAGACATATTTTCAATATCAGTGTACCTTATGGCTGTAAAAGTAGGATTGACGTGGCAGCTCCGCCGAATTGAGTACTGCGACAGAAGCTTGAAATAAGTTCAAACTTTGAAATTTTTATCATTTTAAGTTGTTCATCATTCTGTCAATGTTCGGTAAGGCATAGTATATCGAGAAAACCCATGCTCTCTAGAAATATTTCCAATTCATTGACACAATTTTTTATGGATCTTATATTTTGATGAACTATGCTGAAGATACAGAATTTAGATGTTGCTTGTTTCCTAAAAAATCAGCCGGTTTTTCCAGATCAAACTTGTATCTACTATATGCAACTCCTTTTGGCCAGAAGGAGTTTTCATATACTTGATTTTTGAACTCGTAACTTAAACCCACTTTAAAGCTTTTGCTATCTTTTTTTGTGTAGTACTCGTATTAATTCCTCGAACTGATATCTCTTCGCTGTTTAAATTGGTCTTGATTCTTATATGTTCTTTAACCATGTCTTCAGTAACATGGTCTGTTATTCTGGATATGAACAACCATACTCTTTTTTTAGCTATTTCCCTTCCTTCAAATGTTTTCTCAGTGCTGTTTGTTATTTCCGCTGTTCCTATGTTTATATTTCTTCTTCGGTATTTTCTGCCACCAGCTTCAACAAAGTTATTGTTATTACCAGAAGTTTCAATTGTTTCCCGAGTATCTTCCTCTAATTTCTTGTTTTTTCCACAAATTTTTTCATTTGCAGAAATGTTACTACAATTGTCTATCTGATTTTGATCAGTGACTAATTTAAGAGCCATTTTCTGCTCATTTGATGGTGCATTATTCATGTGTATATCGGCCTCTTTGGAATTTATTTGTATTATTTCTTCCATTATGTTTAGTTGAGCTCATTCTAGGTTTTTTGTTGGCTCTAAGTAGTTTTGTTTTTTATTGCAGGAAGAGTGTTCTTTTTGGGATTTCATGTCATAATTTTTGTTTTGTGGTGTAGTTTTATTTTTTTGCTTTTGTTCAGTGTTGCTTGGTCCTGCTTGTGTTACTGCTGGTGTAGTTCTTGCTGGATTTCCAGTAGCGTTTATAAGAGTTTGAGCTTTTGTGTTTTTCAACTGTTTTTTTAATTCGATTGATTGGTAAGTTGCTTTGCCTGAATTTTCTTTTATTTGTTTAGTTTTGAATTCTTCAAATTGTATACCTAATTCCAATTTTAAAGTTTGATAAAGATTTGTGTATATTCTATTCTCCATTACTTTTAGGGTTTCTTTTTCTACAGAATTTTGTAGAGTTAAATCAGTGCAAGTGCCTTCGGATGTTTTTAGCCTCTTTGAGTCGGAAAATGAGGTAGCATTGTTTTTTAAAATGGTTATTTGTTTATTTAATTCTGTTATCAAAGTGTTTTTTTGAATGATTTCTTCATTGAGCTCCATTTCATTGTCGAAAACATCGCTTTCAAACGAATTTAAACGTATTTTAATCATGTTAATTTGTTTGTTTTTGAGTTCGGATTCTTGCAATAGCTGTTCATTTGTCTTTTTTAATAATTCATTTTCATTGAGTAGTTGTTTCATAATTTCATCAATATTGCTTTCGCAGCAAATTATTTTATATTCATTAACTAGTTTGTAGTCAGCCATTCTTTAGAGACAACTGTCATGGTAGACACCATAACCTTTGATGCATACGTAATTTTTGAATTCCTTCTTACAGCATTTAAATATGGAGTCAGCCATTGTAGCTTAAATGGTGTTGTTTTAACTTTGCAGTTAAATTTAAATTTGTATAAAGTCCGGTCCTGGTTTATTTTGTCTTTATTTAATTACACTATCACACATGTTTTAGATTAAATGTTTGTTATATTAAATTGATGATACAGATTTTTTTTTTCCAGATAGCTTATTCCTTAATGGAATACGTTTTTATATTATGTAGAAATATTTCATTACAGTTAATGTAATATCGTTCAATGAATATGACAATTACCTTGTAGTTAATTCTTTTATAATAACATTCATTGGATAGCACGTAATCTTAGCTTCATGCTGATCTAATTTTTGAGTATAAATTCAAAATTAAAACACTGTTTAGAATTTTAAATGAACGTGTTGTTGATGATGATAAAAAGTGCAGAATTCACAAGGAGGTGATATTTGAGGCAGCCCTTTTTGTATTATATATAACGAACACAATCAAATAATGAAAAACAAATTTTGAGTATCTTCATTAGACCATTTCTAGGCATTTCTAATTACTAGTTTTTATTCTAAGACAAATTGTCACAGAACATATTCTTTTAGTGCCTTTGGTCTTAGCCCCACACCAAAAAAATGTGCTTGACTACTTTTTCAGATTGAACAAGTAAAAATATCATTTGATCTTTACATTTTCAGAATCGAGGAGTGTAGTGTAGATGGCAAAAGGAAAGATCTGTCACAGCAATATTTCAAAGTTGAAAAAGATTTTTATGGTGATGAACATGAACATTGTGATTGTTCAGATACCAATTGCTTGAAAAGTTCTATCAAAATTCTGGGTACAAAAGTTGCATTGGAATGCCAATACAGTGGGTATAATTGTGATGATGTGTCAAACATTAAAAATCATACGATGGTTGCACATAACAGGGAAAATAAATGTTCTGCTCAACAAAGTATTCCATCCTCTAACTTGGGATCTCACACTAGTAATACCACCGAAGTAATTCATGTTAACAAGAAACGTAAAAGGGTAAAGATATATAAATGTCAATATTGCGATTATTCGAGTACTCAAATAACACAATTGAAAAATCACGTAAACTCTATACACACAAGAGAGAAAATGTACATGTGTCAGTATTGTGATTATGGAAGCCCTCGGACGTCTACTTTAAAAAATCACATCAACTCTAAACACACAAGAGCGATATTGCACAAGTGTGACTATTGCGATTATGAATTCCCTCGAGCGTCAAATTTAAAAAGTCATATTAACTCTAAACACACAAGAGAGAGAATACACAGATGTGACTATTGCGATTATGGAAGCCCTCGGAAGTCAAGTTTAAATAACCACATCAACTCTATACACACAAGAAAAAAGATACTAAAGTGTGACTATTGTGATTATGAATGCCCTCAGATGTCAACTTTAAAAATTCACATCAACTCTAAACACACGAGAGAGAATATACACAAGTGTGACTCTTGTGATTATAAAAGCACTTATATTACGAATTTGAAAATTCACATTAACTCTAAACACACTAGAGAGCAGATACACAAGTGTGACTATTGTGATTATGAATGCCCTCAGATATCAACTTTAAAAACTCACATCAACTCGAAACACACAAGAGAGAAGACACACAAGTGTGACTATTGCGATCATGAAAGCACTTATATTTCGAGTTTAAAACGTCACATCAAGCGTAAACATTTGGAAGCTAGAAGAGATGTATAAATGTGAATAGTAATATTCTCTTTATTGATGTGCACTTTATACAATTAATTTTGAAATTCATAAGTTTTCATTTGATAAGATAAAAACTGAAAATTAAATTAATAAACGTATTAGAGCTGATCCTACACAGGTTGGTTTTTGTTTGTAGTTTATCTACTTAACCTCATAACGAACACGAATAAGAAACCTAATCTAAAGTTAATAACATTTTGAAAGAAAAAAAGATTAAAAACAAAACAACAGCAATAGCAGTTCCACCAATCCTGTAGCTCTTAGGAAGTTCAGGATGTCAGATGGCATCAATTCAGATCAATTTCGCTCTTCTATTTGGTACGCTTGTAAGTGTCGTGCCCTTGAATTTTGCAAGTTAGTGCATCCTTCGATGTTTTGTCATTCTCTTCGCAGAACCTGAACTCTTCTTCTTCTACAAATCCGAGCTTCTTAAGATGCCCTTTCAACCAGTAGTGCCCTGTTAGGATCCCTGTTAGTATTCTGAGCTTATTTTTTCTTAGATTGATGCAGTTATAGTTTCCCAGCCTGCCTCAGTCCATTTATTGTCCACTTCTTGCACCAGTTCTTTAGTATTGTCCCGGCGCCTATTCCGTAAAAGAGTTCAGGTCCCACAAATTTTTCGCCAGTTCCTCTAATTTTTCGTTTTCCTCCACACCGGGGTCTCCCGAAATCCATAAGGCGTAACTGCTCAGTTCGTTTAGTTTCTCTAAGCATTCCCAGGCCATCTTGAAGCTCATTACGTGGGAGTTCAGCACGTTGATGGCTGCATCACTATCCGACATGATATGATTATTTCTTGTTTACGGAAGTCTCTTAAAAAACTCTTATACCAGTTCCTTTTGTTGTTTTGGAGCCATCAGTGTACCATTTAATAGCCTTCTTACTGAGTCTTGAGATGGTGTTTTTGCTTTAGCTGCGTGTTGAAAAGCTATACCTTTTTTTTCATCTTATCTATGGGTATGTCCAGGGTTTGCTGATTTTCAGGGAGGGTTTCATACTACCGTTTAGTGATTCTCTCTCCAGTCATTCTATTTGTTGTCCCTATCGCTATACTCTCCACTATCATATTACACATGTTATTCTTTGGATTTTCGATAGATTTATCCTTGATCTATTCCGATTAGTTCTGTTACCCCAGACCCCTGAGTCATTATGTGTTGAAAATCGGTCTCACTTGTAACGAAGTGTCGTTACTTATTATTAATGTTATTACGCAATGAAGTCACCTCTACCGAAACAAATGCATCAAACTTTGATACACTACGTGTATAGAAACACGATAGCAGAGTGTAGCTACCGATAAGCGTGTCCGTATTCCGGCGACATTTTCAATGACAATGGCGTGTCAACCCCAGAGTATAAATGGAGCCAGGTCTCCCAAATGGGACGCTTGCTAGCCAATCCGTAAAACGGACATGCCAAAAGCAGAATTTTATTCCCGTTTAATCCGATAAACTGAGAATATGTATAATCTGGACTTTGTTCATTAGTAATTTTCCGTAAAGACTTAAATGCTTAGTTAAATTTTTTATAATTCTAGAGAACAATAAAGTGTTGACGATTGTTTTCCTGAATAGTATATAGTTTTTTCTTTACCAGTGCAGGAACTGAAATACTATTCTGAAGGGATCTGATTATCGAAAAATGAATAGCTGTAAGCAGAATTTTTGTGAAAAATGTTCTGGCCTCTCAAGCTCCGAATCAAGATGGATACCGTTTAATCTATATTTGTGATAAATGTGACCAAGGTTTCAAATTGCTCCCCATTCTGATGAATAGAGTAGACTTAGAAAATCAAGTAAGCCAGTTACAGGAAACGTTATTGTGCTGAATATACAGGAGTCGATAAAGAAATATAGAAATTAAAGAATTGGGGAATTGGGGCAAAAGCTCACAGTTAACAATGTTTTGAAGGAATGTGATATCAGTGATGTAAATATGCAAGTATATCGAATTGGAAAATTCACTACTGGCAATAATCGACCTCTCAAGATAATATTTTCCAAGGAAGAATTAGCTAAGCAAGTATTGAAAAATTAAAATAAAATACGTGTAATAAAGAGCAATTATTTTTGGAGATCAGACCAACAGGCAACATGAATACTACCAGAAGGTGAAAAGGAGCCTGAGTAAACTTAACGAAGAAAGCGACCTAGATAAAACAATAAAATATATCAATGAAATACCAACCATTGTCCAAAAGGGGAAAAAATAGTAATGCCTAATATTCAGAAATCTTCTTTTATAAACTTCAATCAACACATCATTTACGTAAACATTCAGTGTTCTTGCAAACAAACACGAAATGTTAACCCAAATAATCTGCTACCGCCCAACAATCATAGTATTAAGTGAATCTAGAACTACTGAGGATATTTTAGATTTTGAACTCACTGTAATGCAGTATTGAAATTTCAATTGATAGCCAAAAATGGGCCATTGGAGGCGTTTTCCATTCACCAAATGCAAGTAATTCAGTATTCATTGAAAAAATAGAGATATTAGAAACCTATTTTTACAATCAAAAAACTGTCTTGGTAGGTGATATAACTATTGATTTAAAAATTTTTAATCATTTCTATACGAAGAAAATCCACCAATTGTTTAACATGTACGGTGTGGATCAAATGGTTGGAGAGTATACTCGAATCACAATTTTCAGTAATACTCTAATTGATTATGTTATAACAAATCATGATAATATTACTGCCAAAGTTAATGATAGTCCTAAAATTTCTGATCACTCTACCATTTCCATTAGTATATTTAATGCAAGGCCGAATGCTCCTGAGAGAATTCAAGAATTTAGAAATTTGTGCAAAGAAAATATGTTGTCCATCAATATGGACCTCTTGTCTTGTAATTGGTTATTAGATTGTGTAAACATTAATATTATATCAGAAGATATTCTTACAATAGTATATGACATTGTAAATCGAGTCGCTTCAAGTTATACTAGAACATTGAAATCAAATGATCTACCATACTATATGATCATGATTTGAAAAAGAAAGCTAAAGACAGAGATATGGCATACAAAAATTTCAAAAATGTAATGATGATCAAACAGAAGAAAAATGGCAAGTATATAAGGCAAGTCGAAATCAGTGTGTTAATATGCTCAAAGCTTAAAAATCAGAATACTTTGAACAGAAAATTGACTTGAATAAAGATAATTCAAAGCAAATGTGGAAAACTCTGAAATCGATTGTTAAACCTAATGCCCCTTATTATTTCAGCAAAATAGAATTTTCCGAAAATGGTAAAACCAGAATATATAGAACTGAAATAGACATAGCAAACAACTTCAATATTTTTTTTGTGACAATGGTCACAGGAAAACCTCATACAAATAAATAGCACATTAAATTGTTTTCAAAAATTAACTAGTAGTGAACTGCTTGAAATTATATTCTCTTTGCACAACAATAAGAATCAATCTGAAATTCTTCATGCAAGATTCTTGAAAGAAACCTTCGAAAGCCTTGGACATGTTATATTACATTTTATTAACACTTCTCTTGAATATGGCATATTTCCAGATGGGTTCAAAATTAGCACCAATACCGAAAATTTCAAATACCATAGATGCAAGTAATTTTAGAGCCATAAATACATTTCCAACTCTTGAGAAAGTGTCATACACAGCTGATAAACTATTTGAATATTAATAATATCCTTAGTGAGTATCGACCATGATTCGGGAAGAGTTATTCATGTGAAACAGCTCTCCAATATACTTTATCAAATTGAAAAAAACAATTAGATGAAAAAAATATGTTATCGCAGTTTTTCTAGATCTGAAACGTGCGTTTGAAAAAATTGATAGTCATTCTCTATATAAACGAAATTCATCAAATTGCAGGGAATTGCTCTAACACATATGCGGATGATACAATGGTGTATTGTGCAAATCACCCTTAGACCAAGCTATATTTGAAATTAACAACACATTGGCCAATATTGAAAGATATCTGCATATAAATAAACTTAAATTAAATGTAGTTAAACCCAAATCAATGATTGTTACAACTAAATATAAATACAATAATATCTCTTTGGAGATTGTAGAAGAATTCAAGTACCTGGGATTTATGATAGATAATAATCTAACATTCAATAGTCATGGAGAAAGTGACTAAAACAATTTCTAAGAAAATTTACTTTTTTTCACGAATTGCAAAAAAATATTCACAGAACAAATTCTAGTATGACCATGAGATCGCTATTTTTGAAAGGGCTAAATGAAAATGAAAAATTACTATCATAAACATAATATACTATCAGACAGCCAATATGGATTCCGAGAGAAAAAAAATACACAGGATGCAATTGTGAACATAACTGAAAAAGTTCACGAAGCCTTAGATAAGAAAAAACCATGTATCTGCATTTTTCTCGACCTTGAAAAGGCATTCGATACGGTAGATCACGATACTCTCTTGGAAATATTAAACGAAATCGGAATAAGAAATGGCCCTCTTCAATTAATAAAAAGTTATTTGTCAAATAGACAACAACAAGTTGAAATCAATAACATTAAAAGTGAAGAAAGAACAATAGAATGCGGCATACCACAGGTGACTGTTTTAGGTCCACTGCTCTTATCATCTACATCACTAACCTTCTCCAATTAAATCAGAAATATATAATAATAAGCTTTGCGGACGACACGGTCATATATTTTGAAGGGAAAGACTGGGAAAGTTTGAAGAAAACAGTTGAAAAAGATATGATTTTTATAAAAGAATGGTTTGATAATCAAAAGTTAACAATAAACATGGACAAAACAATATATATTCCATTTTCATCATATGTTTCTGGTTTGCCTAATTATGAGGAGCTTAGCATTGAAGATTTTAAAATCGGTACTTCCAAAAGCTATAAATATCTTGGAGTCATGATTGATAGGCACAGCGCTGGGATCTACAAATAGAACAGTTAACTCAAAAACTTCGCAAATTAATCTTCATCTTTAAATACCTTAAATATATGCTGGATATACAAAGTCTTAAAATACTTTATCAAATCCTTGTGGAGCCACACTTAACATATGGCATTCTCTCATGGGGAAGATCACCCAAAATATACCTGCAAAAAATTGAAATTATACAAAAAAGGATCTTAAAAGTATTTATGGTAAGAGTAATACTTACTCTAGTGAACAATTGTTCACTGACTCACATGTTATGGATATTAAACAACTATTTTTCCATGCGTTATGCATTAAACAATACTTCGATATCAAAAATACGCTAACTCATGGATATCAAACGCGCAGAAGACAGGAATTAGTATCTACTAAACTTTCTTTTCTCTGTCCTAAAGCATATAATTTCCTCCCTGAAACAATAAAAAAGATTAATAACATTAAGAAATATAAAAAAGAATGTAAATGGTACTCGTTGCAAAACAGAGATACATGAATTTTTCAAAACGATATTTTAATACTTACCACAGAAGCTTTAGAATTCGGAGAATTACCTTTTGTTTTAAAAAATTATTACTTACATTTTATTATTTAAAATCTTATTTAGTTTAGTATTTTAATGTAGATTGTATATATCTAGATTAAAGTATTTAACATTAGGTAGCTATCAAATTATTATATAAACAAGTGCATTAATTATATTTAATATGTATATACCACATTCAAACATTGGATGCAATGCTTAAGTGGATCATTATATTTATTTGTTACAACAACATGTATCTATTCAATGTATTTATTAGCAAATAAATAAATATTATTATTAAATATTATTATTATTATTATTAATTCAATAAACTACCTATGAATATAAAATCATCAGTATCTTTAGCTTCTTTCAAATCACCATTATCGAAGTATGTCAAAACTCTATGATTGTTGGACACTTAGGGTATCTTATTGTATTTCTAATCGACGGACTCTTTCTAATAACTCGCACACTAATCTTCCGTTTTTTGATTACGAACGCATCATAGATGAGATCTCTATGGTAACGCGCTAAGAAAGTAGACGAAGCATACAAAAAAGAAAGGTCCGAGAATTAGAAATAGATAGCCTCTCTTCAAACATTCTTGGGTGGGGTCTTTTTGTAAAGCATTGCCATAGATATGTTTTTGTTCTTTCAAATAATACAAAAAGTTTTTCAACAGTATTTGATGTCATTGCAATTCTATAATTAGCTTTTCAAATATATCATAAGTCAATTCAAGAAATTTCACTGTGCCCCTTGTGTCTTCAAACCCAGGATAGCCAATGACACTCAGAAACCTTGAGGCATCAGCCACCCTTTTACATAAAGTTTGAGCAGCTAAATTTACTTTCATTACTTCCCTACAATAATGTATGTGTATTTTCCTGAGTTTGGTGCCTGCATGTAAATTTTCTCTATCTTGAACTTCCACTAGCTGTTTTTAATGTGACCAAGAAATCGTAAGACCATCACCATCTGTTAAAGTTCTATAAGTTCCCCTTAGAAATTTTAACATATGGGCTGCATCAACAAATATATATACATATATAGGACAATTGGTTATGGGATGTGAAAACCAAGTGATTAAGTTGTCCATGTTTTCAATATTTGCCCCCAAATGTGATACCATTGACACATTTGATGCAGCACCATCAAATGTGAAGATCCTTTTAGAAATCTATTAATTAACATTAGAGTTGATGCACTGGTAGTATCCTGAAATAAAATAAATAAATTTTTGTGGATATATATATATATATATATATATATATATATATATATTTATCAATAAATTTTAAAAATCTACTTCATTTATTTTTTTTTTCGCTAAAGCTATTGTAAATAGACCATTAGAGTTGTAAATTAAAAACTTACAGAAATAATTTGAGATGCATTGGTTGATAACATATCTTGATTTTTTAAAGACTTCAACAATCCCTTCAAGCTAAGAATTCAAGCTTTCAACTTTCTATGACTTTCAGTCAGGTTTTTTATTTTTCGTCTTTGATTATGGACTGTTTTCTTAGCAATTTTCCAAATTTGTTTAGCTTTTCCTGCACGTTCCATATCACTTGTATGACAGTCCCTCATATATCTTAGTCCTCGTATTTTTCTAAACAAATATCAGTTCATTATTATAGAATAAATATGCACAGTGTTTTGGTACAAGGATAAATATGTAAAGTTTGTAATTTTTCAAGAGAAGTTTATATACTTGAATAACTTTGAAGTTAATACTTTGAGAACATGGTATACCTACCGTGGTCTATGCAAATATGTATCAGTATCAGACAATGAAAGAGTAATGGTCGATCTTGAACCTGCTCTCATTTTATACATTTGCTTCTCTAATTCTGAAGTATCATTAAACAAAGATAAGCTTTCTTTAAATGGTTCAGTAAATGTAGAAGAGTTATCTTCATTACTTTGTGTTTTAGTCTGGAGCCTATAAACAAAGAATGTAATATTTCAAACCATTTTGGTAAAGTTTGACTTACTTTGTTGGGGAACTTAGATTTCCTGGTACGATAATTCTTCGAAACCCTGCTCATCAGAAGATGCTTTCATTAAATGAAGCAGTTACTGTTGTGGAATTATGACCTGAGGACCTGCACACAATTAATAAACAGTCAAAAAACGTAGCAGTAACATCCATCAAATAAACATATTTACCCAATCACATTTTCTTCTGGCGATTCTATTAAATGGGGGATAGCAGTTTTTAAAATGTGTTCAATCCCAGATTTGTTTATTTTAATGTCTTCTGGTAAAAGATGTTTCGAGCAGAATATCATACCATGCTGAAGAACAAGATGACGAGATCTACACCACCGGTCAATTCGAATACAGTCTTTTGGAATCCTAAAATAAGTAAGATATAATATAGCATTACATTACAGTTTTTTATGTCTAAAATATGTAAACAAATTGTCATATTAATATAATGCATGACATTTTCATATAATATATGTAATATGTTTATATCACTATATAAAGTGTCGTATAATCTCATAAATATTTGTTATTTACTGTTTACAACATGGAAGTCTTGTCTCTGCTGGAAGATACGCCTCTGAACTTTACATATGAAATGACAGCTCCGAATCTTTTTCGTAAATTGTAGAACAAACACAGCACTTTTTCGTCATTGTTACAGTTCAATTATACACAAAACAACAAGGAAACTTCTTTCAAAACAATATAACACACTTAGTCTTATAAACCTAGAAATGTCGAAAAACACGGAATGAACGGTTAACATCAACAAGTTGTAAATGTTTGAGTTCCAATGTGGCAGCACAGCAACGGAAAGTGGCAGACAGATGCTGATCGCTGATTGGTCAACGATCATAATATAAACAGTTCTTGGTTCCGTTCTATCTTGCCCACCTTTTTTACAATTCTAAGCCGCTTCTACCGTTTCCTATTTCTATGTTCTACAAAGTAATAACACCGGTTGTATGTGCTGTGTTCATATATATCTAAGATCTCTATGGTTGTGCTACGGTGTGAACAAAATGGCGAATCAACAGACCCTAACCCCAGATTTCCTTGATCGTTTTAATCCTTATTCTAATGAAAGAACCGTGAAGCCGTGAGCTAACTGTAGTCCGTAAGAAAGAAATCAAAAGTACCTACATGTAGCAAAATATTAGTAATTTTGGCATAACAATATCTTGATGATTCTGTCACAAACCATTTACATTTGGAAATTGAGTTAACCATCACTAAACATGTTATCAACGGTAAAGAATGATCCAGATTGGGAAGAACAGATTGAAATTAAATATGAAAATATTATTCCGGAATACTTGGATATGAAGGAAATTAAAGAGAAATCTGAAGATTGTCAAGAATTCAAGATGGAGTAAGTTTATGTCAATAAACAATTGTTTACTTATCGTGTTCTTGTTGGTAATTTTGGAACTAATTTAGTACTCATATAAAAAAGCAACACATATTTTTCAATAGTTACGTTTCATAATTTGCATAATTTGCTAAGTAATTCTATTTCAAAGAAGTTTTGGTTCTATGAAGATCAAAATGATAAAAACTACAGAAGCCACAAGATAAGTGATATCTTGGAGGAGCTATTTCTTGTATTATCTATAAAAAAAACAAGCAAATGATAAAAACAAATTTGAGAAATTTTATCTTAATGAACGAATTCAAAAAATTTTTCATGACTAGCTTTGATTCTAAAACAAATTGTTACTAAACATATTATACTTTTCTCGCCACTAAAAAAATTACTAGGCTAATCCTCTAATCCAATGTACTTTGAGTTAATTGTCAGATTGAACAAGTAAAAATATTATTTGATCTTTACATTTTTAGAATCAAAGAGTGCAGTGAGGAAGATGGCCAATTGGAAGATCTGTCACACGAATGTATGTGTAAGGTTGAAAAAGATTTGAACGGAGATGACCATGAAAATTTTGATTGTTCAGATACCAAGAGCTTGAATAGTTCCATCAAAATTCTGGGTACAAAAGAATGCCAATATAATGGATATAACATGGAAAATCAGTTGATGGGTGCACATAACAAGGAAAATGAGTGTTCTGCTCAGCAAAATATTTCATCCTCTAATTTGGTATCTCACACCAGTAATACCAATGAAAGCCCTCAGATGTCAACTTCAAAAAGTCACATAAACTCTAAACACACAAGAGCGATGATACACAAGTGTGATTGTTGTGATTATGGGAGCCCTCATATGTCATATTTAAAAAGTCACATCAATGCCAAACACACGAGAGAGAAAATACACAAGTGTGACTATTGCGATTATGAAAGCCCTCGGATGTCGGCTTTAAAAAGCCACATCAATTCTAAACATACAAGAGAAAATATATACAAGTGTGACTATTGCGAGTACAGAAGCCCTTGGATGTCAGCTTTAAAAAGACACATTAATTCTGTCCACACACGAGAAAATACACACAAGTGTCAGTATTGCGATTATGAAAGCCCTCGGATGTCTACTTTAAAAAGTCACATCAACTCTATACACACAAGAGAGGTGATACATAAGTGTGATTTTTGTGATTATGGGAACCCTCATATGTCACATTTAAAAAGTCACATCAATGCCAAACACACGAGAGAGAAAATACACAAGTGTGACTATTGCGATTATGAAAGCCCTTGGATGTCGGCTTTAAAAAGCCACATCAACTCTAAACATACAAGAGAAAATATACACAAGTGTCAGTATTGCGATTATGGAAGCCTTCAGATGTCTACTTTAAAAAGCCACATCAACTCTAAACATACAAGAGAGACGATACTCAAGTGTGAGTATTGCGATTATAGGAGCCCTCATACTTCACATTTAAAAAGTCACATCAACGCCAAACACACAAGAGAGAAGATACACAAGTGTAAATATTGCGATTATGAAAGCCCTCAGACTTCAACATTAAATAGTCACATCAACTTTAAACACACAAGAGAAAAGATACACAAATGCAACTATTGCAATTATGGAAGCCCTCGGATGTCAACCTTAAAAAGGCACATCAATTTTAAACACACAAGAGAGAAGACACACAAGTGTGACTATTGCGATTATGAAAGCACTTATATTACAACTTTAAAACGTCACATCAAATGTGAACATATGGACGCTGAAAGAGTAGTTATATAAATGTGAATAATAATTATAATCTGTTTATTGATGAGCAGTATATACATTAATTTTGGAAGTATACATTTTCATTTCATAGGAAAATTGAATTAGTAAACACATGAGAGCTAATCTAAAATTAATGATATATTGAAAGAAAAAAAAGACCTAAGAATAAAATTGCTAAAATATTATGTAACCAAGAATGATAAAGAATATTAAAAAAATAGTAAAAATAATAAAATACTAAATAATCACAATCAAAATTGATAATTCACTATTAATTAGGTACATTTATTTAAAAAGGAAAGTGTAATGAAATTGTATTGAGCCATGATTCAATGAGAAATGTATACCTCAAGTCAACAGAATACTTAAAAATCACAAGAGGTGGGAAATGATTATCAAGTTATAAAATGAAAGTTCTTTAAGAATTTGTTACAACAGTAAGAATTTGAAAAATATAGTGACTATATCACGATAGACTTTTCTTTCTCTATTCTCATCAGAAATAGTGTAAACTAAAAATAAACCTACAATGTTGAAAAATGACTCCTGAATTTTTTAAGATTTTTTTTGCCCATATTAACTCAGGCCTGTAAAGTGTTAAAGTTTAACATTGAGTTCAAATGGAAATTTTGACTTTAGATCGTAACTTTTTTTTTTTTGATGCTTCGAACAGATTGTTTTGAAATTTCGTATTCTTACGTTTTGGGAATCGCTGAATTCAAAAATCACATTTTGACAGTTATACTTGTCAAAAAACTGTCATTCGTCTTAACTAATGAACAGTTTTCTCAAAAAATCCCGTAATGTGATTTTATAGATTGAGGTCGCTAATTTCAAATTTGATGTCAAAAATAAATTTTTGACAGCTGGAAAAGTCGAAAATCAATTTTTGGCAGTTCAGACTGAAAAAACTGTCAATAATTCAAATTCATATACAATTCATTTTTCATAGATGTATATCATTTAGGAGCAGTTGAATTCAATTTTAATATCAAAAATTGTCAAGAATTCAAAAATAAAAGAATTATACTGAATCTAACTAGTCTTCCAATGGTATAATTTGATGTCAAAAATTCATTTTTACTATTCCAGCTTTCAAAATAATAATTTTAAATATTTTTTTTGGAACGAAAAAAATGAAATGCTTAAATTTTGTAACTTTTTTATTTTAACTTAGTATTGAATGAAAGACGAAAAAGAATGTCTGGGGCTTTAAATACATAAGCATTCTAGAACCAACGGTTTTACTAAGGCCTCTTTTGTTGCGCTTGAGTACAATTTGTTAAAATATTTCAGCAACTTGCAACACAACTGTTTCTGCTCTTCGTTGACAGTTAGTCTTTTGTTATAATCGGTTATCATCATTAACAACTTTGAAGTGTCTGACAATTTTCAAACCAGACTGATAATTTTCATTGAGATGCCATTTCGAAATCAATTTTGAATCGAATAAAATTATTGAAAAACATTCGGATTAAATAGTTGAATTGCATTAATATTCGAAGATTTTTGACAGGTACATTTATCAAACTGGAATTTTGACATCAACTTTGAACTCAGCGACCTCAAAAGCCTATAAAATCACATCACGGATGGATTTTTTAAAAAGTTGTTTATCAGTTAAAACTAATGACAGTTTTTTGACAACTGTAATTGTCAAAACTTGATTTTTCACATCAAATTTGAATTCAGCGATCACCAGAAAGTAAGAATACGAAATTTAAGAACAATCCATTTGAAGCATCAAAAGTTACGCTCTAAAGTCTCGAATCGCAAAATTCCCATTTAAATTCAATGTTAAGCTCTAGCACCTTTACAGGCACGGGTTAATATGTTCAAGAAAATCTGAAAAAATTCCGGGTGGAGGTCTGAGAAATTTGAACTTTTTCAAAGTAAGGGCCATCCTATAATGCAACTGTAATAATCAGAATTATAATTTTAGGGTCCCTTGATCTTGATAGAACATTCGTCAGGCAAGGAAGTATGCTTAGCTAAGTTAGTCAGTGGAACTTTGTGCCTGAGTTAGGGGATAACCACGTGGAGTTGAAAAGTTGAAAATTAAACATATTTTTGCGCTTTGGAGTCGCCCTCCGCTTCAATGCCTTCATGAAAACTAATTACTTTCAGAGAAAAAAAAGAGTTCTTCACCATATACTCGTTCGCTAAGTTAATTATCTTGTCCAGTCTGTTTTTACTCTCTGAGGAATAAACCATTGTTTGCATAAATTCAGTTGACTCCAGGAAAGCGCAACCTACGTATTACGTACTATTAGTATTGTAAACCAAAGAAACCCGGAGCTAAAGGCTAAAGCTTGCCCAGCGGTAGTTTGAATCATTGAATGGGCTCGTAGTTAGAATCCAGTTGTGAAGCAATATTAAACGTAGTACTTGTGTGACAGGAGATATTTGTTCCTAGGGGTAAAACAACGCTGAACTTTCGTGTTTCGCGGAAAGTGTTAGCTTCATTTAAATATTTAGTGAGAGTTCGATAACACCCATAATTTAATCCGACGTAGAACTCTAGTGTGTAAATTATCTGTGTCTTATTCTTTAGATCATGCTTCGCCCGCCAATTTTATTTTGTTAATATATGATCTTCCCAGCCATTCAGTCTAGTTTGAGTCTTCAATTGTAATTCCGCTTATCGTAGATCACTTAGGAGAAAGGATACAGTATCAGACCGTTAGGCTTGCCCCAAGTTACCGAAGAGGAATCCTTTAATTCTAAATATATTATCTATAAATCATTGGCGTGGTCGAATGCGAAATAGACCACTGTTCGGAATTTGTGCTAATTAGCTATTACTGATTTCATCTCTCTTAAGAGAACCTGAGCAGGTACTCGCTCGCTGGCATGAGGGGTAAATCCAGTAACATTGAAAACCTCCCAGTTTTCCAGTTGGGGTGAACTTTAAATAGACCACCGGCTTTAGATTCGTATGCAATCATTCCCACAACCAGATTTTGGGACTAACTTTATAATCGTTTTATTGTTGTTATATACCAAATTTTTTTTTAAATTATGTCCAATATAAACATTATTTAATTTTATTAACAAGTATAACTGGTAATTCCTAAACACCTTTAAGTGAAAGCGTCCTTCAGAAAGAAATTCAGTATGAACGCTTGAATATATATTTATACGTAATCCTAGAAGGTCCCTGGGAAGGGAGCAAGGTAATGTATTCAGAGACAGCTTCTAGGTGTGCTGAATTATACACATAGTGGTGACAGCTTAAAATAACCTTAAGGCTATACAGATCAACTAATATCTTTGATAACCGAGCAGGTTCCAACAAAAACTTCAATATAACACGTCGAACAGGTATTATCGCTACCTGAAATAATAAATTCCAAGCCAACTGTTACACAAAGCTAGTAGATTTAAAAGAGCAATTCAGAGCGTTAATCGGGCCTATGGTTCTCCTGATGATTGACTTTCAGTCCTACAATGTAACGTAACAACCGAATATTTAAGGTCGGGAGTTGTATCCAACGTTAGTCGACTTCAAAAATTACTACCGATCGTTAGTCGGAAGTAAGGTTCGTCTGATATGTCACTTTCAATTTTGGAACCGCTTTTACAACAACAAAAAAACACATCAACCGATTTTCTATTCTAAACAGTAACCACGTAGCCTAGAATATATCAGAATATTTAATAAAGATAAAGTCGCTTGCATCATTTCAAAATTGGAAAAGTTCTTTTATTGATCATTGCTATTATTAATCAAAACAGTTGATACAGCTCTTTGTGATTTTCTATTGGTTATAAGTGTTTCTATTGATAAAAAGCTGATTGTTTTGGGAATATTCGTTGATTTCAGTAAAGCTTTCGATTGTGTTGACCATGAAATTCTTCTCTAAAAAATGTATAGATATGGCATTCTTGGTAAAACGAACCATCTTTTCAGATCGTATCTGAGTGGACCTTAACAATACGTTAAATTACCCAATGGTGCTATTAGCGAAAAGCAAAAATTGTATAAAAGAGTACCTCAAGGCTCAATCTTAGGACCAATTTTATTTATTATCTATTCAAACGACTCCATTAAGTCTATAGATATTGATATCAAAATTGTCATTGTTATGCTGACGACAGCAACTTCGCAATAAAATCTGAAAACATAAAAGATGTAAAACAAAGCTAGCATATTACTAGATGGTATTTCATTATGGTCAACTAAAAATAAATTGAATTTAAATAAAGATGAGACAAAAATAGTCCATTTTCGTTCAGTTAGATCAAATATCAATATAGAATATATCGACCAATACAAATGTTTACACACTACATAGATGTTGGGCGTAACTTTGGACAGCCACCTCCTCTGGGATGAACATGTTGATTAATTTTCTAAAAAACTAAGAAAATGTCGTTACTCTTTGGTAGGTACCTACATGATAATAACAGTGGGGGTTTTTACATCCCTTGCCTTCCCGTCGTTAGACTCTAGACATGTTCTACGTAGTGCCCTCTCCTACTTTCACAGCACGCCAACTGCCCGACAGAGACCTACGCCTGAACTGTAGGTACCTACAGTCAGAAAATTCTGTTAACCTATCATGCGATACGTATTTTGTCTGGTATCTAGCTTAGAGAATCCAGTAGGTCTTATTTCACTCTCACCCTACTACCACCAGCCGGGCTCGTATGGTTCACAGATGGGTCCAAAATAGATCTGGCTTCTGAGGCGGGAGTGTACCTAAAAAGGCCAAGGATCACTATCTCAGTGACTCTAGGCGCTTACTGCACGGTTTATCAGGCGGAGGTCTACGCAATACTGACTTGTGCCATGGAAAACCTGTGAAGAAACTATGTAAATAGGCGCATATATATTTCTCAAATCACCCAGTCACATCAAGGCTGGTCAAAGAATGCAGGGATACACTGACTGAACTAGCTAGGAGTCCCTGGACACAGCGGAGTTGTAGGAAACGAAATGGCCGACTCTCTGGCCAGGCGAGGGTCGTCAAGCGCCCCTATCGGGCCTGAGCCAATGGTCGCTTTATCAAATTGCGTAGGGGGGCCAACTGAATAAAGAGTGGTCTAACCACCACGCATGAGGCAGGCCAAGCTCTTCTTCAAAGAACCTGCGCCTAGGCTCTCAAAGAAACTTCTTTCTCTGAACAGAAGGGACATCAGAGAGATGACTGGAATCCTAACCGGTCACTGTCGTCTTACTAAACATCTCCACACTATGGGCATCACAGATGACCCAATATGTAGAAAATGCAGTGAGGCGGAAGAAACTGCCTCTCACATCCTGTTGAAATGCCCAGCATTAGCATTCCACAGGCACCGACACTTCGGATAATCAAAACTGCTCCCAGAAAACTTATGGAAGCCAGCACTGGCAATATTCTGGGTTTCTGGTGGGCCCCAAACCTGCTAGAATAAAATAGGCTTCTGACCACGGGGCGCACAATGGGCCCATCCAAGTGGCCTAAGTGCATCAGGGGGCTAAGCCCTCTCCCCTCAAAGGATGATGATGAGGTCTTATTTCGAAAAATTTAACATATTAAGTTTTTTGCCACCTATGTATATGAATTATGTTGTTTTATTCATAACAATCAAACATTATTTCCTAGGAACTGTATAGTTCATAATTATGACAAACGCAATAAGTCTAATTAGATTCTTGATCAGCATACAACTGCCTTATAACAAAAGATCTTCTTTTATAATGGTTGTAAATACTATATAATAGTCTTCCAGAGTATATAAATGAGCTAAAGAAATTTTATCAATTTAAAAACATTTAAAAAAATATTAATTGAACAAAAACTCCTATCATGCTGATGAATTCCTTATGTGATAGTAAATTAAATTTTGTATTTCATTTTCATTCTATCGTGACACATTTGCCAACTACAATGTACAATTTTCTAATTCCATTGGTTGTTTGTGAATAAACTTCTATTCTATTCTGTTATTATTATTATTTTTTTTATATATAACAGGAATTGGATAAGGAGAAGCCGTGTTGCCGTAAAAAACAGGTCAGAGAGGCTATTCAAATGCAATAACCAATTCATAACAAATTGGCCCCCAACGTGGGGCTATTCAAGTACCATCATAACCAATTCATAATGATATATAAGTTTATTAATTCTAATCTTTATTTATTAAAAATTTTTTCATCGTTTTCTCAGTGACTAAAGGGTACTGTTTATTGTTCGAAATCGGTTAAAATCTATTCCATTTAATATTACTTTGTTTTCTATCATCTGTATTAACCTGATAAATTCTCGCAAAAGAAACGGCTTCCACCGTCGGTTTTCTAAAATCTAATCAGTTTTTCACTTTTTACCTAAGTATCATCTATTTAGAATGTAGTCTGTTTTTTTTGGCTATCGCGGAACTAAATTGGTTATTAATAGAATAATTCAAATATATTTTTGTCAGAAAATATAGTTATTCTGATTGTGGTCTTGTTCATCTTAGGCGTGGGCATATGATAGTAACTTTCATATTTACATTCAGGTTTCACCAACCTAACTAAAGTCACAGATCTTAATCAGAGAGAGTAGTAAACTATTAAGATCTCTATGATCTTAATACACAACTTCTTCCTAGAAGATGCTATTAAGATGTTATTTTTTTTAAACTTCTCTGTGCTTCGGTGAACAAAATGGCAGATCAACAAATCCTAACCCAAGCTTCTTGTTCGTTTGTTCCTTATTCAGCTTATTCTAATTAAAGAACCGTGAGCTAACCGTAGTCCCCCTAAGCAGGAAATCAAAAGTACCTACGTGTACCAAAATATTAGTAATATTTACATAACAATATCTTGATGCTTCTATACACATTTACATGTGAAAATTGAGTTTGTGTTTTATGAATGTCGACCCCTTTCATAATTGAAACCATCATTAAACATGTTATCAACAGTAAATAATGATCCAGATTGTGTCGAACAAATTGAAATTAAATATGAAAATATTATTCCGGAATACTTGGATGTAAAGGAAATTAAAAAGGAATCTGATGATGATTGTCAAGAATTCAAGTTGGAGTAAGTTAATTTCAATAAACAACTTATATATTTTTTATTTTGAAAATATTTTTTATTACTTGATTAGAAAATGTTCCGGAATACTTAGATATAAAGCAAATTAAGGAGGAATTTGTAGGTTGTCAAGAATTCAAGATAAAGTATGTTTATGTCAATAAACAACCATTTTTTTTTTGTTCTTTTAAAGATAATTCTCTACTTAATTATAACTGCAATGGCATATTTTTAAATAGTTATAATTCATAAGTTGCTTTATTTAAAAAGCGATTGAAAATAATAGATTTAAAAGGGTTTTGTTCTATGGGGAACAAAATGATAAAACCTGCAGAATCCACAAGAAGGTGATATTATATAACGAACACAATCAAATAATGAAAAACAAATTTTGAATATCTTCATTAGACCATTTCTAGGCATTTCTCATTACTAGCTTTTATTCTAAAACAAATTGTCACAGAACATATTCTTTTAGTGCCTTTGGTCTTAGCCCCACACCAAAAAAATGTGCTTGACTACTTTTTCAGATTGAACAAGTAAAAATATCATTTGATCTTTATATTTTCAGAATCGAGGAGTGTAGTCTAGATGACAAAATGAAAGATCTGTCACAGCAATGTTTCAAAGTTGAAAAAGATTTGTTTGGTGATGAACATGAACATTGTGATTGTTCAGATACCAATTGCTTGAAAAGTTCTATCAAAACTCTGGATACAAAAGTTGCATTGGAATACCAATATAGTGGGTATAATTGTGATGATGTGTCAAACATAGAAAATCATATGATGGTTGCACATAACAGGGAAAATAAATGTTCTGCTCAACAAAGTATTCCATCCTCTAACTTGGGATGTCACACTAGTAATACCACCGAAGTAATTAATGTTAACAAGAAACGTAAAAGGGTAAAGATATATAAATGTCAATATTGCGATTATTCGAGTACTCACATGTCACAATTGAAAAATCACGTAAACTCTATACACACAAGAGAGAAAATGCACATGTGTCAGTATTGTGATTTTGAAAGCCCTCGGATGTCTACTCTAAAAAGACACATCAACTCTAAACACACAAGAGCGATAATGCACAAGTGTGACTATTGCGATTATGAATTCCCTCAAGTGTCATATTTAAAAAATCACATTAACTCTAAACACACAAGAGAGAAAATACACAGATGTGACTATTGCGATTATGGAAGCCCTCAGATGTCAACTTTAAAAAACCACATGAACTCTAAACACACAAGAAAAAAGATACTAAAGTGTGAGTATTGCGATTATGAATGCCTTCAGATGTCAAATTTAAAAACTCACATCAACTCTAAGCACACAAGAGAGAAGATACACAAGTGTGACTATTGCGATTATGAAAACACTTATATTACGAGTTTGAAAAATCACATTAATTCTAAACACACTAGAGAGAAGATACACAAGTGTGACTATTGTGATTATGAATGCCCTCAGATGTCAACTTTAAAAACTCACATCAACTCTAAACACACAAGAGAGAAGATACACAAGTGTGACTATTGCGATTATGAAAGCACTTATATTGCAAGTTTAAAACGTCACATCAAGCGTAAACATATGAAAGCTAGAAGAGATGTATAAATGTGAATAGTAATATTCTCTTTATTGATGTGCACTTTATACAATTAATTTTGAAATTCATACATTTTCATTTCATTTGATGAGATAAAAACTGAAAATTAAATTAATAAACATATTAGAGCTGATCCTACACAGGTTGGTTTTTGTTTCTAGTTTATTTACTTAACCTCATAACGAACATGAATAAGAAACACTAATCTAAAGTTAATGATATTTTGAAAGAAAAAAAAGAGTAAAAACAAAACAACAGCAATAGCAGTTCCACGAATCCTGTAGCTCTTAGGAAGTTCAGGATGTCGGATGGCATCAATTTAGGTCAATTTCGCTCTTCTATTTGGTACGCTTGTAAGTGTCGTGCCCTTGAATTTTGCGATGTTTTGTCATTCTCTTCGCAGAACCTGCACTCTTCTTCCTCTACTAATCAGAGCTTCTTAAGATCTCCTTTCAACCAGTAGTGCCCTGTTAGGATCCCATTAGTATTCTGAGTTTGTTTTTTCTTAGATTGATGCACTGGTCAGATCTCTTTACGTTATAGTTTTCCAGAAGTATCTTTGCCTGCCTCAGTCCTTTTATTGTCCACTTCTTGCTCGAGTTCTTTAGTATTATCCCGGCGCCTATTCCGTAAAAGAGTTCAGGTCCCAGAAATGGTGTTTTGGTCTCATTTTTCGCCAGTTCCTCTGATTTTTCGTTTTCCTCCACACCGGGGTCTCCCGAAATCCATAAGGCGTAACTGCTCAGTTCGTTTAGTTTCTCTAAGCATTCTCAGGCCATCTTGGAGCTCATTACGTGGGAGTTCAGCAACGTTGATGGCTGCTTCAATATCCGACATGATATGATTATTTCTTGTCTACGGAAGTCTCTCAAAAACTCTTATACCAGTTCCTTTTGTTGTTTTGGAGCCATCAGTGTACCATTTAATAGCCTTCTTACTGAGTCTTGAGATGGTGTTTTTGCTTTAGCTTCGTGTTGAAAAGCTATACCTTTTTTTTCCATCTTATCTATGGGCATGTCCAGGGTTTGCTGATTTTCAGGGAGGGTTTCATACTAACGTTTAGTGATTCTCTCTCCAGTCATTCTATTTGTTGTCCCTATCGCTATATTCTCCACTATCATATTGAGGGGTGTGAGGTTCAGGATTCCTTCTATAGCAGCCGTTGGGTTTGTTCTCATTGCACCTGTTTTGCATACACAGGTTAGTCTTTGGATTTTCGATAGATTTTTCCTTGATCTATCCCGAATAGTTCGTTACCCCAGACCCCTGAGCCATTATGAGTCGTCCTTACTTATTATTAATGTTATAACTCAAGGAAGTCACCTCTACCGAAACAAATGCATCTAACTTTGATACACTACGTGTATAGAAACACGATAGCAGAGTGTAGCTATCGATAAGCGTGTCCGCATTCCGGCGACATTTTCAATGACACAATGACGTGTCAACCCCGAGTATAAAAGGGGCCCGATCTCCCATACGGGACGCTTGCTAGGCCACCGCCGTAGGTGAATCCGTAAAACTGACATGCCGAAAGCAGAATTTTATTCCCATTTAATCCGATAAACTGAGAATAAGTATATTTCTGGACTTTGTTCATTAGTAATTTTAAATGTTTAGTTTAATTTTCGATAATTCTAGAAAACAGTAAAGTGTTGACGATTGTTTTCCTGAATAGTATATTTAGATTTGATAGAAAATAAAAAATGTACATTCTAGTAATAATCGATATTACAATAGTATACATTACAATAGTATATAGTACACATATTGTAAGTATTTACATTACAAAGGTATTTTTCTAAAATTATATACACCTAGGCCCATAGGGCCTGTATGTGTACAAAACAATTTATTATTGTATCATTTTGCTATTTGTGACAAAGTATTAATATAATAATATTAAGCAAATCAAATTTCGTGTAGTTGGAAAGACAGGCGTAACAAAAAAACCAAATTGCTTATAATTGAGAATTGCATTTTTCATTCCAAAAGTATTTATAAGGCTGATAGGTGAATGAGATTTTTGTCACTATTCTTAATTTTACAACTAAAGAGAATTAAGTTGCAAACACAAATTATGATGCTTTACTTTCAGATTACATTGTTTGGAATTAATAAATACATGTATTTACAGTAATTATATGATATTTAAGTATTTAGTTTGGTTTTTACCTATATACTGATATAATAAGCTTGTAGAATACAATTTTTTTTCGGAGTAATATTTTAATAATGTAATTTTGAAAAACGGTCAGGGGTTGTAAGGCATTATTATAAAGACCACCCCACACAGCAATAACATATCTTAGGATAGATTCAATTAACGATTGGTAGAGAATGATTAATAATTTTTTATTTATAAACTTTCGTAGCTTATAAAATTTATATATAAATCTTCGTAGTTTTGCTGTTAAGGTATTAATGTGGTCTGTCCATTTAAGGTGTTTATCAATAATTATACCCAGGTGTTTGGTTTTATCAGTACCGTTTATTTCAAGATTTGAGTCCTCAAATTTTAATTTAGAGAAATCAAGTATGTTTGTTTCTGTCAGAGAATAAGCCACATATGACGTTTTGTCTACATTTAAAGACAGTTTATTGAAGTCTAGCCAGGTTTTAACTATGGATATGCCATATTGAGCCTTTTCCTTAACAGTGTGTCATGTGTTGTCTTCAAAAACTAGAACTGTATCATCAGCATATAATATTATAGTGCCGCCTGTATGTGTGTCTAGTAAAGAGTTGAAGTAAATAATGAAAAGCAGGGGTTCAAGAACCGTACCTTGGGGTACCCTCCGGTACTATCAATGCTTATTACTTTATAGGTAAACTTTGGGTTGGTCCGTTTATTAAATCAAAACCAATCGAACTTATGACCTGGATTTATTATTAATGACTTTAATAGAACAAATATAATTATATGGATATATAGAGACTATCACAACTAAACTAAATGGTCACTAAGCCTTACCGTCGTGACAGAATAAACAAAAGGAATAGTGGTTTCTGAATTGAATCTCAAAAGAAAAGTCCTTTACAACCTTTTACCACAATAATACTCTACTCAACGGAAATCATTCAGTACAAGTCCAACCCAAACAGTTATAATTATCTAGATCTAAAGACTTACCCCCTTGTTGTTTAACCTTCCCCCAATATTTGGTCCCCTACCACTTACTATTTTTAATTCACCGGACGAGTCGGTGCCAATGATATAGGAAAGAACTTATTTACTTAACGATGATAACACATCGGCGTTCCGGGCTGTCTTCTGAACTGAATTAATTAACAATTTGATTACAATATCACACTTTTATCACCAAATTTTATCTTTAAGAGAAAGGAATGAATTGACTTCGGCTTTAATAATACACCACTTGAGTATGGACCGGTCAGAACTGCCTTCTTCCCTCTTGAAGAAAGAGTTCTATCAAAACAGCATAGCCTCTATACCCCCTTACTTCCCATCCCGACTTTACATTTATTCCCAGCTCCCTGTTTTCACTGATGTCGTATTTTTCATTGATAACACCTTCGTGTGAGTACAGATTATCGGTTCATATCTTCGGCGGCAAAGGACTTTCATTGTTTCAATCCAGACTAATATTACCGCCTTAACTCGATAAGATTATGGCAACATACAATAGGCTACCTTAACAATGAGAAGCTACGATTTCCATAATTCCTATTTATTACAGTCAAACAAATTATTATAAACGAATTTATTCATCCAATAGATTACAGAAATTGAATATAGGAAAAGTCATCTAAAGACTAAATCGATATAACAATACTACAAATGGATAAAAAGAAGTTTATTACAATTTATTAAAGAACACAATGATAAAACACAAAAAAATAATAAAGATAAACTAACATGGTTATTTATTTAGAAAAATCTTCTATTGAATAAAAATTAAAATTGTTAACAATGAGATAATTTTTGAGCTGTTTTAAAGATGTTTTGAAATTTTGTTCTAGTTTTAGGTGGTTAGGTAATTTATTGTACAATACTGTGCCAAAATAGTATGAATTCAATCTATACAACTCCAATCTGTGCTTCTAATGTTGCAAGTTCGAACCATGACGTATGTTATATTGAATTTTGCAAATTGAAAGCTGATAAATTACTTGTTACAAATTTAAGAACTTCAAAAATGTACAAATTGGTAAATTTAAATATTTTATGGCTTTTGAAATTTGTTTGCATCCTTTCAATTTGAACATAGCTCGAATGGCTTCTTTCGCAGCACGAAAACACGATTGGTCTCACATGAGTTACCCCAAAAAATGATGCCATATCTAATAACAGATTCAAAATTTGAGTGATAAAATGTTCTCACTACTTCGGTACTAGTAAATAGACTTAACCTTTTCAGAGCAAAAATTTTACTCGCTCATGTATGTACTACATACAGAATCAACTTGTGGCTTCCAGCTAGGTGACATGTCAATATAGATTTCTAGAAGTTTAAAATTTGATATTTGCTGAATAGTGTAATAAGGGGTTAGTACAGGTTATTTCCGATATTAAAAAAACAAAATCATATTTAGAAAATTAAAATTTCATGTCAAATTAAAATATCTCAAAGCAAAGTAACAAGAACATATAGGGGTTGCCAGATTTTTTCTGTTTCGTAACAATAACAAATGTTAGCGTGAGAAATAGTAAGTGAATTTCTAAAATAAACACAAATTAGTTTTCAGTCGCTTCACGGAGGGTAATATGATACTATAGCTGGCATGACGAAGAGCGTTTCAAATAATTTCACAAAAGTTTTGTTGTAAACGAAATCATAAACCTGTCAAGATCAATAACCAATATAGGATGAGAAACTAATGTCATAGATGCTAACCATCTGGAGATGTTTAGATAACGGGATTGTCTAGGCTCGTTGTTGATGTCAATATGAAAGTTTTACAAGTCTTTCCTTCATAAGTTACTTAATTAATCAAAATGTATCACATGCAAATCGGGAAGTAACGTAGTATTTAATCATCAAAATTGTAATTAAATATAGTCGTAATTATAGTTGAAATGATTGATAAAGAAGAAAATCAGTTAGTAATATTTAGAAAAGGGCAGATAAGTATAGAAATCCCCACCGTAAACATTATTTAATGAGAGGCCTCAAGAGAGAGGAGAAGAATTATAAACTATCTTACCGCTTACTGGTTTAACCATTCTTTCAAATTTACTAGTAACATTATTGGTACAAAATTAAAATCAGGATCACTATAAGTAAAATGATTGGTTATACAATTCGGGGATTCGGGGATTCTTCCTTAATTGTAGAAAAAGGACGCATTGTAAATATCAACCGAAATACGAAAAACCTTCAGTTATATTTTCCAACTTTAATTAGTCTCTTGGAAAATCACGTGGCACTTTATCATTTTCAATTGAATTAATTTTAATAGATTATTCAGAGTGTTTTGGGTAAGAGGGTGTTTTCGCTAAAATCAGAGTTTCAGTTTTATTCAAGTTCAAGTCAATAATAAATTTAATCAATTCATTTTGGATTCCCTAGGTTCATCCTGGCTGGTAAATCATTTTAATGATCTTAGTTTCATTTCTTTAATATAGTTAATTTAGATTTTCTAAGTAATTTTATTTAACTTTAGGTTTCATTCTTCGATTATTCTTATTAATAATTTTATAATATTAGCAATAAGTTATTTATAATATTTCTCTTTCTTATCTTTAATTATCATAGACATTCTTTTCATTATTATCATTAGCTTTTAATTTTTTGTTTATTAAATATTTTTATGTTGTTGAGTACGAGTTTCTCTGATTAAAACTAGCGCTTATCCCTCCACTTACCTTCCGGTGTTTAAATCCATGTGTCTAGTAAAATAAAAAGGGTAAATGTCAAAGATATTTTTCACGTTTATTCTGGCTAATCAATGATTGAATTAAACTTCAACTTGTCATGGTTCTCTAAATTAAATGGACAGGCTGTAGATAAATAAATATTGGTGAATAGGAATAATGTAAATTCCTTAAGTAAAGTTTTATAGTTTCATAGGGAGGCAGGAATGCAACAAGATTCCGTATTCCTTGTCTGCTGAACGTCAGCAGATTTTACACTCGTTGCTGCTGGAGATCTTCCATCAGACGCTTGGAGTGCGACATACGTGGCAGTTCTCTTCAGTAGGCACGGTGCTCTATTCGAGCCATTTTTGGATTACAGATTTCGCTGTGGCATGATAAATGCCACAGGTTGGCTCTGGTTCAATCAGTGGTCCCCCGCTTTAGCGAGTGCTACGACAGTTTCAGTCCCTTCTCGTTTGGTTTCCTCAGACTCCCACACGAGTGTTATTCTATTGGGGTTCATTACTAGTGCCGTTAGTTCTTTAATACAATCAAGTACACATTGTGAAGTGATTGTGTATGACTCCAGTACCTTAAGCACTGCCAGGCTGCTCACTATGATTGTGATTTGTCTATTCTCATAGGCTCTCTCCCTCATAATTCAAGCGCATGTTGTGATTGCAATTATTTTTGCTTGAAATTCTGTCGCAAAAGTCCCTAGGCTCAAAGAAATTCTTTCCCCTTGGTCCGTTTTCTCAACTATTCCAGCACCCGTACTTTTTTCCGTCTTGGTGCCTTCGGTAAGCCATATGGACTCCCCTGGTATCATATGAGGACTGCCCCCAGAGTTCACCCACCCGCCCATTCAAGGTTTGGAATCACGGAAGGGCTGTGAACCTTGATCCTGTCGGATTTAGAAAGAAATGAAAATGAAATTGTCAACAAATTTAATAATTATTTTATAGATAGCATAGCTGATATTGTGGAAAGCATTGTAAATGATGAACAATGGAAACTATAACTTATATCCTACTTTGTCAAAGTTTAAAACTTTGTCTATGGAGGATCTGCGTGAAATTGTTAATTCTTTAGACAATAAAAGTAGTACATATGAAGTACTTAATTCAAAAACTCTGAAAGAAATTTTTGAAGTCTGTGGGCATGTGATATTAAACTTTGTGAATACCTCACTGAAGACATGCAAAGTGCCAGATGCTTTGAAAGTTAGTACTGTGGTTCCCATACCTAAAGTTAGTAATACCATAAAGGCTAATGAGTTTAGACCTATTAATACCTTGCCACCTCTAGAAAAAATTCTTGAAATAGCAGTTTACAATCAAATTTTAAAACACATTGAATATAATGAGATTTTAGTTAACAATCAATCAGGGTTTCGTAAAAAATTTTCTTGTGAAGCAGCACTTCAGCTTGCATTATGTACTTTTAAAAGGGAAATAGATAATAATAAATATGTAGTGGCTGTATTTATAGATCTAAAAAGGGCTTTTGAAACCATAGATAGAGACATTCTCTTAAGAAAACTTGGGGGGTATGGTATTGAGGGTGAGGTGTTCAAATGGTTATCTCACTACCTAATGGATAGAAAACAATAAGTCAAAGTCTGCGATATTATCTCAAATGTAATAAATATTCATGTAGGTGTACCCCAGGGTAGTGTGCTAGGCCCCCTCCTGTTCATTTTGTATTTAAATGACTTGAATCTTTTTATAGACGTTGATTTTCTAAGTATGTTCGCAGACGATGCTTTATTAGCTTGTTTTGCAGAAGATTTATGGAATGCTATAAATAAAATGAATTCTGCTCTTTCTAAAATAAATAAATACTCAAAATTAAATAAATTGAAGTTAAATACTCTAAAAACCAAAGCTATGATAATAACGACTAAATACAAGTACAAATGTCTTAATATCAATGAAATTAATCTTAAAATAAATGGAGGAAAAATTGAAATTGTAACATCCATAAAATATCTTGGATTTTATATTGACAATCTTTTGTTATTTGGTAATCATTTTGATTATATGTTTAAAAAAATTTATAAAAAACATATTTTTTTACTAGAGTATCCAGTAATTTATCACTGCAGTCCAGAGTTACAGTTTTCAATTCAATTATTCAGCCTCATTTTGATTTTTGCTCTTCCGTTATCTATTTGTTTAATTTAAATCAAGTATCCCAAATACAAAAACTACAAAATAGGGGTATGAGGATTGTTCTGCGAACAAACCGATATACTCCAATCGTAAATATGCTTCAATCTCTACAGTGGTTCTCAGTTTCTCAGAGGTTGTTCTACCTAACAATGATTTTTATATATAAAATTCTACATAATTTGGCACCACCATACTTTTATGAATTTATAAATTTTAATGTTGATATTCATAACTATGATACAAGACATAAATAACAATTTTTACGTTCCTACAACTAAAAAAAGGGCTCTATGATTTCTTTGTTTTTTAACGGTTTTGTGAACCACAACAATTTACCTAATATTGTCAAAACTAGTTCATCCTTAAGGATTTTTAAACAACAACTAGCAGACTATGTGAGAGAAAATAAATAATAAAGTGTTGTATTGCCGTTGTCTGTGATTCTATAGTCCAATTTTTCATTCTTCATTTTAAAGTTTGTAATTTTTTAGCGATCTTAAATTATAATTATAAAGTGTACAAAAATCTAAAATTGTAATTATGATGCTTATCATGTTTGTATATTAGGGTTTCCTATTTATTTAAATAAAGTTCTTCTTCTTCTTCTTCTCATCCCCAATGGCCCAGGTGATCCAACCAATCTGAGGATGCTTCGGGCTTTTTGGTCAACCTTTCCTTGGCCGGTAAGATCCAAGCGATACGCTTCTCTTATGGCCTCTGCCTGAACGGCGAGGTGCAGTGGCTCCAACCCCAACGGTTGCAGCCGTTGGGGTGGTCGACATTGCACCTGTTACTCCTAAGCATGCCAGCCTCTGAACTCTGTTCAGTGAATGCTGGGATGCTTTGGTTTTTGTTTTTGGCCACCACACGATTGCCGCTTATGTTACAATGGGTCTCACTATATGGTTGTGTACACCCAGTGTACCATCCGTGGAGTGAGTCCCCAGGTTCTCCCGACTATACGACGACAGGTCCACAGTGCCCTTATCGCTTTATTAGCGGTTTTCTCCAGATGTTTCCCAAAGGTCAGTCTTTTATCTAGGCTTACCCCAAGGTACTTTACCGTGTCCGTCATCTGTATATTTTTTCCATACAAAACTAAGTCTTGTATGTTTACAATGTCCCTTCTCAGTGCGTGCTGCATCAGAGATGCTATTGTGCTCCCGAACTTTCCCTTGTAATATAATGACGATGTTATCCGCATATCCGATTACGCAGAATCCTTTGCTCTCAAGGAGTATCAGAAGTTCGCCCACCACCAGACTCCACAGCAGAGGTGACAGTACACCTCCCTGCGAACAGCCTCCAGTGACCCGCACCTTCTTTTCAACCTCATTGAGAGTTCCTATGACTGTCCTGCATCGGAGCATGTTGTGGATCCATCTGCCCAGCAGATCTTCCAATAGCTTGTTTGTTCTGAATTTTTATTAGATTACTTTTTTCATTGGTTGCACTAATGGGATGAAATTGTAAAATGTAACTTTTCTCTAAATTCATTATAAGATTATTTCGGTTAAGATATTCAAAAATTGACTATAGATCACATTTCAAGTTTTCTGCCATAATTTTAGAATTTTTGTTGTTGATACTGCAGAAAATTGGGATATTGCTGCTTCCACTCCTTGTTCTAATTTGCAACCCAAAAATGTATTCTATGGACCACCTGGCTAAAAGTGTTGTAAAAGTTGTTGGGTTCTTTGGCAAATATCCAGACGATTTCCTTCAATATGCTCCAAGTTCTGGTCGGGTACAGCAATAAGTGCAACAAAACGGCGCAATCAAAAACGATTCAGTACCTACATCATTAGCAAGTCCAAGATGAATGGCATTTATAACGAAACAGATAAAAAGACAAATAAATGCTTCAGTTAGAAGTAATCGACCCTTTCTATCTGGTATTAAAAATGGCCCGGCATAAATCGACGCCAGAATTCAAAAATGGCCTTGCAGGTGTGATCCTAGATTCAGAAAGATCAGCCATCATATATTTAGTACTGGACTCAGCTTATAAATGGCTAACGCGGAACTCAAATTCGTTCTTAATAAAAATAATTCAAAATGAAGTTATGTCAGAAAATATTGTTATTATGGGCTGGTCATCTTGGGGCGAGGACATATGTTAGTAACTTTCATATTTACATTCTTACATTGCCAACCTAAGGCCACAGAGTTAAAGGTTAAAACTACTCTGTGCTAATTTGTTAACAAAATGGCGGATTAACGAGGCTTACCACAAGGACAAGGTAAAGGTACGATCTTGTTTCTCGTACACATTTACACCATTTACATATGGAAATTAAGTTTGTATTTTGCGAATGTGGACCCCTTTCATAACTGAAACCATCACTAAACATGTTATCAACAGTAAAGAATGATCCAGATTGGGAAGGTCAGATTGAAATTAAATATGAAAATATTATTCCGGAATACTTGGATATAAAGGAAATTAAAGAATTCAAGATGGAGTAAGCTTATGTCAATAAACATTTGTTCATTCATCATGTTTTTGTTGGTAATTTAGTACTAATATAAAAGAGCAACACATATTTTTCAATAGTTACGTTTCATAATTTGCTTCATTTAAAAATTAATTCTATTTCGAAGAAGTTTTTGTTCTATGAAGATCAAAATGATAAAAACTACAGAATCCACAAGATAAGTGATATCTTGGAGGAGCTATTTCTTGTATTATCTATAGAAAAACAAGCAAATGATGAAAACAAATTTGAGAAATTTTATCTTAATGAATTCAAAAATTTTTTCATGACTATCTTTGACTCTAAAACAAATTGTTACTAAACATATTCTTCTAATTTTCTCGCCATCAACAAAATTACTAGGCCAACCCTCTAATCCAATTTACTTTGACTTCATTGTCAGATTGAACAAGTAAAAATATTATTTGATCTTTACATTTTCAGAATCGCAGAGTGCCGTGAAGATGAGGAATTGGAAAATCTATCACATGAAAGTATGTGTAAAGTTGAAAAAGATTTGAACGGAGATGATCATGAAAATTTTGATTGTTCAGATACCAAGAGCTTGAATAGTTCAATCAAAATTCTGGGTACAAAGGAATGCCAATATAATGAATATAACATGGAAAATAAGTGTTCTGCTCAGCAAAATATTTCATCCTCTAATTTGGTATCTCACACCAGTAATACCAATGAAAGCCCTCAGATGTCGAATTTAAAAAGTCACATCAACTCTATACACCCAAGAGAGATCATACTCAAGTGTGATTTTTGCGATTATGGGAGCCCTCATATGTCACATTTAAAAAGTCACATCAATGCCAAACACAAGAGAGAAGATACACAAGTGTGACTATTGCGATTATGACAGCCCTTATATGTCACATTTAAAATGTCACGTCAATGCCAAACACACCAGAGAGAAGATACACAAGTGTGACTATTGCGATTATGAAAGCCCTTATATGTCAACTTTGAAAAGTCACATAAACTCTCAACACACAAAAGCGATGATGCACAAGTGTAACTATTGCGATTACGGATGTCCTCTGATACCAAGTTTAAAAAGACACATTAATTCTGTATACACAAGAGAAAATATACACAAGTGTCAGTATTGTGATTATGGAAGCCCTCGGATGTCAACTTTAAAAAGTCACATCTATTCTATACACACAAGAGAGAAGTTACTCAAGTGTAAGCATTGTGATTATAGGAGTCCTCAAATATCGCAATTAAAAAGTCATATTAGCTCTATACACAGAAAAGAGAAGATACTCAAGTGTAAACATTGCGATTACAGGAGTCCTCAAACGTCGAAATTAAAAAGTCACATAAACTCTGAACACACAAGAGAGAAGATCCACAAGTGTCAGTATTGTGATTATGGAAGCCCTCGAACGTCAAATTTAAAAAGTCATATCAACTCTGTACACACAAGAAAGTTTATACTCAAATGTGAGTATTGCATTTATAAGAGCCGAAAGATGTCGAATTTAAAAAGTCACATCAACTCTATACACACAAGAGAGAAGATACACAAGTGTGAATATTGCGATTATGGAAGCCATCAGATGTCTACTTTAAAAAGGCACATCAACTCTAAACATACAAGAGAGACGATACTGAAGTGTGAGTATTGCGATTATGTGAGCCATCATCTGTCACATTTAAAAAGTCACATCAATGCCAAACACAAGAGAGGATACACAAGTGTCAGTATTGTGATTATGGGAGCCCTCATACGTCAAATTTAAAAAGTCACATCAACTCTAAACACAAAAGAGAAAAGATACACAAGTGCAACTATTGCAATTATGGAAGCCCTCAGATGTCAACCGTAAAAAGTCACATCAATTTTAAACACAAGAGAGAAGATACACAAGTGAAATTACTAAATTTTGCAACTTTTTTATTTTAAAATAGTATTGAATGAAAGACGAAAAAGAATATCTGGGGCTTTAAATACATAAGCATTCTAGAACCAACGGTTTTACTAAAGCCTCTTTTGTTGCGCTTGAGTACAATTTGTTAATATATTTCAGCAACTTGCAAAACACAACTGTTTCTGCTCTTCGGTGATCATCATTAACAACTTTGAAGTGTCTGACAATTTTCAAACCAGACTGATAATTTTCATTGAGATGCCATTCCAAAATCAATTTTGAATCGAATAAAATTATTGAAAAACATTCGGATTAAATAGTTGAATTGCATTAATATTCGAAGATTTATATACATATATAGGTTCATTTATCAAACTGGAATTCTGACATCAACTTTGAACTCAGCGACCTCAAAAGCCTATAAAATCACATCACGGATGGATTTTTTAAAAAGTTGTTTATTAGTTAAAACTAATGACAGTTTTTTGACAGCTGTAACTGTCAAAACTTGATTTTTCACATCAAATTTGAATTCAGCGACCACCAAAACGTAAGAATACGAAATTTCAGAAAAATCCGTTTGAAGCATCAAAAGTTACGCTCTAAAGTCTGGAATCGCAAAATTCCCATTTAAATTCAATGTTAAGCTTTAAAACCTTTACAGGCACGGGTTAATATGGTCAAGAAAATCTGAAAAAATTCCGGGTGGAGGTCTGAGAAATTTGAACTTTTTCAAAATAAGGGCATCCTGTAATGCAACTGTAATAAAAAAAATCGATGGTGGAAGCCGTTACTTTATGGTAATTTGTCATTTTGATTATATGAAATAATAACTACTTTGTTTTTATACCACTTTTACTAATAATAACGTGAAAACGTAACTATAGTTTCAACACCGAAGTACCTTTATCAAACAATTAGAAAATTATGAAGAAATCAATGAAACAGGTAAAGTAGGGTTGAGATTAAGGGATCAACGGAAATTCCAAAAACAGGTAGATCCTAGGAAAATACATTATTATATCGTAAACATAGCAGCAATTTGTGAATTAGTGTGCTTATAACTTAATATTCTAAGAATTATTTAAAGAGCGGTTTGAAGGACAGTACAGTATTACATAGTAAACAAGATAACAATTTGTGAATTAGTGTGATTATGATTTAATATTCTAAGAATTATTTTAAGAGCGGTTTGAAAGACACATGAAAAAATCACTTTGATATAGGTCTAACTGATCATTGAGGATATTTTTATTAGAGTTCTTGACACCTTTATAAATCTCTATTGATTCTAATATATTCAATTTAAAACCTCTGGTTTGATTATGTAAAATGCTTAGGCTATCTAAATTAGGGAAATTATGACCAGTTTGTAAAAAATGATTAGCAAAGGTTGAGTCAGTTTTGTTGAGTCTAAACGAGCGAAAATGTTCTTCGTATCTTAATTTGAAATTACGACAAGTTCTATCTATATAAAAGTCATCACAGTCTGGGCAAATCTCTTAAACTCCAGGTTTTCTATATTTATTGATTTTGTCTTTGGCGTTGTATATAAGATGGCAAAGTTTATTTTGAGGTTTTAAACTGATTTTAAAATTATGGCGTGATAAAATGTTAGCAATATGTTCGCTTACTGTACCAAAATATGTCAAAGAGATGAATTTAGTGGTTACATCTATGTGTTCGCTAAGTTAATTTTCTTGTCCAGTCTGTTTTTACTCTCTGAAAGATAAACCATTGTTTGCATGAATTCAGTTAACTCCAGAAGAGCGCAACCTACGTATTACCTACTATTAGTATTGTAAACCAAAGAAACCCGGAGCTAAAGGCTGAAGCTTGCCTAGGGGTAGTTTGAAGCATTGAATTGGCTCGTAGTTAGAATCCAGTTGTGAAGCAATATTAAACGTAGTACTTGTGTGACAGGAGATATTTGTTCCTAGGGGTAAAACAACGCTGAACTCTCGTGTTTCGGGGAAAGTGTTAGCTTCATTTAAATATTTAGTGAGAGTTCGATAACCCCCATAATTTAATCCGACGTAGAACTCTAGTGTGTAAATTCTCTGTGTCTTATTCTTTAGATCATGTTTCGCCCACCAATTTTATTTTGTTAATATATGATCTTATCAGCCATTCAGTCTAGTTTGAGTCTTCAATTGTAATTCCGCTTATCGTAGATCATTTAGGGGAAAGGATACAGTATCAGACCGTTAGGCTTGCCCCAAGCTACCGAAGAGGAATCCTTTAATTCTAAATATATTATCTATAAATCATTGGCGTGGTCGAATGCGAATTAGATCACTGTTCGGAATTTGTGCTAATTAGCTATTACTGATTTCATCTCTCTTAAGAGAACCTGAGCAGGTACTCGCTCACTGGCATGAGGGTTAAATCCAGCAACATTGATAACCTTCTCCCAGTTTTCCAGTTGGGGTGAACTTTAAATAGACCACCGGCTTTAGATTCCCACAACCAGATTTTGGGAATAACTTTATAATCGTTTTATTGTTGTTGTTATATGCCAAATTTTTTAAAATTATGTCCAATATAAACATTATTTAATTTTATTAACAAGTATAACTGGTAATTCCTAAACACCTTTCAGTGAAAGCGTCCTTCAGAAAGAAATTCAGTATGAACGCTTGAATATATATTTATACGTAATCCTAGACGGTCCCTGGGAAGGGAGCAAGGTAATGTATTCAGAAACAGCTTCTAGGTGTGCTGAATTATACACATAGTGGTGGCAGCTTAAAAGAACCTTAAGGGTATGCAGATCAACTAATATCTTTGATACCCGAGCAGGTTCCAACAAAAACTTCAATATAACACGTCGAACAGGTATTATCTCTACCTGAAATAATAAATTCCAAGCCAACTGTTACACAAAGCTAGTAGATTTAAAAAAGCAATTCAGAGCGTTAATCGGGCCTATGGATCTCCTGATGATTGACTTTCAGTCCTACAATGTAACGTAACAACCGAATATTTAAGGTCGGGAGTTGTATCCAACGTTAGTCGACTTCAAAAATTACTACCGATCGTTAGTCGGAAGTAAGGTTCGTCTGATATGTCACTTTCAGTTTTGGGACCGCTTTTACAACAACAAAAAAACACATCAACCGATTTTCTATTCTAAACAGTAACCACGTAGCCTAGAATATATCAGAATATTTAATAAAGTTAAAGTCGCTTGCATCATTTCAAAATTGGAAAAGTTCTTTTATTGATCATTGCTATTATTAATCAAATCAGTTGATACAGCTCTTTGTGATTTTCTATTGGTTATAAGTGTTTCTATTGATAAAAAGCTGATTGTTTTGGGAATATTCGTTGATTTCAGTAAAGCTTTCGATTGTGTTGACCATGAAATTCTTCTCTAAAAAATGTATAGATATGGTATTCTTGGTAAAACGAACCATCTTTTCAGATCGTATCTGAGTGGACCTTAACAATACGTTAAATTACCCAATGGTGCTATTAGCGAAAAGCAAAAATTGTATAAAAGAGTACCTCAAGGCTCAATCTTAGGACCAATTTTATTTATTATCTATTCAAACGACTCCATTAAGTCTATAGATATTGATATCAAAATTGTCATTGTTATGCTGACGACAACAACTTCGCAATAAAATCTGAAAACATAGAAGATGTAAAACAAAGCTAGCATATTACTAGATGATATTTCATTATGGTCAACTAAAAATAAATTGAATTTAAATAAAGATAAGACAAAAATAGTCCATTTTCGTTCAGTTAGGATCAAATATGAACCTAGAATATATCGATCAATACAAATGTTTATACACTACATAGATGTTGGGCGTAACTTTGGACAGCCACCTCCTCTGGGATGAACATGTTGATTAATTTTCTAAAAAACTAAGAAAATGTAGTTACTCTTTGATAGGTACCTACACGTTGTGGGGTAGGATCTCGGTCCCCCCCGGCCTGCCCGTCCAGTGGACTCTAGACCTGCTAATGACTTTCCCTCTCCTACAACAACAGCACGCCACTGCCCGACAGAGACCAACGCCTTAATTGGAGAGGAGACAGTCTTTTGAACCGTCTGGGCCCCTCTCCCCCTGTCTGCTCGTGTTAGTGTTATAATTTATAACAGCTCCCGTTTGACGAGTCGCCGTCGACCTCTTATCATCGGTCTTCCACATTTGTTGCCCTGGCCGCGAATCAATTGCCCAGAAATCTGGGATAAGAAGCACAGACACCGGACTTTATGAGTAAAGCCATGTGGTGCAGCATAATACCCACGCAGAGGCAGCTTTTTCGCCCCCGGCGGGACTACTTTAGGCGGTCCCATCTCAGGCATACATAGGACCCTGTCCCGTGCATACCCAAGATGGAGCTTGCTTGCTAGACTCATACACTGCCCCCTGTTTTACCAGGAACGCTACGAGTAAACGTTCGGCTTTCGTTCAAATAGCCTACCGCATATGCCACCACGGCCGTGAATCCGTTCCGACCAGCCATCTGGGATAAGAAGGCACTGCGCCGTGGTTTTTATGGGTAAACGACATGTGGTGCACCGTTTACCTGACGTTTCGCAGCGGTACCTTTTTTCGCCCCTGCTCAGGCAGGCCTAGGTTACTTTAAGCGAGAACCTGCATTACCTATGGTGCAACAGGCACGGTACTTGCTAGCTATTCCTCCTGACTAATGAGGAATAGCCCCACTCGCCTGCTCGTGTTAGCCTAAGCTACGTTTACGAACCATCGCCGGCCTCGTTCAAGTTTGGCCTTCCGCATGTGTCTACCACGTCCGTGAATCCGTTCCGACCAGCATCCCTGGGATAAGAAGGCACGGGGTCGTGGTTTTAGAGGTGAAAATGTATGCGGTGCCCAGTTCACCGGATCTTTTGCAGTGGCAACGTTAGTTTGGCCCCGAAGGGTTACTTGTCTCGAGAACCGCGAAGAGGTGTTGCTTGCTGAATCTACCGCCAGTTTCTCTCCGGCCTGGTAGTTCTCTCCCGAGGGTAGGTACCTACAGTCAGAAAATTCTATTAACCTATCATGGGATACGTATTTTGTCTGGTATCTAGCTTAGAGAATCCAGTAGGTCTTATTTCACTCTCACCCTACTACCACCAGCCAGGCTCGTATGGTTCACAGATAGGTCCAAAATAGATCTGGCTACTTCTGGGGCGGGAGTGTACCTAAAAACGCCAAGGATCACTATCTCAGTGACTAGGCGCTTACTGCACGGCTTATCAGGCGGAGGTCTACGCAATACTGACTTGTGCCATGGAAAACCTGCGAAGAAACTATGTAAATTGGCGCATATATATTTGCACAGACAGCCGGTCGGCTCTGGAAGCTCTCAAATTACCCAGAGTCACATCAAGGCTTGTCAAAGAATGCAGGGATACACTGACTGAACTAGCTAGGAGTCCCTGGACACAGCGGAGTTGTAGGAAACGAAATGGCCGTCTCTTTGGCCAGGCGAGGGTGGTCTAGCGCCCCTATCGGGCCGGAGCCAATGGTCGCTTTATCAAATTGCGTAGGGGGGCCAACTGAATAAAGAGTGGTCTAACCACCACGCATGAGGCAGGCCAAGCTCTTCTTCTTCAAAGAACCTGCGCCTAGGCTCTCAAAGAAACGTCTTTCTCTGAACAGAAGGGACATCAGAGAGATGACTGGAATCCTAACCGGTCACTGTCGTCTTACCAAACATCTCCACACTATGGGCATCACAGATGACCCAATATGTAGCAAATGCAGTGAGGCGGAAGAAACTGCCTCTCACATCCTGTTGAAATGCCCAGCATTAGCATTCCACAGGCACCGACACTTCGGATAATCAAAACTGCTCCCAGAAAACTTATGGAAGCCAGCACTGGCAATATTCTGGGTTTCTGGTGGGCCCCAAACCTGCTAGAATAAAATAGGCTTCTGACCACGGGGCGCACAATGGGCCCATCCAAGTGGCCTAAGTGCATCAGGGGTCTAAGCCCTCTCCACTCAAAGGATGATGATGAGGTCTTATTTCAAAAAATTCAACATATTAACTTTTTTTACCACTTATGTACATGAATTATGTTGTTTTATTCATAACAATCAAACATTATTTCCTAGGAACCTTATAGTTCATAATTATGACACACGCAATAAGTCTAATTAGATTCTTGATCAGCATACAACTGCCTTATAACAAAAGATCTTCTTTTATAATGGTTGTAAATACTATATAATAGTCTTCCAGAGTATATAAATGAGCTAAAGAAATTTTATCAATTTAAAAACATTAAAAAAAAAATTTATTGAACAAAAAATCCTATCAGCTGATGAATTCCTTTTGTGATAGTAAATTAAATTTTGTATTTCATTTTCATTCTGTCGTGACACATTTGCCAACTACAATGTACAATTTTGTAATTCCATTGGTTGTTTGTGAATAAACTTCTATTCTATTCTGTTATTATTATTTTTTTTTTATATTTAACAGGAATTGGATAAGGAGAAGCCGTGTTGCCGTAAAAAACAGGTCAGAGAGGCTATTCAAATGCAATAACCAATTCATAACAAATTGGCCCCCAACGTGGGGCTATTCAAGTACCATCGTAACCAATTCATAATGATATATAAGTTTATTAATTGTAATCTTTATTTATTAAAAAAATTTTCATCGTTTTCTGTGACTAAAGGGTACTGTTTATTGTTCGAAATCGGTCAAAATCTATTCCATTTAATATTACTTTGTTTTCTATCATCTGTATTAACATGATAAATTCTCGCAAAAGAAACGGCTTCCACCGTCGCCACCGTCGGTTTTCTAAAATCTAATCAGTTCTTCACTTTCTACCTAAGTATCATCTATTTAGAATGTAGTCTGTTTTTTATTGGCTATCGCGGAACTAAATTGGTTATTAATAGAATTATTCAAATAAATTTTTGTCAGAAAATATAGTTATTCTGATTGTGGTCTTGTTCATCTTAGGCGTGGGCATATGCTAGTAACACCAACCTAACTAACGCCACAGATCTTAATCATAGAGAGTAGAAGACTATTAAGATCTCTATGATCTTAATACACAACTTCTTCCTAGATAAATGATATTAAGATGCTATTTTTTTAAAACTTCTCTGTGCTACGGTGAACAAAATGGCAGATCAACAAATCCTAACCCAAGCTTCTTGTTCGTTTGTTCCTTATTCAGCTTATTCTAATTAAAGAACCGTTAGCTAACCGTAGTCCCTCTAAGCAAGAAATCAAAAGTACCTACGTGTACCAAAATATTAGTAATATTTACATAACAATATCTTGATGCTTCTACACCATTTACATGTGAAAATTGAGTTTGTGTTTTATGATTGAAACCATCATTAAACATGTTATCAACAGTAAATAATGATCCAGATTGTGACGAACAAATTGAAATTAAATATGAAAATATTATTCCGGAATACTTGGATATAAAGGAAATTAAAAAGGAATCTGATGATGATTGTCGAGAATTCAAGTTTGAGTAAGTTAATGTCAATAAACAACTTACATATTTTTTATTTTGAAAATAATTTTTATTACTTGATTAGAAAATGTTCCGGAATACTTAGATATAAAGCAAATTAAGGAGGAATTTGTAGGTTGTCAAGAATTAAAGATAAAGTATGTTTATGTCAATAAACAACCATTTTTTTTTTGTTCTTTTAAAGATAATTCTCTACTTAATTATAACCGCAATGGCATATTTTTAAATAGTTATAATTCATAAGTTGCTTCATTTAAAAAGCGATTGAAAATAATATATTTAAAAGGGTTTTGTTCTATGGGGAACAAAATGATAAAACCTGCAGAATCCACAAGAAGGTGATATTATATAACGAACACAATCAAATAATGAAAAACAAATTTTGAATATCTTCATTAGACCATTTCTAGGCATTTCTCATTACTAGTTTTTATTCTAAAACAAATTGTCACAGAACATATTCTTTTAGTGCCTTTGGTCTTAGCCCCACACCAAAAAAATGTGCTTGACTAAATTTTCAGATTGAACAAGTAAAAATATCATTTGATCTTTACATTTTCAGAATCGAGGAGTGTAGTGTAGATGACAAAATGAAAGATCTGTCACAGCAATGTTTCAAAGTTGAAAAAGATTTTTATGGTGATGAACATGAACATTGTGATTGTTCAGATACCAATTGCTTGAAAAGTTCTATCAAAACTCTGGATACAAAAGTTGCATTGGAATACCAATATAGTGGGTATAATTGTGATGATGTGTCAAACATAGAAAATCATATGATGGTTGCACATAACAGGGAAAATAAATGTTCTGCTCAACAAAGTATTCCATCCTCTAACTTGGGATGTCACACTAGTAATACCACCGAATTAATTAATGTTAACAAGAAATGTAAAAGGGTAAAGATATATAAATGTCAATATTGCGATTATTCGAGTACTTACATGTCACAATTGAAAAATCACGTAAACTCTATACACACAAGAGAGAAAATGCACATGTGTCAGTATTGTGATTTTGAAAGCCCTCGGATGTCTACTCTAAAAAGACACATCAAGTCTAAACACACAAGAGTGATAATGCACAAGTGTGACTATTGCGATTATGAATTCCCTCAAGCGTCATTTTTAAAAAATCACATTAACTCTAAACACACAAGAAAGAAAATACACAGATGTGACTATTGCGATTATGGAAGCCCTCAGATGTCAACTTTAAAAAACCACATCAACTCTAAACACACAAGAAAAAAGATACTAAAGTGTGACTATTGTAATTATGAAAGCTCTCGGATTTCATCTTTAAAAAGACACATCAACTCTAAACACACAAGAGAGAAGATACACAAGTGTGACTATTGCGATTATGAAAGCACTTATATTACGAGTTTGAAAAATCACATTAACTCTAAACACACTAGAGAGAAGATACACAAGTGTGACTATTGTGATTATGAATGCCCTCAGATGTCAACTTTAAAAACTCACATCAACTCTAAACACACAAGAGAAAAGAGACACAAGTGTGACTATTGCGATTATGAAAGCACTTATATTACGAGTTTAAAACGTCACATCAAGCGTAAACATATGAAAGCTAGAAGAGATGTATAAATGTGAATAGTAATATTCTCTTTATTGATGTGCACTTTATACAATTAATTTTGAAATTCATACATTTTCATTTCATTTGATAAGATAAAAACTGAAAATTAAATTAATAAACATATTAGAGCTGATCCTACACAGGTTGGTTTTTGTTTTTAGTTTATTTACTTAACCTTGAATTTTGCAAGTTAGTGCATCCTTCGATGTTTTGTCATTCTCTTCGCAAAACCTGCACTCTTCTTCCTCTACTAATCCGAGCTTCTTAAGATGTCCTTTCAACCAGTAGTGCCCTTTTAGTATTCTGAGTCAATTTTTTTTAGATTGATGCAGTTATAGTTTCCCAGAAGCCTGCCTCAGTCCTTTTATTGTCCAGTTCTTGCTAGAGTTCTTTAGTATTATCCCGGCGCCTATTCCGTAAAAGAAATGGTGTTTTGGTCTCATTTTTCGCCAGTTCCTCTGATTTTTCGTTTTCCTCCACACCGGGGTCTCCCGAAATCCATAGGGCGTAACTGCTCAGTTCGTTTAGTTTCTCTAAGCATTCCCAGGCCATCTTGAAGCTCATTACGTGGGAGTTCAGCACGTTGATGGCTGCTTCACTATCCGACATGATATGATTATTTCTTGTTTACGGAAGTCTCTTAAAAAACTCTTATACCAGTTCCTTTTGTTGTTTTGGAGCCATCAGTGTACCATTTAATAGCCTTCTTATACTGAGTCTTGAGATGCTGTTTTTGCTTAAGCTTCGTGTTCAAAAGCTATACCATTTTTTTCATCTTATCTATGGGCATGTCGCATGTCCAGGGTTTGCTAATTTTCAGGGAGGGTTTCATACTAACATTTAGTGATTCTCTCTCCAGTCATTCTATTTGTTGTCCCTATCGCTAAACTCTCCACTATCATATTGAGGGTTGTGAGGTTCAGGATTCCTTCTATAGCAGCCGTTGGGTTTGTTTTCATTGCACCTATTATGCATACACAGGTTAGTCTTTGGATTTTCGTTAGATTTATCCTTGATCTATCCCGATTAGTTCTGCTACCCCAGACCCCTGACCGATATGGGTTGAAAATCGGTCTCACTTGTAACGAAGCGTCGTTACTTATTATTAATGTTATTACTCAATGAAGTCACCTCTACCGAAACAAATGCATCAAACTTTGATACACTACGTGTACAAAAACACTATAGCAGAGAGTAACTACCGATAAGCGTGTCCGCGTTCCGGCGACATTTTCAGTGACACAATGACGCGTCAACCCCAGAGCATAAAAGGAGCCCGGTCTCCCATATGGGACGCTTGCTAGGCCACCGCCGTAGGTGAATCCGTAAAACCGACATGCCGAAAGCAGAATTTTGTTCCCATTTAATCCGATAAACTGAGAATATGTATATTCTGGACTTTGTTCATTAGTAATTTTCCGTAAAGATTTAAATGCTTAGTTTAATTTCCGATAATTCTAGAAAACAAAGTATTGACGTTTGTTTTTCTGAATAGTAGATATATTTAGATTTAGATCTAATAGAAAATAAAAAAAATGTACATTCCAGTAATAATCGATATTACAATAGTATACATTACAATAGTATATAGTACACATATTGTAAGTATTTACATTACAAAGGTATTTTTCTAAAATTATATACACCTAGGCCCATAGGGCCTGTATGTGTATGGAACAATGTATTATTGTATTATTTTGCTATTTGTGACAAAGTATTAATAGAATAATATTAAGTAAATCAAATTTCGTGTAGTTGGAAAGACAGGCGTAACAAGAAAAAAATAGTATAGATACACATTAGTAATTTTACAACTAAAGATAATTAAGTTGCAAACACAAATTATGATGCTTTACTTCCAGATTACATTGTTTGGAATTAATAAATACATGTATTTACAGTAATTATATGATATTTAAGTATTTAGTTTGGTTTTTACCTATATACTGTTCAGATTTTTTTGGAAAGTTTTAAGATTGCTTACTTTTTTATGTTTGGTGGTAAAGAATTGATTATTTTAGAAGCTATTGACGTAATGGTTAGCATTTTTCTGATAAAAGGGACTTATTAGTATATTATTAACTTTTGACCGAGTTCCATGCTTATGTGTCTGATTAATTTTCAAAAGGGGTAAGGGGATGTTTGTAGATGAATATGTAGCTTGTGTGATAATGCAGTGTATATTCAAAAATTCTTCATTGTATAGTAAGCTTGTAGAATACAATTTTTTTCGGAGTATTATTTTAATAATATAATTTTGAAAAACGGTCAGGGGTTGTTATGCATTATTATGAAGCACACCCCACACAGCAATACCGTATCTTAGAATAGATTCAATTAACGATTTGTAGAGAATGATTAATAATTTTTTATTTACAGACTTTCGTAGCTCATAAAATGTATATAAATCTTCGTAGTTTTGCTTTAAGGTATTATTGTGGTCTGTCCATTTAAGGTGTTTATCAATGATTATCCCCAGGTATTTGGTTTTATCAGTACCGTTGATTTCAAGATTTGAGTCCTCAAATTTTAATTTAGAGAAATCAGGTATGTTTGCTTCTGTCAGAGAATAGGCCGCATATGACGTTTTGCCTACATTTGAAGACAGTTTGTTGAAGTCTAGCCAGGTTTTAACTATGGATATGCCATGTTGAGCCTTTTCCTTAACAGTGTGCCATGTGTTGTCTTCAAAAACTAGAACTGTATCATCAGCATATGATATTATAGTGCCTAGTAAAGAGTTGAAGTAAGTAATGAAAAGCAGAGGTCCAAGAACCGTACCTTGAGGTACTCCTATCTGTATATCATCAGTGTTGCTGTACGTATTTCTTATTTTTACAATTTGTTTTCTCTCTAGTAAGCAATTTTTGAAAATCTCCAATACAATGCCTCTTACTCCATATTGTTCGAGAGTGTTTAACAGTGTTGGGTGAGGAACCGTGTCAAATGCTTTTGCTAAGTCCAGGAACACTGCAATACATTTGTTTTCTCTGTCTAATTTTTTTTTAATGTGATTTATTAATTCAAACATTGCCTCATCTATGCTTATACCTCACCGAAAACCAAATTGCTTATAATTGAGAATTTCATTTACCATCAGAAAGTCATGTAACCGAGATTTTAAACATTTTTCAAATAATGTTCCAAAAGTATTTATAAGGCTGATAGGTCTATAGTTGTGCATGAGATTTTTGTCACCATTCTCATATATAGGTGTAACCACCGATAGTTTAAAATGCTCAGGAATTCTTCCAAACAGGAATATTAAATTTATAATATGAACCAGGGGTTTTAGGAGGTGTTTATGAATTTTTTAACTAGTGATGGATGTTATTCCATCCATTCCAGGTGCACTGGTTGATTTTAGGGTGTTTATGTGTTAAATAAGTTCTGTTTCATCTATAGGCTTGAGATTCATAGAATTTTTGGCTTGCGGGTATTTGTTTTTGTAGTTATGGGATACTGGAGGATATTAACGTTGCTAATTTTCTTCCGATATTTATAAAATATTGATTAGAATAGTTTGCCATTTTACGAATATGTTTTGATTTGATTTACCATCACGTTCGGTGTATATAGTTTTTTCTTTACCAGTGCAGGAACTGAAATACTATTCTGAAGGAATCTGAACATCGAAAAATAAATATTTGCGAGTCTTGGGGCGATTCTAAAGAAAATGCCATATGCTGTGATGACTGTAAGCAGAATTTTTGTGAAAAATGTTTTGCCCTCTCAAGCTTCGAATCAAGATGCATACCGCTGAAGAAGAGCCGTTTAATCTATATTTGTGATAAATGTGAGCAAGGTTTCAAATTGCTCCCCATTCTGATGAATAAAGTAGACTCTTAGAAAATCAAATAAGCCAGTTACAGGAAACGTTTATTGTGCTGAATAAACAGGAGTAGATAAAGAAATATAGAAATTGAAGAATTGGGGATGAAAAGCTCACAGTTAACAATATTTTGAAGGAATGTGATATCAGTGATGTAAATATGCAAGTATATCGAATTGGAAAATTAACTACCGGCAATAATCTACCTCTGAAGATAATATTTTCCAAGGAAGAATTAGCTAAGTAAGTATTGAAAAATAAAAATAGAATACGTGCAATAAGAGCAATTATTTTTGGAGATCATACCAAAAGTCAACGTGAATACTAACAGAAGGTGAAAAGGAGCCTGAGTAAACTTATCGAAGATAGCGATCTAGATAAAACAAAACAACAAAATATATCAATGGAATACCAACCATTGTCCAAAAAGGAAAAAACCAGTAATGCCTAATATTCAGAAATCTTCTTTTATAAATTTCAATCAAGACATCATTTACGTAAACATTCAGATCGTTCTTGCAAACAAACACGAAATTTCAACTCACATAATCTGCTACCGCCCAACAATCTTAGTGTTCAGTGAATCTAGAACTACTGAGGATATTTTAGATTTTGAACTCACTGTAATGCAGTATAATTTTGTAAGATGTAATAGCAATAGTAGACATACCGGTGGAGTCTTACTCTACATTAAACAGGGCATTGAATACAAAGTGATGAAAAGTATAACATTAGATGTCAACTATTGGTTCCAGTTCATAGAAATTTCAATTGATAGCCAAAATTGGGCCATTGGAGGCGTTTACCATTCACCAAATGCAAGTAATTCAGTATTCATTGAAAAAATAGAGATATTAGAAACCTATCAATAGAAAAACTGTCTTGGTAGGTGATATAAATATTGACTTTAAAAATTTTAATAATTTCTATACGAAGAAAATTCACCAATTGTTTAACATGTACGGTGTGGATCAAATGGTTGAAGAGTATACTCGAATCACAATTTTCAGTAATACTCTAATTGATTATGTTATAACAAATTATGATAATATTACTGTCAAAGTTAATGATAGTCCTAAAATTTTTGATCACTCTACCATTAGTATATTTAATGCAAACCCGAATGCTCCTGAGAGAGTTCAAGAAGTTAGAAATTGGTGCAAAGAAAATATGTTGTCCATCAATATGGACCTGTAATATACACATATTTTTTTGTTTTAATTCTGGTACTTTGTCGACTACCACCTCCTAGACAAAGGTCTCACAGCGCTCCCCTGGTAGTGTGTGTCCTCACGGCTTCCAGCAAATAATCTGAATTTGCAATCGGGCAATTAACCTTACCTTTCAACTACTTCATTGATTATTATTATTATGATTTGCTGTCACCAGCTACTTATTTGAGAGGTTAAGCAGGAACCCTCCGGTACTATCAATGCTTATCACTTTATAGGTAAACTTTGGGTTGGTCCGTTTATTAAATCAAAACCAATTGAACTTATTACCTGGATTTATTATTAATGCCTTTAATAGGACAAATATAGTTATATGGATATATAGAGACCAGTGGCGGCTCCTCGAAGGAGGCTAAGGAGGCTCAGCCTCCTCACCAATTTATCTTAATGATCATTCTCCATTTTATTTCCTGTTTCTCCGATAATTTTTAAAATTTTACAATTAATTCCCCGTTCTCAGTAGTTATTTTTAATCTGGCAACAGTTCCCTGAGGCTAGACTCTCTATATATTTCAAACGCTGAGCATGTGTTGTTCAACGCAGTTGCCGTTTTTCCGACCAGTCCGAACGCCAACTGGGTAAATCAGCGAAAATGGCAACACCCTCTGGAGGCTAGCCTGCGGCAGCCGCTAGCAACCTATGAAATACGAGACGTGCGTTCTGCCGACTGCTGAGTAGGTCAGTCAGTGCTTGTTTATGTGATGTCACGCCACGCGAAGTAAGGTTAGATTGTTGTCTGTTGTAAATTTAAAATGAGTGTTAGTGAGTTAGTTGCTGCCTTTTAGAAAATCCATTTAGTGAATTAACATATCATTTCTTTTAAATAAACGGCCTTTACCGGATTTGAAAGGATTAGTAATGTCAGGTAACTATCAAAATCGATCATTGTTAATACTAATAGTAGTATTGACAAGACGAAGTTTTAAAAAAATCATTGATCTCCCTGTAATGCTCCAAGTCGATGGAGTTTTACATCACGTGCAGTATTTACCATCTTAAATGCTGCTGTTGGTTTAAAATCTTATTTAGAAAATGAAGAATTTTTGTTTCTTCTTGATAATTTTAAATTAATATTTGAACAAACTGATCTTATTTTTCAAATTTTACAACATAAATTCACTGATATAATTTATTCAAGAGATCGTTTGAAACATCTCATTGGAAAAATTTCAAGTTTCCGTAATACAGAATTTCATTTTAATATTTTATTTGAAAATTTTTCAACTGATGAGGCTCCTCCCGCGAAAAGGAGGAAAACATATAATTTGGTAGACAAGAAACTACATTATAAACAACTTTTTTACGAAATTTTAGATATTACTAAAGGTCAAATTGAGATTCGATTTTCCGATTTACATGAATTGAAGTTTTTGACTTGACGAATAGAAGATTTTTCGAATCTTTCTCAAAAAAGTTCCCCAATACACTTTAAGATAACTTAGTTCTAAAATATAAATTTTTTGATAAAATAGCCCGGCACAATGAATTATGCGTTATATACTTATATTTTAGGCCAGTATGACAGTCACGCCGATATGATAAAATATATGATAGACAATGATTTGTAACAAGTTTTACCTCAGTTTTATAAACTACTTTGTTTGACAGTCACCATTTCTGTCACGTCGGCATCGGTGGAGAGATCATTTTCTACTCTCAAACGAATTAAAACTTACATGCCAAATACAATGGGCCAAAATCGTTTATACAATGTTAGTTTAATATCTATTGAAAAAGATTTAGTAAAACACTTGAAACAAAATGATACATTTTTTGATAATATTATTGATCATTTTTCGCAAACTAAAGACTGTAGAATTCCGTTAATATATAAGAAAGTTAATAAAATTAATAAAAAAAAACAAAATATGAAAAATTCCAAAAAAAAAAGAAAAATATTAAAAATCCAAAAAAAAAGCCAAAAACGAACAAAAAAAATTTTTGGCAAGAGAAACTCTATACCTCCACGTTGGTTCTTGCTGGGTAACAATTAATTTTGTCACTGAAGTAGCTGGTACGGTCGCTGTGCAAAGGTTAAAAGGCTGTGAATAGAGTATATTTTTACAATAACGTTTTATGTCCAGCCTCCTCTCTCAAAAATTCACGAGCCGCCACTGATAGAGACTATTACAACTAAACTAAATGGTCACTAATCCTTACCGTCGTGACAGAATAAACAAAAGGAATAGTGGTTTCTGAATCTCAAAAAAAAATGCCCTTTACAACCTTTTACCATATTAATACTCTACTCATTCAGTACAAGTCCAACCCAAACAGTTATAATTATCTAGATCTAAGACTTCCCCTTGTTGTTCAACCTTCCCCCAATATTTGGTCCCTTACCACTCACTACCTTTGATTCACCGAACGAGTCGGTGCCAATGATATAGGAAAGAACTTATTTATGTAACGATGATAACTGATAACACATCGGAGTTCCGGGCTGAATTAATTAACAACTTGATTACAATATCACACCTTAATCACCAAATTTTATTTTTAAGAGAAAGAAATGAATTGACTTCGGCTTTAATAATACACGGCTTGAGTATGGACCGGCCAGAACTGCCTTCTTCCCTCTTGAAGAAAGAGTTTTATCAAAACGGCACAGCCTCTATACCCCCTTACTTCCCACCCCGATTTTACATTTATTCCCAGCTCCCTGTTTTCGCTGATGTCATATTTTTTATTGATAACACCTTCGTGTGAGTACAGAGTATCGGTTCATATCTTCGGCGGCAAAGGACTTTCATTGTTTCAATCCAGACTAATATTACCGCCTTAACTCGATAAGATTATCGCAACATACAACAGGCTACCTTTACAATGAGAAGCTGTGATTTCCATAATTCCTATTTATTACATTACAACACCCCCCCCCCCAAAAGGGAAATCTACCTTCTCCTTGAATAACCAATAATATATATGTTAATCCTATTCTAACTTACTAGGAAGATAAGTAGACTACTGCCGCAACAAAACATAAAAACATGCTAAAACTTATACATTAATACATGGCGGATTAAATCCACCTCTAATGAGACATATTAATTAATGCTAGAGTGTTCATAATTGTTCAATATTTGCGGATGACTTTCGGTACATTCATCGTAACACCGCAGTCGCAGCTTCCGCGAACTATGCACATCTTTTAATTCGCGACACTATTTGTCCCGTGGTAAATCCGGGTACAAGCAGTTATTTTGCGCGTCAGCACTATACGCGTCGTTTATAAGTTCCGTCGCGGCACTCGGTGTTGCTACGAACGGGCCGTTTGGTTGCGTCGGTTGGGTCGCGATGACTTCTATCGGTCTTCCTTCCTCTTCGGTACCATTTTTTTGCAGGGTACGTTTCCCGGTATATCATCCACATGGTTAATCCACTCCATACACTTGCTACTAGTTTCCAACTGCAGCCGAATAATTCATACAGTCGGAATCCATTTAGAATTAGATTTATCACGGCCTTAATTATCTTTATACTGAAATAGATTCCCACCAGTCCGTTACAAACCATTCCAAAATCGGTCATGGCACCCCATAGATACTGCAGAGTGCTTTTGGCCATTGAAGTTTTATCATTGAATATCCTTGATTATTGGGGTCTCCTCCCTGTAGTTTTCTTATTAATATATTTTGAACCGCCTTACGACTAATGCCGCCGGTGATAAGTCGTTGGCTCTTTAGTATTTCGTTCTGAGTATACAGCCCTCCGGAACTAATTGCGCTAATCGGAGGAGAATTTTAATTTAACTTCAGCTTCTACTCGGAGTTTAGTTGGTGTAGCGCTCACAATTGGCAATGGCGACATCATCCCTATCCATTGATTATTGATAAAATATAGAGGCGGAGTGACGTGATTACAGTCCAGCTCCTCGGCTTCATTTTCCAAAATGTGTGTCATTGGAGCCATGAATTTGGATTGATTATTACTGGTTACGGGTAATTCGTGGTAGCATTTAGTTGTACGTCGTAACGCCACTGGCCTGGGAACGCATTGCATAACATAGATAACTTCTCCCAATACTCTACCGAAGTATCCCGGGTGTTGTTTTAATAACCATCCCACTTCGTGGGGCATTAACGTAGCCATTAATAACTTTGTCTTCAGCATCTCACTTTTCAATTCGCAACGTCTTGTAATAGTGTCTATATAAAAGTCTTCAATCGAGCGTTTGTAGGCTTTTTCACTATATAATAATTTACTATTGAGATAGGTCAATAGATTGATATTTCCTGCAATTATCGGACTTACATCTTTCATGACCTGAGTCTGTGTCGTATTTAAAACCAAAATATGGGGATGTTCGGTTTGTAAAAATTCCTTATTGCAAATACTCATAGCCTGATATAGTTTCAAAGCAAAAACTTTCTCTTGCTGTTCTACAACTAAAAATCGATCTGAATTACTACTCGTTACCAAGTGTGCCTCCCTTTCATATGATATTGATAGCTGTTGCGGCCATGTTGTAGGTTGAATTCATACAGTAATTAGGTCGTAATGGGCAAGTGATACCACCAATTAACATAATTTCGTTATCTTCTAGGGCTACTTTTGCCCAATAGTCTCGCAGTGAAATTTTCACCTGCGCCAAAACTGCTACACATCATTCCAATATTGATTATTTTCGTGGTACGTAACACCTTTACAATTCCCTTGGCTGTATGTGGTTCCATATAACGTTAGAGCCGCCGATGTTGTTCCATTTAATGTAATTTTAGATATGATTTGGTTGTAAATCGTTAACGATTGCTAACGATGAGCCTCTCATATTTGAATATCTGTCAATTAATTGATAAGTAAGTATACTCCCTTTTTCCTTTCTTTCCCCATCGCTTGCTTCTCCTAGATGCCGTTCCCATGCGAATTCTGCGGAATCCGACTCCACGAAACTTCGTCAGCAACTTACTTATTTTACACGTTTCTTTACAACATACCTTTTTAATATGAACTTAGTCTTGACATATAATTCAATCTGTTCAGAGTTATAATTTGTATTTGACAAAATAATTTTTTTTAATTTTATACTCAACAGAGTTATAAAATTGGCATAGTCGATGCAGGATTGTTAAAAAGAATCTTTCTCAGATAACTTTTTTATTCTAATAGTTGAGTAGCAGTGAAAAAAAAACGAATATTTTTCCAAAAGTTTAGCAGTTCCAAGGATTTAGCAGTGCCGAAATCAATGGAGATAATCGTACTGTAAGTTCCTTTCATATGTCAGATTCCTCCAGTTTCTCCTCTTCCTTTTGTGAACGTGAAGACCATCAAGAGCAGAGGTCCCCAAACTTTTCTGTTTCGTAGACAACTTGCCATGTTTTTCGGTTTTGGGTAGACCCCCTGCTCACCTAATATTGAATTTATGCAAATTCATCAAGATCAAATGTGTTTTTGACTGCTGGTATAGTGCTACTCACTTTTAAAGATTCAAATTTCTATGTGTAGTGAAGTGTAGTGTGAAAAACTTAAAAAGAACACATGTTAAGTTTTATACATTTTTTAATAAAATTCTAATTAAAACGAACCAAATTAAAATTGAGTATCTGTTACGTAAAACAGCTGAGCAAAAAATAAATACTTGTAGTGAGAGGGATGAAACTGATGCTTCAATAATAAATTGTCAACATTTGGCATCAATTTAGTTAGGTTTAATCTCAAATCTCCTCGGTTATTGATGTCCACCCTTTTATTAGATTTAGTCTGGTAAAATTGGCATTTCCCATCGCAATTTTGCTACTATCGATCGATTTGGACGTTCTTGGTGTCAAAATGTTCGGGAAAGTGCCCCAAACCAGAAGACCCCATTTTGAACCCTCTGACAACAGAATCGTGATCAGCAATCTCGAAAACCCCCAAGTGAATTTTTTTACGCTAATAATGCAATATTTGCAAATTTTGGTTGAGGTTTCCATGAAAATGTTTAGTTTTCCGGTCGATAAAGTAGAATTTCCCGATTCTTGAAAACTCCTGAGTGAATTTTTTTACGCTTGTGATGCAACATTTGCAGATTTTTGTAGAAATTTTCCATGAAAATGCCGAGTTTTTCAGCCAAATATGTAGAATTTTCCGATTCTGATAACAGAATCGTGATCAGCGACCTCGAAAATCCCCTAGTGAATTTTTACGCTAGTGATGCACCGTTTGCAGATTTTGGTTATAATTTTCCATGAAAATTTCAAGTTTCCCCGAATTTTCTGACTCTGATAACAGATTCGTGATCAGCGACATAGAATATATCGACCAATACAAATGTTTACACACTACACAGATGTTGGGCCTAACGTTGGACAGCCACCTCCTCTGGGATGAATATGTTGATTCACTTTGTAAAAGAAAATGCTGTTACTTTTTAAGATCATTGGTAGGTACCTGCAGTCAGAACATTCTTTTAACCGTCTATCATGCTAACTTTCATTCTATAATGAGATACAATATTATAAATTGGGATTCCTGCTCTTCCTCTAATAGGGTATTTATACTTCTAAAGTATGCAATACGTATTTTGTCTGGCTTTCAGCTTAGAGAATCCTGTAGACCTTATTTCAAAAAATTCAACATATTAACTTTTTTTACCACTTATGTATATGAATTATGTTGTTTTATTCATAAAAATCAAACATTATTTTCTAGGAACTATGTAGTTCATAATAATTATGACACACGCAATAAGTCTAACTTCATTGCTGATCAGCATACAACTGCCTTATATCAAAAGAACTTCTTTTATAATTGTAAATACTATAATAGTCTTCCACAGTATATAACAGAGCTAAAGAAATTTTATCAATTTAAAAAACGTTTCATCATGCTGATGAATTCCTTTTGTAATGGTAAATTAAATGTTATATTCTATCGTGACGCACTTACCAACTACAATGTACAATTTTGTAATTCCATTGGTTGTTAGTAAATAAAGTTCTATTCTATTCTATTCTATTCTAATTGCGAAAATAAGTTTGTATACAAGACCGTAGTGTATTGTCGGTCTGCTTGCTACGTTTTCACGTAAAAACTGAGCAACAAATCTATCTGTGTATGTGGATTATTGCATTCATTCTTTAAATGAGATCTACTATCGTGAACCCCCATTCATCTCATACACCCCCAATTTTCTTTTCGCTGATATGGATCCCTTCCAGGTCGATATAGACCACTTTGGGTATCACTAATCTAGAGTTAGATATTAATTCATTATTAGTTGATAGCTTAAACACTTTTACCTTATCAGAAAATATTTCTGGTTCATCCGAAACTGATGTTTTAACGATGTAAATAACATTGTTAAATTAGAAGTAATTATTGAAGAAATCGATTCAAACAACATGTCTAAAGTTCCAATTTTTTTAAAGTTCTTCTTTTTAGAAAGTATTGAAAGTGTTGTCAAACATTTTTATGACCAGCAAAAAAAAACATTATTATGACCAAATAATTATCAAAATGTAATAATATTTCGAACAATCATTAGCAAAATATAAAAGGTAATTATATATAAATTCTCGGGAAATAGGTCGCATTAACACTTATGCTTTATATTTTAGTCTTTACGTACGTTTCGGTCTCACGACCATCATCAGAAGACTTGTTACTTCAATAACCTGATTACTTAGGACTAATTGTATTAACACAAAGAGTCCTTATCGCACCAATTTCGTTTAAATGCCAACGTCGCCGAAACGAACAAAAGCATGAAATCGGAATTATAATTTACTATAAAGCATAAGTGTTAATGTGACCTATTTCCCGAGAATTTATATATAATTCATACCTGGGTCAAGAATCTTTATTATAAAAGGTTATGCAAGAGAAGTGGTTAATATTTGCTGTGCAGAAACTATTCAAGAAATACGAGATATTCTGATTAGAAATTTCAGTGACCCCAGAAATGAAAATTGTTTCTCTAGATTCAAATAACCTCAGCCAGTCCCCAAATGAAATTCCGTACCAATTTCACGATAGAGTTCGAAAAATTTTGAATACTGTATGTAATTATTTATGAATTCATGAAAATGACGTAAATGTACGCAAATTCAAACAAAATATGTATAATCAGCAGGGACTTGAAGTATTTCTAACAGGGTTACAGAATCCCTATGGTATAATGGTACGCACGAAAGAGCCTGAGTAATTTTTTTTTATTTTACACTCAACAGTTATAAAATTAGGTTTAGAAAATACACTACACATTCATTACTGTGTAATACCACGGAATGCACATTAGGAGTCCACGCATTTCTGTTGAAATCATGAACTATTTAACCGAAGTTTAAGAGTAATACTCGTATTTTATTTATTCATTTATTAATTTCACATGAACAAACAGGTTACAATCACTTATAACCTAATTACATGTTCTAGAGTTATATAAAAGCCGTCCAATAATTAATGAAAACAAACTATACTTATAGTTTAAAGAAAAAACAAAAAAAAGTGAGAAAATCAAATACTCAATTAATACCACAAAACTAAAACTAATCTACAACCCTACTGCTGGCCCACCACATCCTCGGCCATCGGTACCCACCAGCCCACCCAGATCTGTTTGTCACTATCTAGAGCACTCGCCAACACATACACCACATTCATCAAAAATCACTCCTACCAACCCGAACCGCCTCCCGTTGAACTGTATTACTCAACTCAAACAAACCTTGTCAAAACTGTCGCACGCTCACATTGAACAATCCAAACTCCAGATATGCACAGTGCTTATTATAAATCTTAGACATTCTAGTGATAGGAGAATCGACACGCGTAGGAGTCAAGAAAAGTAACTGTCTGTGACGTATTCTGCTGTATAAGTATAAAATTTCAGCGCTGAAAGTAGCTGCGGTGAATCTATTAAGAAACCACACAGCTTGTACAGAAAATATATACTAGCAGTTTCTCGTCTATAGCATACCTTGATAAAGTCGAACTCCTGACGAATCTTCGATATTTTTTGAAGTACATATATTTAATAGCCATATTCTGAATCGTCTCAATCGCCTGTGAAGCAATGGATGTGGAAGGATTCCAAACAATAGAGGCATACTCCAGAATGGGCCGCACCAACGAAAAATAGAGATGCCTGAAAGTCACATATGTTCTAAACTCCCTCCCTACACGCTTAATGAAACCGAGTGATCTATAAGCTTTCGATGTAATGTACTGAATGTGATCACCAAATCTCAACTCTGTGTCAAAAACCACAGCCAAATCCTTCATTGATGTAACTTTCTTCAAATTCGACTTACCAATACGATACATAAAAAAGATGATATTCTTACTTCTGGTATAGGTCATTACGTTACATTTATCCAAGTTGAGAGGCAATTTGTTATCTATGGACCAGTTATGGATACTATTTAGGTCCTCCTGTAGTTGGATGCATTCCGACAGAGTCGACACCGACTTGAAGACCTTAAAATCGTCTGCATATGTCAGACTACTGGATTTAATTTAATATTTTCTGCCTGACCCAAAATAAATGATATATCTATTTTAAGCTTCGTTACAAATGAAAGAACAATTACTTTGTTTTTATGTCACTTTTAATAATAACATGAAAATGTTACTATAGTTTAAACACCGAAGGGCCAATATTTATTTATTTATTTATTTATTAGAACAGTAGAACAATCAACAGACACAATGTGTCGAATAACAGATTGTTACAATATGAAAAGTACATATTTAAATAAAAGTGTCAATAACAGACAGTATAACTTTGAATAGTAAGTGTATTTCGACATATATCATCTAAGGATAAACATCAGTAGTCATTATATATACCCAGACAAACAGTGAGCAAGCGGAGCATGTAAACCCAGATTCGTATTACTGCGCTTAATGTGATCAAGATCGGTTGTTCTTGTGGACGCACTCCCAGCCCTTAAGCTTATCATTGTCAGCAGCTCATATTTGTGTCTTATTATTTTGAATAACGTCAGTAAGTCTGAGACTGCCTTCCTGAGTTTAAGCTGCTGCAAGTCAAACGTCCGTAACCTTTCTGGATAAGTGCCATAATCAGGCAGGTGACCATTCACCCTGAGAAACAGATAACGAGTAAATCTTCTTTGTGTCGATTCCAACCGCTGAATGTATGTTATGTACGACGGAGACCATACAACACTGCAATACTCCAAATGAGATCTTACATAGGCAAAGTAAAGTTTTTTGAAGCTATCCACTGTTTTGAAGTGTTTACCAATTCGGAAAATAAACCCCATCATAGTAGTATGCCTTTCTAACTATGTGCTCCACGTGCAGCTTAAAATTTAGTTTAGAGTCGAATGTCACTTCAATGTCCCTCATACTCTACCCTTTTCAATCGTTTATTATTCAATATGTATGACTTAGTTAAGTTTATTGTTTATTGTTTACATTGTTCATACATTTCTCTTGAATACATTAATGATTAAATGATAATATTTGTATTTATATATTAGTTATACATTACTATTACTATTAGATAAAATTTGAATTACAGAGAAAAGAGAAAAACATAAAAGAATGCTAGATTCATAGATACTTGATAATTATACAATGACTTTAATTTGGCACCTAGGTTAGGGAAACCTGTATGTGCCCTTTGAATAGGTCTTAGAGGTCTAAAAGGAGATAGAGTTATAAGCAATAAGTCTTAAAAGAGATAGAATTATTAGTAATACATAGGAAAAACGTTAAACGTAGGAATTAATGTGAGAAAAATATACAATTTTCATAATATAACATATTATTCCAGAAAATGTCTATAGAAATTTCTAGAATTTTGATAAATGTATTGTTATGATTTCATTTCATAGACAATAAAAATTTAAAAATAATAACTTACCGAACTATGAAAATCAGAAAAGATCAAATAAAAAATATTTTATGGAATTAAAAACAATAATAAAAGCTAAATAATAGTTAGGATATTAATATTAACAATGTAAAACATAATAAACAACGATGTAATAGAATAAGAAGTGATAAACAAGAACTTCAGTGAAAGTGAAGAAACGTTCAGTGTAACGAAATCATAAATCATAAGTAAAGTGATTACAAAACTATCATGAGATAGTACAAAACATTGAATAATGTTATAGATGTAAGTTAGGATTAGTAAATTTGAGTTATGTAATGTTAAAAGAATGTTATTGATATAATATGATATGTATTAGATTTAAGAATAAGTAACTGTCAAGAAAACCATAAATATGGGAATAATCATATTAATAATAACCCAATCATAGGTTAAATTATACCAAAGTGTGGGGAAAAATGTAGGCAATATTAATTTAAAAAGAAGGAATCGCTAACAATTAAAATAAGTTGAAAATCTCAAATAATTCAAAAAGTAAAGTATACTAAATTCTGATTGGTCAATAGGAATTTCTAATGTCAATCTGGTAACAATGAAGACTTGTGTCAGTTTTACAACAATTAACTTGGCATCCTTGATTTGAAAAGCAATCATCTCATAGGTTGATTATGACATAAAGTAGCGTCGGTTTTGGAGGCCTATAAAAACGAATCTGAAAGTAAAGAAGTTCAGTTTGCCATTACATCTGTAGACTGAAAGTACTACTGCAACTCACCAAAATTTTATAACCTATAATAACCTCCAATTGAACGAAAGTGTTCCAAACTTCGATAGGTTCAAAGAAACCAAAGTTAATAAGTTGTATATAAAGTCAACGATTATCCAAGTATCTGAATCCAGTAAAAAGGCTGTAATAACCTCCAATTAAGAAGAAATTTCCAACGATTGCCATTCATCAATAATTTAAATAAAGCATCGAAAAGTTTCATGTTTTATCTAAAAGGATAAAACAAAGTATTATCAACAGTTCCTGAGTCTCAAGAAGAAGTAATCCAAATTAGTTACCTGTGATTATTGTGAAAAAGCATAGTATTGTGTAAAAGTGAATCATCAACGAAATTATAAAAGAATTAAATCGAAAATTGCCAACATAGTTAAACACACTTTTGGATATAAACTAAAAGTAAGTTTGTTTATTATATTTCCATTGTAGTGTTATTTGTAAATCTGAAAGAAAGATTGTCGTTTGTAATTTTGTAAACAACTATTAATATTGAATAGTTTTGAGGTTAAAGCTAGTTCTATGCTTAGAACATAAAATAAAATTGAAAATTAGAAACCCGAGATAAATAGAGTCATAGAGATTTAAATATAGAAACTTTTTAACATTCAAAGAATATTGTGTTTAATTCCATAAAATAATATAAAAAGAGAAGGATCATTATTATTCAAAATAAACAAAATAAAAAGCTAGCCGGAAGCATTAATAATAATTCATAATCAATAAAAAAGAAGAAACTAAAAAGAAGTTTTTTAGTAATAATTGTCACCACAACGTGGGGCAAAATAAATTCAGTAAGAGTTTAGTTAATAATTGTCGCTCAAACGTGAGGCCATTTGAAAAAAGAAATAGAACCGCGTATCAAAATAATTTAAAGAACTAGATTAATTAATAAGAAAGTAAAAATGGAAGGAGATAGACAGAGGACTCCAGAATTGATAGGATTTGATCAAGAGGGTGAAATGATTAGTGCAGAAAGACCACCAATAATAGATAGTCAATCACAAATAATGAGATTGCTTGAAAGTTTAAATTTAAAAGCTAATGAAACGAAGGAAACAAATGCTAAAATTGAACAAGGTATGAGTGAAATAAGAGATGAACTTAAGAGAGTGAATTATAAATTTGATAAAAGAACTGAGGAAATTATGAGAATAGTTGAAACTGAGAAAAAGGAAATAAGACAACATGTTGAAGAAAGTATAGATAATAAATTAGAAGAATATAATAGTTTTGTAAATAGAAAGTTTAATAATGTAGAGAAAGAACTAGATATTATGGAAAATAGAATGAATGATATGGGGAAGAATATTGAAGAGAATGTAAATGTGAATGTACAAAGTATGAAAGAAAATCAGGAAAAAATGATAAATGAACAAGATGAAAGAATAAAAAGAATTGAGAATAGATCCGAAGAGAGAATGAATATAGAATACAGAAATGTAGGTCATGAGAATACAATAAAATTTAATGGAAACATAAAATTATTACATCCATGCATTTTTGTTAAAGATTTGAAAAATGAAATAAAGATTTGAAAAATGAAATAAAGTATGAAAGGAATATAGAGAGAATGAAAAAATTAATAAGAGAACGATTGGTTGATGAACCATTGTTGTGGTTCAATTGCAAAGAAAGGGAATTAAATAGTTTAGATGAGTTTATAGATGAGTTTTTAAATAATTTTTGGGGTGAAAATGAACAATCGAAATGTCGAGAAAGATTATATTTTAGGAAGTATATAGAAGGGACTAGAAAAAGCATGAATGCTTATGCACTTAGCCTATATAATGAAGCGCAATATTTAGAACCTAAAATGAGAGAGGAAGAGATAGTTTTATACATTTCAAGACAGTATCGAAGTCAAATATCTGAGGCAATAGCCATTGCAAATATTAAAAACATGAATCAACTACTATCATACTTAAATAGAATTGATAATAAGAATAACATTGGAACTAGGCAACAAAATAGATATAATGATAACAGGAACAATTACAGGGGAAATCAAAATTATAATAATAGATTCCAAAATAATAATTATCAAAACAATTTTAGAAATAGAGATAATAGAAACCAAAATTATTATAATAGGGAAAATAGATATAATGGAAATAATGCTAATCAAAATAGAAATAGATATAGGGATTATAGAAGTCAAAATAATAATAATAATAGAAATAATAGTAGAAATGAAAATAATCAAAGGGAAGTAAACTGTAGTAGGATAGAAAGTAATATGGAAAGGGAAGACTCTTCAAGTCAAAATAATCAACAAAATCAGGATTTTTAAGAAAGCACGAATACCACGTTAATGTATTATATGAACATCAGAGGGAATACATTGACTACGAACAGCAAAGGGAAGAAAATGAAAGTATAGGTTTAATTAAATTAAAAGGTTTTTTAAAAGGGAAAGAAGTAGAAATTATGTGTGATACAGGATCAGAACTATCATTAATAAGGGAAGAGCTATTGTCTGAAATAAAATTAACAAATCAATTGAAAATACCAAAAGTAGAATTAGTAAATATTAGTGGAAAGAAAATTACTGAAGTATCAAAAATGATTACTGAGCATATTATAATAGGGAAGTCAAGTCTAGAGATGCAATTATTTGTAGTGCCGAATATGAAATTGGATATTGTTATGGGAACTGATGAATTAGAAAAGCATGGAATTATTATAGATTACGAGGAAAAGGAAATAAAGTTGTTAGATGAAATTATAAAGATAGGGAAAGGGGAAAATGAAAATATTGACAGACCAAATGAAGGTTGCAATATAATAAATGCGGTCGAAAGAAAAGACTCAAGCAGAAATTTAAATGAAATAATCTCGCAGATGAAGATATCCGAGAAATATAGGGGAATAATATCAGAAATAATTTCACAACATAAAGGTTTAATAATTGATGAAACTCGTATAGCTAGTAATTATATTCATAAATTCCAAGTCAAAGAAATTGAAAATTTTAAATCCAAGAACTATCCAATCCCATACAAGTACATAGAAGATGTTAGGAAAAAAATCGGTGAAATGCTAGAACAAGACATAATAGAAAGAAGTAAAACAAAATATATAAACCCTATTGTTATAGCAAAAAAGTCAAATGGTGATATTAGGTTATGTTTAGATGCTCGAACATTGAATAGATTGTCAGTACCACAATATGAAGCTCCTAAAAATATAGAGTCAATTTTTGGTAGAATAATAAAGGCACAAATTTTTAGTAAAGTTGATTTAAGACATAGTTTCTGGTTGATTCCTTTACATGAAAGTTGTAGAGATTACACTGGTTTTATGATAGATGGAGAAGTGTATCGTTTTAAAGTTACGCCTTTTGGTATTCAAAGTGCATGCAGTGCGTTAGTTAGAAGTATGAATCAAATATTAAATAAATTTGAAATTTTTGTAGTTCATTATATCGATGACATATTAATATTTTCTAGAACAGTAGAAGAACATAAAGATCACATAAAATTAGTTTTGAACGAATTAGATATAGCAGGTTTAAAAATAAATATTGAGAAATGTGAATTCTATAAAACAGAAATTAAATTTTTGGGTTATAAATTAACGAGGGAAGGTTTAGAAATGGATGAAGATAGATTAGATGTAATAAAAAATTTCAAAAGACCCACCAATCTTAAAACTTTGAGGGGATTCTTAGGTCTAATAAATTATTTCAAGAGGCTCATTCCTGATTTAAGTCAGAAGGAGATTCCATTAGTAGAATTACTTAAGAAAGGGGTAAAATGGAAATGGGATAATGAAAGACACGAAGCTTTCCAAAATTTAAAAGATATTTTCATTAAAAAATTAAAAGTCTATCATGCACAATATGATAAACCTTTCATATTAAGAACAGATGCTTCTAAACAAAGATTCAGTGGTGTTTTATTACAAAAACAAAATAATGAAGAAGTGCCTATAAGTTTTGTGTCAAGAATGACAAAAGTTCATGAAAAAAATTACAGCGTTACTGAATTAGAATTAGCAAGTATAGTTTTTTGTGTAAAGAAATTAAGATTTTATTTGTTAGGGAATAAAGTAAGGGTAGAAACTGATCATAGTGCATTAACAAGTATATTTAAAAACAAGTTTGTAAACAGTAGGATTCAAAGATGGATTTTGTTATTGCAGGAATATGATTTTGAAATAAAACATATTCCAGGAAAATTAAATATAATAGCTGATACTTTAACAAGAGAAGAGGGGAATTTAAAAATTGATAAAAGGAAATATAAAGTAGGAGCAAATATTTTATTAGAAGTAAGGGGTTTATTTTCATTAGAGAGCATTAAAAACAATCAAAGTACTTTATCAGAGAAGGATAAAAAGAAATGTAAAATCAAAGAGGGAGTTTATTTACAAGATATAGGTAGGAAAGAATTATACAGAATAAATCAAGACCTAACTTTAAAAATTTTAAATCATTTACATAGTGAATTCAATCACATAGGAGCAAGGAAAATGTGGCTCATATTCAGAGAAAATTATATAGGTAAAGGAGATTACCAAATTGCAAAAGAAATCACAAAGAAATGTGACATATGTCAAAGAGCAAAGCCTAAAAATATAATTAACCACAATTTAGCAAAGAGTATTATAGTAAAGGAATGTTTAGAAATAGTAGCAATAGATTTTTTAAGTGAGTTAATAGTAACAGAAAAAGGAAATAGACATATTTTGGTTGTAGTAGATTTATTTTCTAAATATATAAAATTATATGCTTGCAAAACGACAAAAAGTAGAGAAGTAATGCATAAGTTAGAAAACTATTTTGAAGAAATTGGTAGGCCAAGAAAGTTAATTACAGATAACGCAACATATTTCAAAAACATACGTTTCAAGTATTTTTGCAAAAGGAATTTAATTTTTCATCAATTAACAAGCATCAGACATCCTCAATCCAATCCATCAGAACGTTATATACAGGAAGTAATAAAATATCTGAGAATATCTTGTGAGGGTAAACATCGTCAATGGGATGAATCAATATCCAGAGTAGAAAAATGTTTAAATCATTGTCCAAATACTACAACAGAGAAAACACCTGTATTAATAATGAAAGGCGAAGAACCAGATAGAAAATGGTTAGATGAAAATTCAGTAGAGCGAAATGAAATTTTGAAAGATATCAGTAATAGGTTAGAAAGAAATGCAAGAAAGTATATGAATAGGGAAATGAGAAAAAGAGGAAGGTTAATTAAATTTGAAATAGGTGAATTAGTAATAGTAAGAGCAATGAGAGTAACTAATAATAAAAAGAATATATGTGGAAAATTATGTTTTGCTTTTGAAGGTCCATATGTAGTCATGAATGAAAATGCTGAAAATAGTTATGAATTAATGAATCCTGAAAATGGAAAGATAAGGGGAATATTTAATATTGATCAAATATACAAGTATAATTATTAATAAATTTAGTTCATGAAAATAAAATCAAAAGATAAATAAATTTTAAATATTAATGTGATTAATATGTTAAAATTGATTTAGGGGAATTTGTTATGATTTCATTTCATAGACAATAAAAATTTAAAAATAATAACTTACCGAACTATGAAAATCAGAAAAGATCAAATAAAAAATATTTTATGGAATTAAAAACAATAATAAAAGCTAAATAATAGTTAGGATATTAATATTAACAATGTAAAACATAATAAACAACGATGTAATAGAATAAGAAGTGATAAACAAGAACTTCAGTGAAAGTGAAGAAACGTTCAGTGTAACGAAATCATAAATCATAAGTAAAGTGATTACAAAACTATCATGAGATAGTACAAAACATTGAATAATGTTATAGATGTAAGTTAGGATTAGTAAATTTGAGTTATGTAATGTTAAAAGAATGTTATTGATATAATATGATATGTATTAGATTTAAGAATAAGTAACTGTCAAGAAAACCATAAATATGGGAATAATCATATTAATAATAACCCAATCATAGGTTAAATTATACCAAAGTGTGGGGAAAAATGTAGGCAATATTAATTTAAAAAGAAGGAATCGCTAACAATTAAAATAAGTTGAAAATCTCAAATAATTCAAAAAGTAAAGTATACTAAATTCTGATTGGTCAATAGGAATTTCTAATGTCAATCTGGTAACAATGAAGACTTGTGTCAGTTTTACAACAATTAACTTGGCATCCTTGATTTGAAAAGCAATCATCTCATAGGTTGATTATGACATAAAGTAGCGTCGGTTTTGGAGGCCTATAAAAACGAATCTGAAAGTAAAGAAGTTCAGTTTGCCATTACATCTGTAGACTGAAAGTACTACTGCAACTCACCAAAATTTTATAACCTATAATAACCTCCAATTGAACGAAAGTGTTCCAAACTTCGATAGGTTCAAAGAAACCAAAGTTAATAAGTTGTATATAAAGTCAACGATTATCCAAGTATCTGAATCCAGTAAAAAGGCTGTAATAACCTCCAATTAAGAAGAAATTTCCAACGATTGCCATTCATCAATAATTTAAATAAAGCATCGAAAAGTTTCATGTTTTATCTAAAAGGATAAAACAAAGTATTATCAACAGTTCCTGAGTCTCAAGAAGAAGTAATCCAAATTAGTTACCTGTGATTATTGTGAAAAAGCATAGTATTGTGTAAAAGTGAATCATCAACGAAATTATAAAAGAATTAAATCGAAAATTGCCAACATAGTTAAACACACTTTTGGATATAAACTAAAAGTAAGTTTGTTTATTATATTTCCATTGTAGTGTTATTTGTAAATCTGAAAGAAAGATTGTCGTTTGTAATTTTGTAAACAACTATTAATATTGAATAGTTTTGAGGTTAAAGCTAGTTCTATGCTTAGAACATAAAATAAAATTGTAAATTAGAAACCCGAGATAAATAGAGTCATAGAGATTTAAATATAGAAACTTTTTAACATTCAAAGAATATTGTGTTTAATTCCATAAAATAATATAAAAAGAGAAGGATCATTATTATTCAAAATAAACAAAATAAAAAGCTAGCCGGAAGCATTAATAATAATTCATAATCAATAAAAAAGAAGAAACTAAAAAGAAGTTTTTTAGTAATAATTGTCACCACAACGTGGGGCAAAATAAATTCAGTAAGAGTTTAGTTAATAGTATATTGAGGCAGTTTTATTGAATTTGTGAGGTTTATGCAGCATTTTGACCTCAGTCGGTAAGTAATTGTAACATTTTGGGCCCAGGTAGTTAGAGCAATTTTTGAAAAATTCACTATTTGGTTTTGGAACTTTAATACATTTGTTAGATACATTTCTAGTGATATGACAATCATTAATATAATTTTTTGAATGTTCGTGTTTGTGTATATAACAACATATGGTATGAATGTATATGCATCTAATATTTTGAATTTTTTCATTATATAATAGCAGAGTAGAGTACCTTCGACTTTTCTTAAAAATAATTTTTAAAATTTTATTTCGAATAACATTTAATGGTCTTAGCGCTATTTCATACAAACCTCCCCATACCAGGATTCCATAACGTAAAATAGATTCAACTAAGCTGAAGTACAGTGTTATTAAGAGGTCTAAGCTAAGAAATTGTTTCATAAGAATTTGTAAACTAAGTATCTAAGTTTTTTTGTTAGGTAGGTTATGTGGGAGTCCCATTTTAAATTTTGATCGATGATAATACCTAAATATTTAGAGGTTTTAGTTTCTTGTATTTCGGTGTCTAGGTTAGCACATATTAACTTCTTATATTGGGGACGATCAGCAGATGTTTTGGAAAATGCAATATAATTTGTTTTTTTTAACATTTAGTGATAGTTTAAAGGCATCTAACCAATTTTTGGCGTGTTTAATTCCTGCTACGACTCGTATCTTCACGGCTTCCCAATCTTTATCACTAAAGACAATTACGGTGTCATCTGCATATGATATTACTTTACCTTGGATATCTATTTCAGTTAAGCTTTTAATGTATAGATTAAATAGTATTGGACCCAGAACCGTTCCTTGCGGTATACCAATCTGTATATTTTCAGGAGTACTAACAGTTTCTCTAATTTTGACTTTCTGTTTTCTGTTCGTTAGATAGTTTTCAAAGACCTTCAGCACAAGACCCCTCACTCCATTTTGTTCTAAGACATCAAGGAGTTTTCGGTGGGGTACCGTGTCGAAGGCCTTTGCTAGGTCCAGGAATACTGCGATACACTTATTATTTTTATTCATTTCATTAGCAACGAGTGATATTAATTCATGCATGGCATCACTTGAGTTTAGGCCCTTAGTAAATCCATATTGATGTTTAGGGAGTAGGTTATTGGTTATTAAGTAGTCTATTAATCTTTCTTTTAAACATTTCTCAAATATTTTTTGCTAAATTGCTAATTAAACTGATTGGTCTGTAATTAGTTATTAGATTAGGATTTCCAGCCTTATAGATGGGTGTTATTAGAGAGGTTTTAAATTCATTTGGTACAATTCCAGAATTAAATATTAGAGTTATAATATGTTTTAAGGGTTTCAGTAAATAGGGATGTAATAGTTTCAGATATTTAGCAGTTATACCGTCGAATCCAGGAGCGCTATTATTTTTTAGACTATTTATATATTTGATGATGTCATTTTCCGAAACTGGTTTTAGAAACATTGATTTATTTATTGGGTTTACGGGAAACACTGTGTTACAATGGGGAATATTTTCATGCATTTCGATACCAATGGAAGAAAAATAGGTATTACAGTAGGTTGCCATTTGTTTGTCATTTTGAAATTCTTCAAGTCGACTGTTAACAATTTGAAGATTATTATTTTTTTTTGATCTTTCATTGGTCGCTTCTGAATAGTTATTTGTTAAATCTGCTTTTCTGCCGTGTGAAACATATAATTTTTTCTTCAAATTTGTTCCAATTCCACGCAAAATCGACTTTTTCATATTTAAATTGCGTTTCATTATCAATATCCAAATAACTAAATTATTTTATTAAGGGTAACTGGGCCCTGCGTTACTATGTTTACCGCTGATGACGTTTGTTGAATATGTTTGTTTACTGTTTACTTTGTCATTGTCAATTTTGAAAAGTTGTCATGTTAGAAATCGATTTACTGCAAAGTGAGGATGAATTGATGCAATTAACACCACCTGAGATAAGAGACCAGGCGCGAGATGTGGAATTTAACCTTTTACCGGAAAAATCAAGAACTGTATATGAACTCACATACAGCAGATTCATGGAATATAGACAGAAGAAAAATATAGGATCTTTCTCTGAAAATGTGCTGATTGTCTATTTTTCCGATCTTTCAAAGAAAATGAAGCCTTCAACGTTATAGTCTACCTATTCGATGTTGAAAGCTACCCTGAACATAAAAAATAACATTGATTTGGCAAAATACCAGAAGTTACGGGCTTTTTTGAAACGCCAGTCAGACGGTTTCCATGCAAAAAAATCCCGAGTTTTTCAAAGAGAAGAAATCGAGAAATTTTTATCAGATGCCCCAGATGAACTGTATTTGTGTACGAAGGTAGGGAATATATTGAAAATGATCTATTATGGATTAAAGAACTAATTTTCAATTTATATTTTAGGTTGTAATTATTGTTGCAGTCGCTGGGGCTTGTAGATGTGATGAGCTTTTGCAAATGAAAATAGATGATATAAATGATATGGGCGACAAATTGCTAATTATGCTACCAAATACTAAGACCAAAAGATCTTTTGTAGTAACGGAATATTTAAGCGTTTACAGAAAATATGCAGCCTCCAGACCCTCGAATTTAAATAATCGGCGTGTCTTCTATAAATATGCGAACGGTAAAGCACATCATCAATTCATTGGCATTCACAAATTCGGTAAAATGCCAGAAGAAATAGCTACTTTTCTGGGACTATCCCATGCGAAAGAGTATACCGGGCACTGCTTTCGCAGAACTTCGGCCACGTTGCTGGTGCATTCTGGTGGGGACATAACAATGTTGAAGCAACATGGAGGATGGAAGTCTTCCGCTGTCGCGGAGGGCTATATTGAGGACTCGCTAGCCAATAAGTCGAACATCGGCAATAAAATATTTTCTGGCGTTTCCGGAGTATCAAGTGTGGATACTAAAGTTGTTAATTTTACTGGAAAGGAGGGAAGTGGACAGAGTTCAATTGTATTATGTCATTGTCAATTTTAATAACCAGTTTGATTTAAATTATTATTTGGAAGGTTGCCTAGCAACGAACTTTTTCTGCCTAGGCAGTAAAAGTGGACTTTTTCTGCCTAGGCATTAAAAGTACAACTTCTAAGCCTTCCAAGTGTCATTAAAAGGCCGCTTTTAATGTCATTTGGAGAAAAATTATTTTATATGTTTTTTTTAGGTTATTTTTATTTTTGTTTATTTCGTTTCTATAGTAGTTGTTTCTGGTTTTGGATATTATTTTATTTACATTGTTTCTAAATGTTTTATAGTAATTTGCTTTATCCGTTGTGTAATTTTTTTGCAGTTGTTTTTTAGTTTGTCTCTAGTTTTTATAGAATTAATTAAGCCGTTTGTTATCCATGGTTTAATTTTTTTGTGAACTTTGATCTTAATGTTTTAAGTAGTTTATGATATTTCTTGTGAATGAGTTTATTCAGTCGGGTCCATTCTAGAAACGATAAGCTTCATTCATGTAACAAATCACTATCCGCCATCGATGAAACATTTCTGAATATTTTCAAGTCGTCAGCATATAGAAGACTGAATATTCCACAAAGATAATTGATAAAAATTATGAATAATGTCGGCCCTAAATTTGATCCCTGTGGAATGCCCGATGTGGATGTATATTTTTCTGATGCGAAGCGTTTTACTACTACTTGTAGCTGACGACCATCTGAAAACTACTACTCGAACCACCTTATCATATTCCCTACACCATATATTGCTAGTTTTTTAAGAAGCAAGCAAAAATTGACTTTATCAAACGCTTTGGAGAAGTCCGTATAGGTCTACCGAGTCCACTTGCCTTCTCTTATCTAAAGAGTTACATAGAAATGCACTGTACCTGAGAGATTAGTCGTTGTAGATCTGCCAGATATAAAGCCATGTTGCTTCTCGCTAAGATAAAGCGACACATGGCGTAATATATTATCATTAATAATGGATTCAAGGATTTTCCGAAAAATCGAAATTTTAACTATAGGACGATAGTTTTCTATATTATTTTTTTCGCCTTCTTTCGGGGTTGGAGTGACACTCGATTCCTTCCATTTATTTGGAAAAGTCCCTTCCCGCAATGACTTATTGTATAGCAGGTACAAAGGATACGACAAAGATGTCGCACACTGTCTGACAAAGTAGTGATCAATGCTGTATGGTCCCCTCCCCTTATTGACATCCCATCTATTGATCTTACCTGCAACCTCCGAAACATCAATAACAAAAGTACTGAAAAGATCACACAATGAAAAATTGGGTCGATATATTTCGGAAATTTCACACTGTTCGTAAGGCTCGTAAACGGATTTAAAATGTCCAGCAAACGCTTCTACGATCTCAGTAACAAACTTATCACCAAGACACATCACATTTGGTAAGGCATCATATCCCTTCTTATTTTTGGCATACGACCAAAATCTTTTTCGAGTTTCTCACGCTCAATTGTCTCTATATACGTTTTATAACATTCTTTTATTCGTCTTCATCCGTATTCTGTAGATGGAGTAATAATTGTAGTCCGAGATATTTTTGTATTTACAATATTTATTTTTTAATTTCACTAAGTTAATTAAATCTTTACTACACCATTCAGGATACTCCGAAATCCTCTGCGTGGCACAAGGTACAAACATTTCTATGAATTGGAACAATATTTCAAAAAACTTCTCAACTGTTTCAGTTATGGGGAGATGATTTATAGCAATACTCCATTCATATGCATTCAATTCCTGAATATCATACGAATACAAAAGTATATATTTTTGTATCTGTTTGATAATGCCATTATTCCGCCTATTCTATTTAAATAAAAAATCCCTAAGCTTAATTTATTCAAATTTCGCATGTCTAACATATTTAGGTTTGGTTTTTTGGACAGATTGCTGCGATGTCGTCGGAGCACGCAGCAGCATGACAAGGTTTTAATAATTTAATAAAACTTCAACATTTTCATCATTACCTTTAATCAATTTTAACCCTTTCAAATTAGGTGTGTTTTATTGCATTGAATTTATTATATAGGTACTTATGTTCATCTATGTTTCGTATGTATATCTCTTATTAACCACTAAGAACGGCCGTGATCTACACTGTAATGTATAAACAGTAAAATGGAACAAATAAATGTATCTACGGTACCCCCACCCGAGTGTACATTCACTTTAATAATACATAAGTTCAAGGGCAAGGAAAATCAAATGTGTGTACGAAGAATGAATATCAATCAATCTATTACATTTCAAATAACCTAACCCAGAATTACCATTACCAAAAATATATAAAAATCAAAAAAACTAACCTCGCCGCTTAGTTTCGAAATCGGAAAACAAAATGCATTACCGACATGTCAACCAACTAGGCCACAACCGCCGATGCAGGTTAAATATAGAATTCGTCATATCAACAGGTTCGCTTTCCGCTAGGAGCATAATATTAACTATACTCTTGGGAAGTACGAGGCCTATATGCTCTAGTCATTTTCAGCTAGTGTATAGGCGGCTTTGTCTTGAAACGACAAACGAATAGTTGGCACAAAGCTACCCCATCGATGAGGGGAATTGTACCAATTGTTATACATAATTTTGGAAAAATTACTGGAAGTTTCTTAGTCATTTTCACTCAGTAAAACCAAAAGTTCGAAGTTTTTGTTGTCTACACCTGCCTGATATTGTTTGAAAATCATAAAAATGTACACACAGCCATTGAACGGTACCTAAAATATCGAATGTAAACATAAATTGAATACTTCAAGGGTGTTTACTAATTTGAACTAATAAAATTCAACCTAATAAACTATTGTAATATTGTAATTGACTATGTAGATACAAATTAATCTAATCATGAACAAAACAAAATTATTGAAGGTGTCAACATCAATTACCTAACATGCAGTATTTACTGTTATTCGAAATCAATGCGTTATCCAAAAATTTCAGTCAAAATTGGATAGCAGAAGAATACCCGTGATTTGTGAAGTACTAGCGTGGAAGATGGCAGGGTGGCAGAAATCGGCTGATTCAATATAACAGTAATGTGCAGTTGAAATCGACCATTACATCAACCCAAAATTGTTTATCTCGAACTCCCAATAACAAAAATAAACTGTTCGTACCGATATCGGAGATCGTCCTCTCCTCAAATGAAACACTGCGCACTTGTCCAATCCCAACTCCAGGCCTACGCCATGATTCTGGAAGACTCGTTTTGCCATCACATCAGGCACACGACGAGTCTGTTTCTCTCATGATTTCAATATTCACATCAATAATATCTTTCGTCTTTCTTGATGTAATAATCACATCTGTATATCAAATCAACAAGTCTTCCTGTACATTCACATTTATATAATTCCAATTCTGATTTCTGCATGTTTACACATGACGTGCCTTTTTACATTTGTCACCAGAGTGCTTTCATACTCACAATAGTATCACTTGTGTAACTTCTCTCTTGTGTGTTTAGAGTTGATGTGAAGTTTTAAAGCCGTAATCTGAGGGCTTCTATAATTGCAATATTCACACTTGTGTAACTTCTCTCTTGTGTGTATACGGTTGATGTGACTTTTTAGAGCTGAACTATAAGCGCTTTCATAATCGCAATGCTCGCACTTGTGTATCTTCTCTCTGGTGTGTTTAGAGTTGATGTGAAGTTTTAGAACTGCCTTCTGAGTACTTCTATAATCGCAATACTGACACTTGTGTAACTTCTCTCTTGTGTGTATAGCGTTGATGTGAATGTTTAAAGTTGCCTTCACAGTGCTTTGATAATGGCAATATGAACATTTGTGTAACTTCTCTCTTATGTGAATAGAGTTGATGTGACTTTTTAAAGAAGACTTCTTGGGACTTTTATAATCGCAATACTGACACTTGTGTAACTTCTCTCTTGTGTGTATACGGTTGATGTGAATTATTAGAGCTGAACTATGAGGGCTTTCATAATCGCAATGCTCACACTTGTGTATCTTCTCTCTTGTGTGTTTAGAGTTGATGTGAAGTTTTAAAGCTGCCTTCTGAGTACTTCCATAATCGCAATACTGACACTTGTGTAACTTCTCTCTTGTGTGTATAGCGTTGATGTGACTGTTTAAAGTTGCCTTCACAGTGCTTTGATAATGGCAATATGAACACTTGTGTAACTTCTCTCTTGTGTGAATAGAGTTGATGTGACTTTTTAAACAAGACTTTTTGGGACTTTTATAATCGCAATACTGACACTTGTGTATTATCCCTCTTCTGTGATAAGAGTTGATGTGACTTTGTAAAGTCGAACTATGGGGGCTTTCATAATCGCAATACTTACAATTGTGTATTATTCCTCTTGTGTGATAAGAGTTGATGTGATTTTTTAAAGATGAAGTATAAGCGCTTCCATAATCACAATGCTCACACTTGTGTATCTTCTCTCTGGTGTGTTTAGAGTTGATGTGAAGTTTTAAAGCTGTCTTCCGAGTACTTCCATAATCGCAATACTCACACTTGTGTAACTTCTCTCTTGTGTGTATAAAGTTGATGTGACTTTTTAAAGATGAGTTCTTGGGACTTTTATAATCGCAATACTGACACTTGTGTATTATCTCTCTTGTGTGTAAAGAGTTGATGTGACTTTTTAAAGATGACTTACTGGGAGATTTATAATCGCAATACTGACACTTGTGTATTATCTCTCTTGTGTGATGAGAGTTGATGTGAGTTTTCAAACTCGAACTATGGGGGCTTTCAAAATCGCAATGCTCACACTTGTGTAACTTCTCTCTTGTGTGTATAGAGTTGATGTGACTGTTTAAATTTCCCTTCTCAGCGCTTTGATAATTGCAATATGAACACTTGTGTAACTTCTCTCTTGTGTGTATAGTGTTGATGTGACTTTTTAAAGAAGACTTCCTGGGAGTTTTATAATCGCAATACTGACACTTGTGTATCTTCTCTCGTGTGTGTATAGAGTTCATGTGACGTTTTAAAGCTGAACTATAAGGACTTGCAAAATCACAATGTTCATTTTTATATATCTTCACCCTTATGCATTTCCCACTGACATTAGATTTTAAAGTATTTTCATTCGTGTTACTGGTGGGAGATCCCAACTTAGAGGATGGAATGTTTTGATAAGCTGTACATTCATATTCACTGTTACATTCAACCATGACATCCCAATTATCCCCACCATATTGGCATTCCAATAACTTTTTTCTATCTGGAAGTCCGATAGAACTATCTAAGCCCTTGTCGTCTGAACAGTCAAAGTTTTCATGGCCATCTTTGTTTATATCTCCATCATCTTTCATACATTTATGTGGCAGATCGTCCAATTCCTCATCTACACAGCACTCCTCGATTCTGAAAATGAAAGGGTCAAATAATCCCCCAATAAGACAAAAGTACATTGTATTAGTGAGTCGGCCTAGTCAATTAATTTCGCATAAATCGATCTCAAAAATACTGAAGTAGAATTTCAGTTACCAAGTAGCCATCACACTAAAATTTCCCGATGATGATGTTATTGAAAAGAGTACATATGAACTCCGCCTGGCGGTTGGCATTTAATCCCTTACGAAAATTTGGTAAAGCGAAATATTCGCCCCAGTCTAGTTTCTAATAAAGAGATTAAGGGTTTAAAATCAAACCTAAGAACAGGTAAGGGCTTTGAACCTCAATAGTTAACACCTAGTAAGCAACTAGAATCTACCAATAAAGATATGAGTAAAAGGCAATTATTATTATTCAACTATTGTTAAACACTGTTTAAATTCGATTACACAAGACATTAATATTAATTCCATTAACATAACAAGACTAGGGAATTTTGATGTGATGAAGCGATCCATTAAAGTTGTACTGTCCGGTCCTGGTGATGTTCTCATTTTAAGAAATAAGAAGAAATATAATTCAATGGCAAACATTTTTGCCGATTCAAACAATTATGCAACATCTAAAGAATTTGCAGATTTAACTAAAACAGCCACAGCACAGAGGAGAAGTTAACAAAACCATCAGATGTATAAACAATATCCCAAAAATTGTTCCTACGTTAAAACTAGTACTCAACGTGAAAGCCCTTTTTTTTATATATTTGACCAAAATGTTCGTGGATTACGTATCAAAACGAATTTTAAATGAATCTCTAAACTTAATTTATGATATTTGTAACTGAATCTAATGACTCTTATCACACTGTCACAATGCAAATCTGATATAACACAGTCGCAGTACTGAAACTAACTTAATTCTCTATGGTGACTATAAATTCTTCTCTAGAGAACGTTAATCAAGTTGACTCAATCTATTTAGATTTCCAAATCTAATTAGATTTGAATTCCCTTTACTTATGGTGTAAGAAAAATAACATGTTCCTAAATACATATAACTAACGGTGTTTCGATGGACAATAGCCTTAGATATAATAGTCACATAGAAAATATTGTAAACGTTCTTTTAGAATGTATGGATTTATCAAAAGATAATGTCAGAATTTTACTAATACCATGTCTATAATAATCTTGTTTAATAGTTTAGTTCAACCGATACTGGAATATTGCTGTATAATCTGGAAACCTTACTTACAACTCCACATAAATCACATTAAAAGAGTTCAACGAAAATGTTATAACTACTTATTATTTAAACTAAACATTAATTAAAATGAAAAAAATGCTTTTGGGACAAGTTAAATGGTGGAGGTGCTGTAATAATAAGTGCAAGTCACATTTAAAAACTCTATTGTCTAATAATATAATATTGGAACATAGTGATGAACATAATCACAAATCAGAAACAATAAGTGAATTGAAAAGACAGAAACTCAGTATTGGTTTATAAAGATGTGCAGTTGAAGATATTTCTGAAAAACCAAGAAATTATTGAATTGAGAATTACAGAAACGGGATTATGAAACATTGCCTGTAGACGATGTGGCACATAATGCAAAACATTTACACCAATAGAAAAATGATAATGCAAAATATACCCTCCAATCAAGATGTACATGAGACTTTGAATACTATTAACGTAATTACCAATGAAGGAGAGCCTTTTTTACTTTTATTGCATTTTCGTATTTGCAATTTCTCTACTTTGTAGATGGGAGTTCACTGCTGCACAAAACATGTTTCAGGTCATATTCGCTACAGGCAGCTATAGCATTTCTGTTTTTTTAAACAATAATATAATAATATAATATTTAATATTTATTGTTGTTCAATACATTTGTGTCTGTCTTTGTTATAAACATACATATATTTACTCACATGCATATGCACATATGTATGCACACACGTACATACATACACATACATGTTTTGTAATTTTATTTTTATATAATACTAAAATTTACTACATTTAAACCTTCAAGAGGTTTGTGATTGTAGCATCTTAGTATAAGAACCATGAACCACAATAAAGAGAGAATTTATAAAATGAAATAAAATAAAATATTTATTATTGAGTGAAATGAAAATAAAAACTTTTTTTCGTGCTAAAATATTAATATTAGAAATTAATTTTGTATTCCTCAGTTGTCCATTATTAGAATATTATATTCATTTTCTACTACATTTGCTTATTTATTTGTTCGTTATTTTCGATAATCCAATTATTCAGATCTTTATTTATTTTAGTGTAAGTTTTCGTCTTAAATGACTCTGGAAGCAAATTGTATATTTTTGGACCTAGATATTTGATATGTTTTTGGCCAGCATTATTATTTGTTTTAGGTATTTCTAAATGATTTTGTTGTCTTGTATGCTTGTTGTGTTTATTTCGTATCTCGCTATAGTATAATTGTTTTTTATGCATGAATCTAATAATTGACTTTACAAATAGTTGTTTGATATTGAGCAGTTTGGCTTCTGTAAAAAGCAGCTTTGTTGAGTAGATTTTAGGTTTGAAAGTGCAAACTTTTATAATGTATTTCTGAGTTATAGTTAATGGCATCATTGTTGTTGTGTAAGCATTCCCATAAAATATAAGTCCTTAGTTAATTATCGATTCAATAAGAGCAGTATAAACGGTAATGAGATCTTTTCTTTTCAGAATGTATCTAAGCTGTTGAAATTTATAAATACATTTACGGATCTTTGCAGCTACATAGTTTATGTGGACGTCCCATTTTAGGTGTTGATCGATATTTATTCCTAGATATTTTACTTTATTAACTTTGGAGATACTTCCTTCACATGTACACTGGTCTGTGGTGTTTTTTTCATAGCATTCTGTCTTGTGAATTTTTAAACTATTAAGATTTGAACTGTTAGCTTTGTTTATACTGAACATTAAGAAACAAGATTTTGCAGTATTCAAGGTTAAGGAATTTACATCAAACCAGTTTTTAATTTGAGCTAGATTTCTTTCAGCGTTTTCTTTAAGTGTTTCCCAGGTGTTTCCTTCTATTAGAATAACTGTGTCGTCAGCATAGCATATGATTTTAATATTATCATTTAATGAAAAGAGATCGTTCATGTAGATTATAAAGAATAGTGGGCCTAGGACCGATCCCTGTGGCACACCAAATTCTATTGTTGATTCTGAACTATATTCATTGTTATTTAGTCTAACTTTCTGAATTCGTTTTGTTAGATAAGACTCCATAAGCTTTAGAACCGTGCCTCTCAAACCTATGCATTGTAATTTGAATAATAGAATTTCGTGTGCCACTGTATCAAAGGCCTTGGCCAGATCCAGAAAGATTCCCATACATTTGCTCTTATTGTTAAAAGCTGTTGTTATAAATTCCGTAACTTGATTAATTGCATCTTCTGTACTACACTTTTCTCTAAAACCATACTGAGAGCTGTGTATGATATTGTGTTTGTTTAGGAATGATAATATTCTATTTTTCAAGCACTTTTCTATAATTTTGCTTAGGCTACTTAAGAGACTTATAGGTCTATATTTCTCTTTCTCTTGTTTAGATCCCGATTTATAAATTAATTACTACACTGTATTTCATTATTGTTGAAAATTCCCCTGTTTCTATAACTGTGTTTACTAGGTGTACAATTGGTTTTAATAAATACATGTGAAACTGCTTAATGTGACGAGGTTGAATATTGTCATGTCCTGGCGAAGCATTAATTTTCAGTTCATTAATGTATTTGGAAATCTCTTCTTCATTTGTTGGTACGAGGAAAATGGTGTTTGGGTTGTAATTTAAATATTTTTTGTAATTGTTTTTTTCTCTTTGTGGTGGTAATTTACTTGCGAGTTTTTTTCCTATCTTAGTGAAATAATTATTGAAAATATTGGATATTTTCTTTTCTTCTTTGATTATCTGCCCATTTTCATTTAGTTGAATGTTTTGTTTATTTGAACTACCATTTTTAGTAATGCTTTGCACAGTCTCCCACATCTTTTTAAACATTTGGATATATTTTTTTGTAAGCCTGCTTATAAAAAATTAACATAGGGACAAATGGTTATGTTCCTTCATTATAATCATTTTGAACTGCCAAATGATAAACTGATAATATATTATGATGTACTTATTAAAGTTAACTGGCTTAATTTTTTAATAAAAAGCAACTATTTAGCTAATTTAAAAAGCTTTCTGAAAATATAGAAAAAAAATATTATCACTCCATATAAGAACAGATTTGATGTTTTATTTGAATACAACAATGACACATTTCAAAAATGTATAACTTTTCATGATATTTTGGTACAATAAATGAATTCAAAAGTAACAAGTGAAAAATTCTACGTTTCTTGAGTTTAAATTGTTCATTTCCTCAATAAGATACAATTTTAGTTGTCACTACAGTGACTAAAGTCTCTGTAGTTGTCACTATTGCAGCCGATATAGCGATTGTTTTTGTTATACATAATACGAGAAAAAACTTTTTTCATCACAAGCGGAACTAATTATGAAAATTAATTGTATACAAATATGCCATGCCTCTTCTATATGAACAAGAGGTAGTAAATTATTCTCAATGTAGATTCAGACTAAGAAAATTAAAATATTGATCCCTTATTTATTAACTTACTTCATCTTGAAGTCCTCATTAATTTCCTTCACATCCATGTACCCCGGAATATTTTCGTATTTAATTTCAATCTGATCTTCACAATCTGGATCATTCTTCAAGGTTGATAACATGCTTAGTGATTGTTTCTATCAAACGGGTCCACGTTTAATAAAATACAAACCTTACTAATCTTTTAATATTATAATATTAATCGGAGGAGGAATATGTTTACTGTATTGTAACCTCCACGGAACAAATGTAACGCGTTCATAGAACAAATGCAAAACTGAACACAACTTAACCTCAGGCCATTGAGTTAGAATATAACTAAGGCACTAGAATATATATATATATATGCTGTATTGGGTTGCCGGGATATACTCCGCGTTGTCGTTGATTGGTTTCGATAGAAACCGTTGATATGACGACGTTTCGGCACAATGTCATGTGCCATCTTCAGGTCTTCTCTTCAGGGCTGCTGCTCTGCTTCGAGTTAACTAGAAACTGATCTCCGTTGATCCTGTTGGTCTTTTATCTATCCTTGTTACATCTGGATGATTTTGCCGGTTTGATGCGTCTGATTGAGTTTGATGGTCTGTTGCGTTCGAGCGATTTTGTCGGTTCGTTGTGTTCGAGCGAGTTTGCCGGTCCGTTGAATTAGTCTGGTTGACTGTTTTCCTGGGTGGTTGAAGGGCTGGCTTCCAAGCAGTTGGTAATCTCTGTGTATCATCTCTTGTATTGAGATTTGAAGGTCGCTTCTCGATTTCGATAGCTTCTCTTATGATGCGTTTTCTTTTGTGGTCCAGGCTGGCTAGGACTCGGGTGTTGTCAAAATCGATTTCATGTGAAGTTTTTCTCACATGTTCGGCAAGTGATGATGTTGTTTCTTGCTTTGCGACTGCATTGCGGTGTTCTTCACGTCGAATGTTGATTCTTCTGTTAGTTTGTCCTATGTAGCTTCCTCCGCAATCTTTGCATGGTATTTCGTAGACGCCTTGTGTTTCCAGATTTATTTTGGATTTAGCGTTAGGCAATACTTGACCAATCTTTCTTGTCGTGTTGAAACTTGTCTCAATGTTGTGTTTTTTGAGAATTCTGCTGATCTTCTCTGTAGTACCTTTGACGTAAGGGAGATGGGCTTTGGCGACAGGTTCTCCCTTTTCTTCTTCTGTGGTTCGATCTGTCTGGCGTCGTGGCCTCAGTGCTCGTCGGATATTGTCTTTTGAGAACCCGTTTTGTTGTAGCGTGGTTTGTATTGTCTGCATTTCTTGTTGTTTGTGGTCATTGTCGGTAAGTCGGTCTGATCTGGTTATGAGTGTTTTTATTACGGATTGAAGTTGTGCTGGATGGTGATGTGACTGGGCGTTCAAGTAACGATTCGTGTGTGTTGGTTTCCTGTATATGGTGTGTCCTATTCTGCCGTTTGTCTTGCTCACAAGAACATCTAGGAAGGGTAATTGGTTGTCCTTCTCGATCTCCATTGTGAACTTGATTTTTTCGTGAATCCTGTTTATGTGGCTCAGAAATTTTGTCAGTGCGGCTTCTCCGTGAGTCCAGATGACAAACGTATCGTCTACGTATCGTAGCCATAGTTTTGGTTTTTGGCTGGCTGTTTGGATGGCTCGTTCTTCAAAGTCTGTCATAAACAGGTTGGCTAATACTGGGGATAAGGGTGATCCCATCGGTGCCCCTTCAATTTGTTTGTATCTTTCGTCCTTGTAGATGAAGTACGTGTTTTTAAGGCAGTGTTTGGTAAGTTCGATGATGTCCTTCCGTATCTGGTATTTCTTCTGGATAATTTCGACGGCCTCATCGATGGGGATATTAGTGAAGAGTGATACGATGTCGAAGCTCACGAGCATGTGGCCAGGTTCCAGCTTTATGTTCTTTATGCGTTCGATGAAGTGGCTTGCGTTCTTCACGTAAGATTCGGCTTCTTCGGCATAGGTTTGTAGCTTCTTTGCTAGGAATTTTGCGAGCTCCTGTAGAGGTGAACCTATCGAACTGACGATAGGCCTAAGTGGAGCTCCTTTTTTATGGATCTTGGGAAGGCCGTACAGTTTCGATTTCTCTCTTGGTATTAATCTCTGTTGTTCTTCTTTGTCGATTTGGCTTGCCTTGATTTTTGTTCTGGTGGTTTTCTCCAGGTACGTAGTGGGGTCAGTGGCTATCGGTTGATAAGTGTCATCTAGTAATAGTGTTTGAATTTTGTCATCGTACTCTCCGATGTCCATTACTACAGTTGCGTTCCCCTTGTCTGCTGGTAGTATGATGATGTCAGTGTTCGCTCTTAGGTTCATCAGAGCATGGTGTTCATCTCGTGTCAGGTTCTTCTTTGGAGGTTTTGCTTTTTTCAGAATTCGGACCACATCCTGTCGTATGACGTCAGCTGAAGTGGGATGGAAGACTTGTTATTGAGGCTTCTACACTGCACTTCGGTAGGAATCTGTGTGGGTGCTATAGCGTAGTTGGATCCTTTGGCGAGGACACGTTGTTCGTTGTTGTCTAGAGGAAAACTTGACAAATTGTACACCAGTTTATTGATGTCCAAAGGCTGTACCTCCTTGTTGGGCCTTTGAGTCCTCTTCAGCTCTTCAAATTTCCTCTTCTGTTTGGCAGTATATATATATATATATATATATATATATATATATATATATATATATATATATATATATATATATATATATATATATATATATATATATGACACGGCTAATGTGTATAATCTGTCTATTCTATAGAATAGACGGTGCGAAACTCGCCAGTCGCGGCTAGGGTATGTAGCTGGCTAAAGTGTATAATCTTATGTTATTTGCATGTTGTAACTCGGGTATCCGTAGAAATCACACTATAATCCCTGAATGTGTTACAACATTTACGACAACGAAAAAAAAAAACAAATCAGCTATAAATCACATATATTGTCGAAAAAATCTACAGTAAGGATAATAACATTATATAAAGCAATTTTTTCGAAACCAAGTCGTTCGCTCAAACTACGTCGACGCACATATTTTCGATGAACCAAATTTTCGACAGCTCTAACGTAGCACTGAACGATGTCGACGAGATCGGAAAATTTTACATGCTGATCGAAATAATATTGAATATTTTCATAATCGCGATGAACAAGAATATCTTTATTGAGACTATCCACAAACTTACACATTCTTCTAGAATATTCAATTTCGATTTTTTCGTTAGACATATCGCGGTCGTCGAATTCAGATAATACATATCGTTCAAAACATTCGGACGAGACGTAATTGTAATAATCCATATTGGTCATTACCGTGTAATAGAATAGAAATCGCGTTTCGTTCAATCTTATGCGGCCATCGTGTAAGCCGCCAATTTTTTCAGTCAAATTGACTACAAATGCCGACGACACGAGCAATGTGATATAGGACCACTCATAATCGTGCAAGCGGGATAGATTTTTGCACGACTCCGAAGAATCCGAAGACTTCAATATGAAGTATATGGAAACCCACGAACACAGTGCCGAAATTAGTCCGATTATTACGATCATCAGTATTATACTGGACCGACCACGACACGATAACGATCTGTTCACCACTACAGGTTTTCCAACTATGAAAGGACCCCTTTCGTATCTCGGTACTGCCGTATTGGGAATATTTTTCGTTAGTTCGAAATTATCGGACGGTGATGATTGCTTCGATCCCCACAACGAAGAAAAAGAAAACGACGACGACGACGGGAGGTCATTATCTCGATTACAACGACACTGTACCTGCGACGATTTGACGAAATTATCGTCATTTTCAATAGTTACCGAACGATGTTCCGAATCACTGCTAATACTGGACAATAGATGTTTTCTTTCTTGCGATGATGTATTTGAACATACTCCCGTTCGCGGTATATCATCCATACTTTCGTATATATGATCTTTTTCGTCCTTACCAGGGATCTCTCCTAATGCCGACCTGCTATTCATGAGCATATAACTAGCGACAGTAACGACATCGCCTGCTGACTTTGTATCGATTCGATTTGTTTTCGGTGTAGAGTTTAAACGAGCAGCAAGCGACACTGGTAGCACTCCGACATTCTGATATGGACCAACATCGGCAATCGTTCGATTCCCCGTCGTTAGTGTGCCATCGAAATTGGCATATTCGGACGGCATCGATGGCACTCCGATATTCTGATAACGATTAGCTTCGGCCATCTTCGCTCCTACATTTTGGTAACAACCATCTCCGGCCATTGCTGGGGATAATATATTCGATATAACAACAACGTTGAAAATATTTTCTCAATAACTTTGAACGACTTCTTATGGCGCGAACAGAACCAATTGTTATTATTATTATTATTATTATTATTACAGCTATTGAAATCTAGCGATGTGAAACACGTGAAAGTTGCGACGATACTGTTTCTTCCGTTGACATCGTAAGGCTTATATAACATGGTTCACAAATTATGAAATGCAAGAACGAAATCGATCATTATTGCTCAATGTACGACTACATCGATAACGCGATAGGCGACGGAACCAAATAACAAACCGATATAGTGTTGTATTCACATTTTAATAAAATATTCGTTCGAAAATATAATGCACATTAGCAAATCGAAAGGTATAAAATAACGCGTTCCGTGCGAACATTCAGTCAGTCCAACATCATGAAACGTGCAAACAAGTTCATCCTGTGGATATTGGGAAAATTGAATCAATTTTCGAACAATATCAACCGATATCCAAAATTAATAAACGACAACGAATATTCATCGATGGAAGAAGATTTCCCAGGTCCACAACAAGATGTTAATATCAAATCTGATACAAGTAGCGTTAACGATGACAACGATTACGAAGGCGACGAATGGTTCGAAGCAGCATCATCGGAAAATGGAGCAGAACCAAGTGATGAATCCCACGACAGCGAACGCAACATCGACGATAAAGGACAATTATCGACCGACTCTGAATCCCCGATCGTGAACGAGATAACAGTAAATACCATCGGAAATGAAATAACAACCCTAAACAGTTTGTTGGGAATATACGTGCAAAACAAGGAGGATCGTTTGACGGAAGAAATAGAAGAACCGGCAACCGCCATTGAGGGATGCTACAACGACCCGGAAGAAAAAGTATACATCGATACAATGAGGCTATGCAATACATTGATTGACAGAATTTTTTTCATCGATTGCGAATATTATAAATATTGTTCGGAAAAAATATATTTCGAATTTGCTGGCACACGCGGAGACCAAACTACTCATTTGAATGGCGCACCGTATAATTCAACAACTGGGAGAATTATTACAAAATTCAGAGAGCTGGGAGAACTGTGGGCCATGACAAACGATCAATTTACTGGTATGATCAAAAATTTACGTTGTGGCACCTGGGAAATAGAAGAGAAGACTGTTTCACCGAATCTGATTGTCCAAAATATTCTCACCGACCCCGAGCCATTACCGATCATCGTGAATTGGTACGAGAATGCCTGCAAGGATTTCTTCGACGGATATTTACATAAAACGTGGGATAACGATAGGGCGACGATAGTTCTCACGTTGGATAACCAGCAATGTTCAAAAAAAGTCGAGTGGTATACACTGAAGGGTACGAAGTTCAAATATATCGTTCAATATGAATTATTCCACCATCCATCCGATGCTCTGATATTGACTTATAACCACACTACCACCGATTATCATTTCGCGGGGAAATGTGAATTTTCGTTTGAGGATTTCCACGATGTGTTAGGATGTGGGAGTGCCACCGGCCACGGACATCATGACCAGCAACAGTCCTGTGAGACTAGAAGCAAAAAATTACGATGTATGGTTAAAAATGTACTGAGTTATTTTATTTTTGAAAAATATATAATGTGATATTTATTGTAAATTTTTCGTCTTTCGTTCAAAACGTAAGTCGTGCTCGGAAAATGAAATTCATTCTATCGTAGAGAAATTTTATCGACTGGATTGTTCATCGACCAACTTCCACGATTCTCTCGTTCGGAGAATGAAATTGTAAAACATTTTAAATGAACAAACTTTGTCGACTCGGAATCTATCGTCGAACGATTCGTTGTTGAAACGAAATCTCACCGGTGGATTTATTCGAGCTACAAAACTTTGAACGTAATTCTCGTTCAAGGAATGAAACAGTTTTGTCTCGAGTGAAATCTGTTGAAACGAAATCTCACCGGTGGATTTCTTCGAGCTACAAAAACTTTGAACGAAACTCTCGTTCTCGAAATGAAATCGTTGAATATTTTCTGATGAACAAACTTTGTCCGCCTAGAATTTCTCGTCGAACGATTGATTGTTGAAATGAAATTCCACCGGTGGATTTCTTCGAGCTACAAAACTTTGAACGTAATTCTCGTTCAAGGAATGAAACAGTTTTGTCTCGAGTGAAATCTGTTGAAACGAAATCTCACCGGTGGATTTATTCGAGCTACAAAAACTTTGAACGAAACTCTCGTTCTCGAAATGAAATCGTAAAATATTTTCTGATGTACAAACTTTGTCCGCCTGGAATCTCTCGTCGAACGATTCGTTGTTGAAACGAAATCTCACCGGTGGATTTCTTCGAGCTACAAAACTTTGAACGTAATTCTCGTTCAAGGAATAAAACAGTTTTGTCTCGAATGAAATTTGTTGAAACGAAATCTCACCGGTGGATTTCTTCGAGCTGTAAAATCTTCGAACGCGAATCTCGTTCGAGAAATGAAATCGTAAATTATTTTCTGATGAACCAACGTTGTCCGCGTAGAATCTCTCGTCGAACGAATCTTCAAACTTATAAGTTCCTCGTCATGCGTACTAGCATCATCGAGAAACAGTTTTGTCTCGAATGAAATTTGTTGAAACGAAATCTCACCGGTGGATTTCTCCGAGCTGTAAAATCTTCGAACGTGAATCTCGTTCGAGAAATGAAATCGTAAAATATTTTCTGATGAACCAACGTTGTCCGCCTAGAATTTCTCGTCGAACGAATCTCCAAACTTATAAGTTCCTCGTCATGCGTACTAGCATCATCGAGAAACAGTTTTGTCTCGAATGAAATTTGTTGAAACGAAATTTCACCGGTTGGATTTCTTCGAGCTGTAAAAACGTGGAACGTGAATCTCGTTCGAGAAATGGAATCGTAAAATATTTTTTGATGAACAAACTTTGTCCACCTAGAATCTCTCGTCGAACGAATCTCCAAACTTACAAGTTCCTCGTCATGCGCACTAGCTCTGTCGAGAAACAGTTTCGTCGCGAGTAAAATTTGTTGGAACGAAATCCATCGGCGGATTTCTTCGAGCTGCAAAAACATTTACAGCTATGACTCGTCATCACGTGACGTAGACGTGACGTATCACGGGGGCAACGAAAATTGTGGAAAGCAACTTTCAGTTCTCGCGAGAAGCTAACGCCAAGTTTAAACAGTTAACGGGGCTCCACGTACCCCCATAGCACCCCCTGCACCCCTATATATATAATATATATATATTATATATATATTATATATATAACCTCCGCGACGGCCTGCTTCTTCTTACTACTACGTTGTTCTTACTCTGGTCAAGGAGGTTTAGGATCGCGGGCGAGAAGCTTGCTGATTATATAGTTCATTTAGGGTCAGCTGAGTGAATACTCGATTCTCATTGGACTAGAGCTGTTCGACGTCACAAAAATCCTAAAATCTACTGATTTCTGACGAAAATCACGGTAGAAGGGGTAAAATTTTGATCAGATTCAATTCAGAGTTCCGATAGTCAAGTCGATTGAGGTTAGATTGTACAATATTAAACCCACCCCATCCACAGATGTAGTAATTTCATGAAATGCATATATATCTATGGTAGGTTCTAGACTATATACGTGATAGTTCAAAGGAACTCCAATAGATGGCGCTCACCCACTAACTTTCTATCGACGTGTAATTAAACTATGTATCGTTGAAGTCGTCAGCCGATAAATTTTGTTCGTTAGTAGAGATGTTCGATTTCATTTTGTGCACGCAAGATACGTTCGGAGCGAGGAACGACCGAAACGTTACCGCCCACCACTCTCGAGGGTATAAGTACGGCTGTGACACACACATGTCGATTCAGTTTCAGTCGACATGCCGTGCAAAACATGTGGTGGATTAGATCACAGTCGCGTTTCTTCGGCCAAATGTGCAAATCGAATATTGAAGCAAAAACATAGATTCAGCACAGTAAATACTTGTACCGAGACGTTCACGATAAAACGCGGTTTTCGTAAGTTTTGCCGAGATCCTGAGTTGCGACAACGAATCGAAAATGACGTTTTGGAAATTTCTCAACTGGCCGTCGAAGCATCGCTCTATGTCAGTTTTCATTATACGAAATTGTTACATCGAAACGAATTTCCGATCGGACAGTTTTCCATGGGTCACCTACAAGATTTCTATTACCATCTCCAGGGCAAACGACATGGGAAAGAACGCGTTGTGTTGGACGAAGAATATTTCGCTATGCGGCCAGACAAAACGTTATTATACGACGGCCGATTACGATCCTTCCTCATTAGCTCATGTGTCAAGCAACACGAAGCCAATATGAAAAATTGTATCACGGTCCATTTTTACGATCGACTCGTCCGATATTTCTATGAAAAATACAAGAAAGAATGTGATCGAAAACGCTACGAATGGAAGACGATAGTTTACGACGAATTGTTCGCCTTCGTACCACGTCACGTCGCCCACAGCCGAGAAGTTGCAGAATTTCTAGAAGATTTCCGTTTCGACTATCACAAAAAATTCATTAATATCGAAAATGACTGGTGGAATTTGGTACCGATCACTTTCGAGTTGGGACGATGGTTCGACGAGAGAAAGTTGAAATCCTTTTCGGCGTTTCCTATATTTTCGTCTGGCAGAAAACATTTGCTTTACAACGCTATGGCATTGAAAGAATTATTGAGTAGTACAAAATTGCTACCGGATAAAACTACCGATTCCGCGTTCAGGAACGAAACTCCAAAATATTGGTGGCATTATTTCGATCTATCTCATTCAGTTTACGGCAAATTCGATGACACAACTATGCAGATCGAGCCCAACAAGCAGCGGACTTCATTTGCCATGAGTTTTTCCACCAACGGAATCGATTGTTCCATCATGATGAATAAATATGTGCGATCCACCATCCAACAACCGCAAAACAAGAAGCGAAAGAAGACGAACATAAAACCCGAGACTACAGTGGTTAATTCCAACTTCACTAAATATTTGGGAATCGATCCGGGGGTCGTTAATTATATCGGCGCGTGCTATATCGATAAGGAAACTCGAACAGAAACCAATTTCGTGTTAAAATCGGCCACGTTCAAGGAACATTTTTGTAAAGAACGTGCTCGACGACGCAAACGGAAAAAAATGTCGGGAAACTTTGAAAAACGCCTGCTTGAATATCGCGAAAGTATAAACATAGGGAAAAAATTAATTGTTTCGCCGAAGTGTGGTTCTAATTTTAACTCCCATGTGGAGTACATTTTATACAGACTGAATTTCTTATCGTCCAGTCGCGAAATTTACGATACGCGGAAATATACGCGCTTGAGCTGGGACTCGTACATTTCACGGCGTGCAGCTGAAGATAAGTTGGTAGATCAGCTATTGCCCGCCAGAGATGATGATGATGATAATTCCGTGTTGGTTTGTTTTGGAGATGGAACACTGAAAAAAAATTTCAGTTATGGCAGAAATAAAAAACCCGCCGTCGAAATGCTCAAACGAGCGTTCCATCGTCGACGCGATAAATGTCAGGTTATATGTGTGGATGAGTATCTGACTACACAATCTTGTTCGAAATGTTTCGATAGAATGCCTTTTCCACCCAAAAACACGACCATAAATAGAGACGATAGGAAGCGACGACGACGATGTCACGATCATAGATTTCAAATTTGCCGAAAATGTAAAATCGTTTGGAATCGTGACGTCAATGCTGCGCGTAACATCATTTTGGTTGGTCTCGGATTAATTGATTATCGTTGTAAAACGTCAGATGAATTTGTTCGTTTGACGGAATTTCAAAATTATGTCTTGCATAAGGGTGAAATTCGTATCTCCTGACGGTCATGTTGGCCGTAAACGAGTCAAACCGGCATAATTCTCGTTACGAAATTCCAACGGCGGATTTCTTTGATCTGCGGAGAAATTTTCTTTCACATGCGTCATACGCACTAGCTCCATCGAGAAACAGTTTTGTCTCGAATGAAATTTGTTGAAACGAAATCTCACCGGTGGATTTCTTCGAGCTGTAGTTTGATTAACGTGGGATGGCATTGTCGGTGACGAATCGTGAGGCGGTATGGGACCTGCTAAAATCCATACGAAAATGGTGATATACCCCGCATTCAGTTAAATTCAGTGTCACTTTCAGTCTAGATGTCGTGTAAAACGTGTGGCGGTTTGGATCACGTACGTGCTAATTCGAAAAAATGTGCACATCGAATATTCAGAAAAAAAAAAGTCAAAAAAAGTAAACGAGTTTTGACGGTACCTGACGACAATTTCGAGGTGATCTCATCGGAATATATTATTGAAGAACGAATTGAGGACGATTCGTCCGTTATTCCGGTAGCTATCACAGAAAAGAGAAAAGTCGAAAATAGTGAACGAGTGTTGACGGTACCTATCATATGTGACGACGACGGTGTCGAGGTGATCTCATCGGAATATATTGTCGAAGAACGAATTGAGGATGATTCGTTCGTTATTCCGGTAGCTATTACTGAAAACGACGAGGAATGTGCCGAGGTGACTTCATCGGATAGTTCGTCCGTTATTGACATTTTGGGTGTTTCGGACGTGAAAGATTGGTCGAGTACATATTCTGATTCACGAGATGCGTCGATGACTGTTCGATATGGTGATTTCTTCATCGTACATACCCGCGATAAGGTCATCGAGGATAGCTGTTGGGCTCTGACCGAGAAAAGTTGCAAGTCTCTGATCGCAAATGCTGTCTTTATTGGTATGGAATGTTTACGTTGTGCTTCGAATGTTATATATATCGCCGCAGCTGTTAGGCGAGGGAATCTGACTACAGTTTTGAATGGCGTTCCACACAATTGGAACACCGAAAGAAAATTTCAGATTACTAATGACTTTGTGTTTTTGCGAGAAATGTCGGATGATCAACTTGATCGTATTCGAAAGCATGTTTTGGCCGGGGTATGGGAAGATACCAGCAAGAATGTTTCGCCGATCACGGTGATTGATACTATTTGTCGTCACTGTCCGGAGCCACCGGCGATTGTCGTGGGCTGGAGTGACGATAAAAATGAAGACTTTTTCGATGGATATTTTCGATTCGTCTATGACAATAGAGGGTTGGTCTTGCTGATTACTAATGATCGAGTAACGACGACGGTTGAATGGTATTCATTGAAGGGGACGACTTTGAAGAATTTGATTCGATACGATTTGTTCAAATTTCCTGTCCGTACGATGGTATGGAGTCGCACGATCGTTACGAACGATGTTAATCGTGACTTTACTTTGGACGATTTCCATGACGTGTTAGGTTGTACGGATAGGCACGCGCGAGACGAACCATGTGCAGATAGAGTCGTGAAATTACAGTGTATGATCAACATTTTATTGAATATGTAGATTTCTGAATAGGACAATAAAACAAAAACATTTAAGAACATATTTTTTATTCGTCACAAACAAATGAACGCAGTACTCAGTTCCAATAGCCGAGTCGATTGAGGTTAGATCGTACAATATTAAATCTATCTCATCCACAGATTCGGTAATTCGGAAATTGAAACTGTAAAATATTCGCTACCGAACGTAGTTGCTCGAAATGTTTATAATGGTAAAATCCGCATCTCATGGCGGGTACATATTTCACGATAAAATTCCATAGTAATTATTATCACGTTGTAAAACGCAATTTTTTCGAAATCCGATCTTTCTTGAGAGTAGCGACGACGATTCTCCTTTCGATGTATCAAATTTTCCAAGGCTCTAACGTAACACTGAATTATATCGACAAGTTCGGAAAATTCAACGTTCTGATCTAAAAAATAATACAGCGATTGGTTGTCGTGATGTATCGCTAAAATTTTACCCAAAACATCAACAAATCGACACAGTCGCGTGAAACGTCCTAAATTATCGTGCGATGTTATTCTAACGTATCGTTCGTCGAATCCAGATACGATGTACCGCTCGAGACACACGGAGGGGACCCGATTATAATAATTCGCATTTGTCATTATGGTATAGTAGAACAGAAATCGCGTTTCGTTCAACGTTATGCGATTGTCCGATAGAATCTTCATATGATCAATTTTTTCTGTTAGATTTACCAAAAATTCCGACGATACGAGCAATTTCATGTACGACCATCTGTAGTCGAGCGGATACGAAAAATTCACGCACAATTCGGAAGGCGGGGACGAGGGATTCATCATAAAATATACCGAAGTCCACGAACAAAACAGCGAAGCTATTCCGATCGTCATCGTGATCCATAATAAAATTTTATAATAATTGTCGGATTGATACGAAGAAGGTGCTGCTACTGCTGCTGCTGTTGTTACTGTTGTTGCTGCTGCTGTCGCTGTAGGTCCATCGATGATAAACGCATCTGTTTCGGATGTCAAATCGATCGCGTCGGGCGAACATTCCGTTCTTAGGTAATAATTTTGCGGCGACGTAGACGAAGACGCACCATCATCGCTCTGATGACGATAATACTGGGATCGTGTCGGTTTTGTAATATTCTCACCGTCGGTTTCGATTATTGTCGAACATTGTCCGGCATCGCAAGCCGTATAGGACGACGACGACGACGAAGACTGTACAGCACCATGTGATGTTCCTCCCGACGTTGACAGTACATTGTCCATAGGTTCGTATATGTGATCAATGCCGACGGAAAATTTCTTCAAACGCGTTATGCTCGTCATAGGAATGTAACCGGCAAGAGTGACATCGCTGTTTGCAGAACACCGAATGTCATCTCGATTCGACGTATCGATTTCTATCGAGCAAGCTGGACTCGCACATTCGACCGGCACCGCCGGCACTTTCGGGATCGCGTAATGACCGTCGGATTTGGCCATCGCTCTACAGTTTTCGCACACCGCTCGTCGATTTTTTTTCGCACTCCCGTTCCTCGTTTAATTCTACACTGCCATCTGTATTGCTATACCATGCGTACAGAATCGAAACGTTATCGACGAACGACGGTATGTTGTAGAAAAAGAAGAATAGCGAAATGAAAATATGTATTATAGCTCCCGTGTACGTGGTAGTCATCGTCGTTATGAGACGGCGGTTCCTCGCTCGTGTCTTTTTATTGTGGTGCGAATATCGCATCTTTCATTATCGCGCACATTTTTCCGGCGTCAGTTCGAAATCCCACCAACGAACAAGCGAATTCCACGAACGTATCGGTCTTTACTCCGATATCGTTTAGATGTTCATTTTTCAATTCGTACCCTCCGATTCGACTTGGATGATCGTCACTTTCGTAAAACGTCCGTAAACATTCGTCTTCGTTCATTTCGACGAACGGTATCGAACGATGTTGCGATACGATCGGTAAAGTTAACAGGTCGGTATGATACAAATGATTGGTTAGGAACGCGTCGTTACTTACGTTCGTCGCGGTCGTCGTAGGAGAAACGACGTTTTCTAGAAAGTCATCGTACGCCTCGTCGAATACGAAAACTTTATCCTTGCTTTTCCACGAGCAAGCTTGGATATTCGTCAGACCGAATACTTTCGATCTGTCGAATCGGAAATAATCCGCTTCCGTCGAAGATAAAACGCGCGGTGGTACCGTTCCGCGCGATTCCAATATCAGATCGTCGGTGAGGGACGTTGCGATGTTCTCTTCGATGTTCAGGTACAGAGAGAAACGAAGGAACGCGTACATGGATTTGTCTGCGGTGAAAGACGATATTACACGTATTTTACCCGTTTTGAATAATTCCGGCGCGTCACGAAACGTATGCAACGTTTTCTTCGACACCTTCCCATCGTCGTCTCGTGCGAAAATAAAAGAAGGTAATTCGTACTCGGCGATAAGTTCGTAGCGTTTGAGCCGTACAACGTCCATGTTCGTGCTAGCGGAAGCGTAGATTTTGGCCATGTGCGATTTATTCACGACCTCTCGTCTCGTCACAAGCGTGGGTCGTTGATCTACCAGACCTTGTCGGTCGAACGGAGTTCTCAAACCTCCGTTGCAAACGATCACATCGCCCGGGTATTCTACTAGATTTATGCGATCTCGTACGTTTTGGACGGTGATCACGACGACCGTGTCTCCCTCGCCGAAGGCTTTGCCGTTACACTCGGGGTCGCAACATCCGTCTCCGAGTTCTGTCAATTTAGCGTTCACGTATTTAACGGCGCAATCTCTCACGTAACTCCGACCGCCGATACATTCGACGTACGTTTCGCCCGAATAGATCGTTCGCAACGACCGAGGCATGGCGAGTTTACCGTTGGACCTGTCGCGACATACGTTTTTCGATTCGCATTTCAAACTTTCGACCGAAAATGTTTCGTCGAATCCGCAAGATTTCTCCTCGTAAAATGGAAACTCGTTCGTACACTGAAAATATTTCGCTCGATCGATCGGATGTTCGATCGTGAACGCGGGATGACGCAAGCACGTTTGAGTAGTCTCGTCGACCGATAAGCATCTACCCGCTCCTCCGTATATCGTGCGCTCCGGGCAGTCGTGTAAAGTGAACACGGCGTCGTCGTCGTCGCAACGACCGTATTGATTCGATCTATATTTCCACCCGATCAGACCGAACCCCGCCAAAGAACGAGACTCGGATAACGCCCTGTCGTCCGAGAATACTTGCAATATCGTGTTGTTGGAAAACGAACCGGTGATAGGAATCGGAAACGCGGGCGTGCGGCGAATATCATCACCCGCTTCGCATATGTTCACGGGGAATAATTGTTCGTTGTCTGTGGGGTCGAATCGGTGCGGCAATTTTATCGTTATCGATTTATCTAGCCATTCTACGTGGATATTTTCGAGCGTGGCCGATACTTTGAAATTTTCCTCCTGTCCGATCGATCTAACGACGTCGAACGTACCTCGATCGAATCGAAACATATATTTTACGTTGAATTTTTCCCGTAGCGACCTAGACAACGACGAACGCGATCGCGTCAACGGTAAGTCAACGTATTTGTACGGTCTGATTTGAACGGTACTATCGTTATCGAGAAAATTCAATTCATATACAGGTATTCTCAATGGTGGTGAAGACGAAGGAGAAGAACGAGAAACAGGGTCTGAGTGATCGGGAAGAACGACTGGAATGTACGGGAAATAAAGTTTTGACGAGCCTTTTAAAGACGGTCGTCGTCGTCGTAGATAGTGACAATAATTGATGATCGCTAATTTCGTTTGCCGGTCTGCGACGATCACGTCAAAATCTGGAGGCCGCTCGTCTGACGTAGATTTATTTGTAACGATCGACAAGATTAAAAACAACAAAGAACATAGTATCACGATTAATAGGAGCATCTTACAGTAAGATGGAATCCACGTTGGAAAAACACGTTACGCTGTATACGGAAAAATCGAACGTGGTGATCAAGGCTCGAATATTCCACGATACGTTCGAAAATATCGATTGGACGACGATACTTATCGTTACCGATCAGATAATTTTTTTAATAGATCGACAGTGGTACGCGTACGAAACGTGGTATTACGATAATACCGTTTCTTCTTCTTCTTCTTCTTCTTCTTCCTCTTCTGATCATCCTTCGACGGACGATGTCGATACGAACGGATCGAATTATACGTCGATACGATTGAACAGAATCGAACTGGACGGTGTCGATCAACAACAACAACAACAACAACGTAACCTCCTTGCCGATGACCATACCCGTCACCTACCACATTTCACGCTGGTCATTTTGGGGTCGAGAAATGAACGTCGTCGCTCTTCATCGACACCACCGCCTTCCATCGTTCTGACTAACGAACAGTTATTCTACGATACGACGAGTAATTTCCATAATAACGTCAGACCCGTACACTATATCGATGTCGTCGTCGAAGGTTTTCCGGAACCTTCGTACGTCAACAGCGAGCGAAGTATTCGATTGTTATCGTACGGCTTATTGCGTTGTTTCAACTCCGAAAACGCCGTCGTCGATAATAGCCATCCGTACAAATTCGGTACCAGATTGTTGATAAATTTTCACCAGTTGGAAGTTATTTTTGCGTTATTCGAAAATTCGATTTCTAATATATTGACGGCCAACGTTAGATGTCACGCCGATTATCGTCGTCATCATCTCCCCGGCTGTACGGTTATATTCGTAGAAAAAAAACGACCTATATTATTTTATCAATTTATTTGTGTCGATAGAATAACGAACGATACACAAATACCTATGGACGAAGAAACTTCACGTTCTAAACGACGAAGAAGCGGTTCGGATAAGCCGAACGGAAACGACGATAATAACGATATCAAACGTAGAAGGCGCAAAGAACCGTCTTATCCGTTTTCCGTATAGTCTCCCTCTAACCTACGTTCATACAACACCGTCACCGCCAACGGGACAACAACCACCACCACCACCACCACCATACCGTTATCACGGTAGTTCCGTTAGCGATTATTTCGACGTGGACCGGAGAGGGAAGAAAGTGGCTACATGCAGCAACTCGAAGAAGAGAAAGAACTTACGGTCACGTTACTGATGGACGTTAAAAGTTTCTACGATACCGGTCAATTCGTACTGGATAAATACGGCGACGACAAAACGTGGTGTTACGAAACCAACATCAGATATAGCGGAAAGGCGACGACGCGATTGGACGAGATCAAAAGATATGTCGAAGAAAGCGATTATGGCATTCGTACGGATCGCGACGACGATTACGATCGATTTCAAGGAATGTATCGTGTCATCGTTAAAGACGTTCAACCTATACCCTACGCAGATATAGAGAAATTAATCGATCCGTTACACGACGATATGCTCAACGATGCGAACATCAAACGGTTAGTATCGTCGTCGTCGTCCGCAACATTTAACGATAAATTCTCGTTCCAAAGGAAACGAACGATGTCCAGATCGTCGACGATAGTGCCGTTCACGTTAGACGAACGAACGGAGATATTGGTGGAATGTACGTGGAAACGTAGCTACGAAGAAAGTCTCACTTACGAAGAGTTCAAACGGACCGTGCTGGATAATTCGAACGATACCGACGGTTCGTTCATACCGATTTTCGGTCAGTCACGAATATGTCTGAGAAATTTTCCCGATAAAAGGGTACGTTTTTCGATCGGTAAAGGTTACAGTTTCGGTGGAACGCAACAAGGACGAAGACCCATGGACGAGTTTTACTATTTGGAATTCGAGAAAGAATTCGACAGTAAGCTATGCCACGATAAGTCGATGTCGTCCGCAACGATAAGAGCGTTCGTCGACGACGTACTCGCTCTGATACCCGTACCGTTGCTACGTGAAATCGTGGTGGGTGCCAAGCGTATTTGTATCAGCGATGAAAAGCGTATCGGTGAACTGATGCAAGATTACGCGCGAAATTTCACACACGAATACGGCAAGTTCATGTCGAAAGTACGATTCGACGCACGCTCGAACATGACCAACGTTTTCGTAGCTCCCAAATGGAACGGTATACGTGGCACCGGCGTATGGGAAAATGACAAAATCGTCGTGCGTACCGTGAAGGCGTTGCGAGAATTCGATTTGCCGTCGTACTGCTTACAACGATTGATAGTGCAAGTGGAGATGTTTTCGAACGACGCCGACGACGACGACGACGACGATGCCACGACGAGCGGTATGAACGACATCAGCCAAGATCATATCGTAGTGACGGAAATATACGGCGTATCTTTATACGGTAAAAATCAATTACACGGATTCGCGTTCGATTCGAGCGATCCCAACACGAAGAGTCAGCCGTACGCCGAAACGGACACCATCACGAGAATCGCACGAACTTTTCACGAAATCGATCCGATATATTCACTAGAATTGATCTCGAAATTTCACAAGCACGACGATAAGCATTTCACCTATTATCATTACGATTATCCGCTACACTTGTTCGACGATTATTTTTTCTATTCGAAACGGAACGCAACGCGACACGACGAACAAATTGCTCGTTCGTCGGAACGGACGGACGGTAAATTGGCGATAGTTATATTCGGCGACGGAACGAAAAGTTTATACGTAAAATTGAAATTGTATCAAACGATCGAATTGATTTACGACTTGTGCAAATCGACGTTAACCAGCTACGAAAAGAACTTTGATTTCCTCGCCCGCGATCTAACGATACGCGATTTCGATGCTAATAAACTGCGATGGTATTCGACCGGCCTGGACTCCAACATCGTCCTGATCGAATTCGTCATACGAAAAAAACAGCACGTATCCGACAACCCGAAGTACACTACCACTACCACCAATCGTACCGCTATCGATAGTACCACCACGACTGCTCCCGTCGTCGTTTCGAATAACGTAAAAGGAAAAGGAGGAGGAGAAGAAGAAGAAGAAGAAGAAGAAGATATCGAAGAATTATTGTTTTTATTGCGACACGTAGAACTAGTACAATATAAAATTAGATATGACAAATTCGAGGCAGATAATAATGGTAAAATCAAAGCTATATTACGTAATCACATATTGTGAATTAATTTCATTGAATAAACGATGTAAAGGTGTATTTTTGTTTTTTCTCATAAAGTTCCAACCGTCGTTCCCATCACCGATGCTCCCGCGGTCGTAGAAGGCAGATCGTTTCGATAGAATTTCCAATATTAACATCCCTCTGATCGTACTGCTTTCGGTCGAGTCGATATCGTACAATGCGAAATGTCCAATTTTCACGGATAAGTCGACTTCGTCGTCGGCGTGAAAGTCGTCGACTATACCTCCGTTCGATGACACAGTCGTCACATTATCGAACGTGTCTATCGGAATAACGGAACGTATAGTCAGATTTTTCGCATCGACGTTGTATACGAACGCTTGGAACGTCATGCTACGGTCTTATTTTCACGTTCGTTCAATATTAACGCGTGATATCGTATCTTTTGTATTTTGCGAAAACGCTTGAGCGAGTAAATGACGAATCCGGATAGGGAACAAGCTACTGAGAAGCACATGGCCAGCGATATGGCATCGCTCAACGTGATGTTGTCGAAAAGACCGACCCATCCAGAAGTGGTGTCGGCGGCACCAGCAATGCCGTTCATGATTTCGGTGATATTTCTCGTGCCAGTGTTCATGTCTTATCTCATAGGGCCATACCGTTCATTTCCGCGTTGTAATCGGTCACGTTCATCCGTTCTAGCTCTTCTATGTGTTCGTTTATATCGTAACGCGGCGTCGCGTCGGTATATGTTTTTTCGACGCGTGACGACGGCTCGTTGTCCCAGTCGTCGTTATTCGCTGCGTCGAGAAGATCGGATATCGATTTTGTAGTGTTCGTATTATCGTCGCGGTCGTCGTCGTCGTCGTTGTCGCTATAATCTTCGGTACAGCTATCGTCGACGTCCGACTGCATCGTCGATACGCTGGACGTTTCTTCGAGGACAGCGTTAAAATTCTCCAATTCTGCGTAGATAGGTTCGTCGTCGACCGGTTCGATAGAAGCGGATCGTTGCGTGCGCTTATGTACGATACGGTCGTTCGGAAGGATGGAGAACTTTATCGTCTTCAACCAGTCACAGTTGTCTCCGCGATAAAGAGCTAAAGTATCTGTTCGATAACTTTCGATCGAATAGCCATACTTTGTGACACTGTTCACGTCCGCCATGTAAACGTCGATTAGCGCAAATTTCTTTCGCTGAGAATGCCGATTGGTACTCAAAGCGACGGATGCAGGAAATTCATCCAGATAATCGGTCCGGAAAGTTCCGTTCGAGTTGCCCCAATACAACAATGTCAAATATTGTGACAATTCGGAACGACTGAAGTCCTGTTCGAACGTTTTCATGTTATAATCGACATCGTCGGAATCGTTCAGTTGAATCGCGTAGGTGGCGTGCAAAAGGATCAATACGTCGGTCTTTAACGTTGGCGAGCTCGACCTTTGAACGACACCGTATTTATTCTTCACTATACGAACCATCGCGTTCTGTCTGCCCGTCAGAAATTCGAAGTTGTCGATATTCTTACCGAAAAGTAACTTTTTCGTTTCGGCCCACAGATCGGACAGCACATTTCGATTCTTCACGACGGCCGCCGATACTCCTACCGACATATTCTTTTTTCCCGTCACGTTACACTTGAGATTATTATACAAAATCAGAGTTTGAAGCTGGCCAGATTTCTTGTGTAACCCACCGAACACGTTAATCGCGTTACCATCGTTAATCGTACTGTATATTACGTTGTCGTTGTCGCCGGCAGTCTCGGTAATTAGGATGCCACACGTCAACAGATCCCTGACCGACCATAATTCGTAGTCGGTAATTTCTAGAGTGGACGCCACGTAGGAATATTTGTTGGTACCAATTTGCGTTTTCAATTTTATACCCTTTGTCGATTTATCTGGGACGAGTTCTGTCCACGATTTCGTATTGAACGATTCGTGATTATACGGATAGCGATACCGTTCTATAGCGATATTCTGATCGGTATTCTGGTGGGAGTGTGCTACATAATAATCGATGAGATGCTCCGCGCTTTTACGGATCGATATAATCGGTACCATATTTAATAGAACGTTCAAGTCTAATATACGACTCATTCCGTCGTGCCACATTATGCTACCCATCGGAATATTTTTCGATTTTTTACTAGAATGCATGTCGTCCGGTTTATCGGCGGCGTTCGATATCGGAAACGATGGCAACGACAATGTTGACGTCGACGAACGTAATCCGTTACGTGATTCTTGACGTCGTCGCAAATCATAACGGTCGGATATATTTTGTGGATTATCTATCGATGACGGTCTGTTGTTCGATACGGGAACCGGAACCGAATTATATCGATGTGATGGATCGATTCGTCGCCGTTGCTCTTGTTCTCGTCGCTGTTGTTGTTCTTGTTGTTGTCGCTGTTGCTGCTCTTGTTGTTGCTGCTGTTGCTCTCGTTCTCGTTGCTGCTGTTGCTCTCGTTCTCGTTGCTGCTGCTGTTGCATCAGTCGAGCGTGTTCGTCCGTCCAATATTTCCGATCGGAATCGTGGGCCGTTTTATCTCTCGCAAATATAACGTAATACGTTAGAAAAGTTAAAATAAAACATGCCACCACGATCGAAACGTACTTGAGAATTTGTAGCACGTTTGGTCCAAGACCATCGACTTTGTTGTCGATATCGAACACGGAAGACTTGTTATTCGTTTCGTTAGACATGAGCATTCCGTTTCAACATCTTATTATCATTATTATTATTACTCGCGATTATTTTGATATAGCGTAGTCGACAACGAACACCACCAATAAACGAACATCACGAACACGTTGAACACGGAACACCGTCCGTGATCGTACGTGCACAACGATTTCCTCAGGTCGTACAGCAAGCGATCGTTATAATAGACCGATAGCGGATAAATCGTTTCGATCTTATCGTCCGTATCGATATCTATGATTTTGATCGATTTAATAGTGCCATAATCGATCGACGACGACTGCGACGATGCTATCCTGTCCAACAAACGCAACAGATTATATCGTTTATTCCAACCTTTCACGAAGATCACGTCGAATTGACTCAGAATATCGTATACTATATCGTCGGCATACGGGACGTGTCCGACCGATCCGTCGATCATTATGTAATTCGCCGTCAAATAACGATTAGTTTTACGTATATTGCTATGCCTGTAAGGAGATCTGTCGTCGCCGTACAACTTGAATTTGGGAATGGAAAACATGATGCTGCGAATGTCGTACGAACAACTAGTGCGAGTCGCTCCGTAATTGTAATCTTCGATGTCGAACGGATAGTTTACTTGTTTCCAGGCGATTTCTTTTACGATAAAGTCGCCAGTCGAATAGTCTTGAAGCATCTGAACATCTAGAAGACCTATTCGTGGGAAATAACGTACGAATGCCATCGTTCTATTCGTTTATATTTTCGTGAATACTGTACGTTTTAGCGATGGATGCGATCCGTACCTATCTTATATCTTGTTTCGTTTTCGTGATAACGAGAGATTCTTATGTGACGGCGTTCGTGTTATTCGCGATGGACGGTATGTAATTTACGATCGCTCCCGACGAAAGCAATTGATTTATAACATCTACGACAGTCACGATTTTCCGATTGTCGTACCGTTCGTGTGGTCTTATTTTCATTCTAGTGCGCACCTTACGCTTGAAATGAATCAACAGATCAGAAACGCTAACGGGCAAGCAAACTGTATGTAAATTTTGAAGCGAGTGACCGCTCGACGGATGTTTCAATTTAACAAATGTATTATTGTATCCTTCCGAACACTTGTTCGTATCGTTGGCTGACGTAGAATATACGTATATATTCGAATTCATATTCAATATGTACCAATTGAACGGGTGCACTATAACCAAGCGAGCATCTCTACCGGTACTGATATCGTTCGTATTGGTGAATACGTCGGCGAACACGCCGTTTTCCAATTTCGTGGAAGAAACGAAATGGGCCAACATATCGAACATGGGTATATCGGTCGAATCGGTAAGCAATATCGTATGAAAAACCCACAAAATGTGGACCGATATGAGAAATACTAATATGGAATTCGCATCGACGATCATCTATCGATTATGCGATTATTTATGGTATATTGGATATCGATATCTTACAAAATACGTATAGGAAAAAGAAATAAACGACATACGTACACATACACGCACACACTTTATTTCGGGAAAAAATAGTAAATTATTTACATGATACAATATTGTACAATCTAAAGGTTCAACCGCAAACGTCTTGGCCCTCTTCGTCTTCATCGATGGAGGAAACGACGTTATACACTCTGAAAGGTTGTCGTAGTTCGGCTTCTTCTCGGTCCATCTTCCGCAACACCCGTCTCATCCTTCGTGTCGATACATACGTTCCAAGTATACACGCTAGCGTCGAACCGATAATCATAAAAGCACCCACAGACCATATTATATATAGATGTAATGTTCGTATGCCGACACAATGCGGATTGCTCCCGTCGACGTCACAATGTCCAGTCAACGTGATCAAATCGGACTCGTTACTCGTACAATATTTATCGACAAACGACGACGACGACGACGACGACGAAGATGGGAGTGCTGTCGACGAGGGCAATGACGATGACGGACAAGTCGAATTCATGAAAAAATATCGACACGTGTATTTGGCGCACGTCGAACTAGTATTATCACGTCGCAAATATACGTTCTGCATGACGGAAACGTTGAACAACGACAACGAACGATTTTTATTTTTATACCACTTGTACGAATCGAAAACGTGCGGTATCTGTTTCGCCGTTATACTATCGTTGCACAAGATGCTATCGTGTTGGTAGCAAGTAGACCACGTATAACATTTTTGGCTGGATACGTTCCGACAAGAATCGTGGCTTCGCTGTATTCTGATCGTATCTGGTATATTTGCGACTGTGGCGGTGGAGGCGGTGGTGGCAGCGGTGACGACGACGACGACGAGAGCGGTAGTATTATTAGTACCGGGAGTAATCGAGACCGAAGCAGTACCGTTGTCGATCGAACGAATCGCAGCCCTTTCTTCGTTGTTCATAAAATCTCGATTCGTGACGTTACGATTATTCGATTGTTCGACGACGATATTCGAACGATTTTGAGGTTGATTCGATGTTATCGATACGTTCACATCCGACGAATTTCCCATCGTTGTCGGCATCGATTTCGTCTCCGCTATCACGTCACTCGTCACATTTTCCTTCTCGATACTTGTCACCGAGATCTTCTTCTTGGGTATTATCCCGACCGACAACGATTTGTTCATGTCCAATTCTACGAATGTCGTATGTTCATCGTCATCGTAGATTTCGGTTGTCGTTTCGTCAGATGTAGAGTTTCGTACAGGAAGGGACGGTTTCGCTAACGATGACTGTGACGATATCATGGTAGCTGTCAAGTGTTGCATCGAGATACATGTTACTACGCTCAGAACGACGAGATATCTATATGGTAATATCGACGACTTAGAACAACGTGTCATGATCTAAATCGAATATATACTTATAATAATCGTTTATGGTTTTGAGACCGCATTTATACGTGTCCGATTGTTGATGATAATCCATCGTGTTTCCGATCGATAACCGAGCCACTAACATATACGTCAGCGTGTTCACCTCCCATACGCGACCTCCGGCCAAGACCGATCTCATGTACGTCGGTGGTAACGAATTAACGACTTGAAACTTGAACGCCATTCCCAACAGATCGCTAACGTCACACTTGAAGAACCACTCGTTAACGTAGGAATCGAACAGAATCGGACACCACGATCGAAACTGCGGCCACAACGAGGACACCGCTTCGTTATCGGCCCACCATCTAGTCATTATGGCAACTTCGTCTTTGAAGAACTGTCTCAAGAAATACAATACTTCGGTGTGTTTGTTGTTCGGCGATATAGACCATTTGACACCTTTCGCGACGAACGTAAAATAGAAAACTTTAAATGCCCGATACGTTTCGTATTGTGCGACTCTGGAGTACGTCAGAGTTTGTGCCGCATCGACGGAGAAAACGTACGTGGTGGCGTCGTCGGGCTTTATTTTTTGCAAAAGTGTGTCGGTCGCGTTCGTGATATCCGCGATGGAAATGTTTATAGTGTCACCTACGTGCCGATCGACACCGTCGTTACGCGTTTTTTTGGCAACAGTTGCGATTTCACATTTGATATCGTCGTTGCCGTTTATCGGTACGTACGAACAGCTACGATGATGCTGATGTTGACGACGGCGGCGTCGATGCGTAGCGGTAGTGGTGTCGTTCGCATTCGCGCCCGGTATTTTCGTTTTCAGAAATACGGAAAAGTCTTTTTCGAGCATATTGATAAAACTGAACTCTATCAAAGTCGTTAATATTACATGAACGACGTCCAGCTGTTCGTTGTCCGATTTCAATTTGTGTATCACGTTGAAATTGTATGCGTTGATTATTAATAAACGCAAATTTTTGGTGTCGTTATCGGGGAACCTGTGAATAGACGACAATTTGAACGGAGACGTTTGCAGTCCCGACACGTTCGATTTGACGTTCCGTTTCATTATACGCGATTTAGAAGTAGTTTTTCCCGGTCGTTTATCGCCACCCTTCATCTGACGCTCGATGGTTGACATCGGGACGACTCGAACGCAATCGTAGTGTTCCGTCAGCGTATTCAACACGTTGAAAAACATATCGTCGCACACGACGAAATAATTGTCGTTGTCCAACGTCATCGGATCGACTTCGCTCAGTTTTTCCAGTAACAAACCGAAATCTTCTTTCACGCTATGGAAATCTAATAGTAAATCGGTATAGAGTACGTTGAGGATGCGACCGTTGGTCGTTTTAGGAACCGCACACGACAACAATCCATTCAACGGTTTACTGCATCGCCTCATCTTTCTTATTACGTACGTTGGTGACGAGTGCCGTGGAAAATCGAACGAAACACGGATAATGGAAATTTTCGTTATTCATCGTCGTCGAACTCTTATTTGCCACGTAACGCTCCACCGATAAGGCGATTCTACACAAATCGGTCAAAGATCTAGATATCAAAGCGTTCCGTATGACGGGATATTTTTGAACCGTTTTAATGTCGTTCGAAATTTGCCGTCTTTGTTCGTTTATCTTGATTCGTGACGACGACGACGACGATGACGACAGTCGCGCATCTAATTTGCCGATCGCGTTTAGAAATTCGTAATATTTCCGGACGAACGGGTCGTCAGATTCACGACCTCGAATCGACGTAGCGGAAACTTTCAAAGCGTCAACGAAATAAGGCGAAACGTATTTTTCGAATATGAACCGTTTACTGGCAAACTGATACGACGGACTCCGAATACGTTTCAATAGTTGTTCGGGAGCACATCCTTTCTGAAACAAATCGCTAACCGTCACAGAAATCTTATATCGAATTCGCGACGGAAATTTATACGGAGTCGAATCGAGCTTACTTATCAGTACGGGAACGTCGGCAGCGACGTTATCGTCGTCGCGTCGTATCACACTCTTCGGATTGTGCATTAAATTATACAATAGAATCAATTCGGGAGCACCGTCCGTCAAGCGACATTCGTTGACGATCAATATGACGAATTGTACGAGCTTTTGGAGAAATTGCGATTCCTCGTCGGCGGCAACAGCAGCAGCAGCAGCAGCAGCAGAGACCTGTCGCGGTTCGCAGTCTGGCAATAGAGCGGATATGATAAGCTTCAGCGAAGGATCGCGATATTTGTCGATCGTCAGCAAAGCCAATATACGATTAATATAATAACCAAAATGGAAAGAATCCGGTCTATTTTTGAATAAATTACACATATCTATAGTTTTCAATTGTTCGATGAACGATTCGAATTCACCATAAGTTGTTTCGTGACTGGTCGTTTCAACTTCACTCGGTGGCGTTTGTTGCTGCTGTTGTTTTTCTCGCCGTCGTTGTGTTTCCGTCTGAATATTATCGAATTCGTCATCGTATATCAAACCATCGGTATCGTTGTTATCGTCGTTTCTCAGCCAATCTCTACCGAAATATCGATCCATCGCCGTAATAGATTCTCCACTATCTCTATTTCTTCTGTTGTAATCTTACTTGTGAACGGTAACGTCACGATCGTGGTGTGGACATATATATTTACAGACACGCTGACGATCGATCATCGTTCATCGTGAAAGGAAATCGTAGAAATTACGATATCGAAAGTTTATGACAGAATGATTGCGTGTGTGTGCGTGTGAGAGCGTATCATATATGCATTTTCTGTGTCTATCTATTTGTTCGTATGGTCTAACTTTGGAATCCACGAAGCGAGGAAATTGCCTAATTTGTTATTCAACAGGGTCGTATATCGTCTCAATACTATAATAACTACGTAGGAAATCAATAATACGACGACGATACCCAGTACGACACTCCACGGTTTGTGTGACATAATCGTCCAGAAAGAGTGCTTGTCTCCGTTGTTGAACGATGTCGATTGAAAATCTGGCAATGAAGACATGTTGGCAGAAATATATCGTGAATTACCACTACTCATCATATATATATATATTATGTCTCGTTCTTATTATTGTTGTGATAATAGTCCATCGTGCGATACACGTGGTATGTCGTCGTCGTCGTCGTCGTCGTCAGTTTCTCGTCGATCCACCACACAATCGCGTACCATGTCTCGGCACAGATAATTCTGTATGGTGTGTAACCAGTTTTTATTGGTGAACGCGTCGTTATCCATCTTTGCCAACATTACCGCTTCTTTCGTCGTCCATCGATCTCCACCGACCAGTATCGCAGCGGCTATTATCAAATCGTTCGTTATAAACAGGAATCGCTTATCGTTCTCGGGCCACATAATCAATTTGCGCTTATCGCCCAGCGTGAATATCGATTCTAACGTTTTCCTGTCCGCTATGGGTTTTATTCGATCGTTCGTCGTTTCTTCGTTGCCGGCGACGTGAACGCGTCGATTGTCTTCGTAATCGTAGAATATCATCGGAAAATCCAATATCAACGTGAACGTTACATCCGGCCGTTTGTTAGTACTCACGTCCACCATATTTATTTTGCCGTCGTAGATCTTCTCGATACGAAAAATCACATCGACGGAAGTTATATGGCGATTCAATAAATTTAAATCGTTTTGAATATGTTGAACGTTCGAATTCGATCCCAAATCGTTCTCTTTCAGCATTCGATGATCCGTATTCGACCACGTTTTTATATAGTATCTTCCGTTTATCTTGTACGCCGACATCCAAACGTTACACAGGGGAGCGTAATTGCGCAGTAGCGGGGCTATCATTTGACGGTTCTCACGTGGTTCGATGGTTTTCGTCAATAACCCGTCTGAAGTTCGATAACCTACGGCCATAGTGCCTTCCATGATGGTCTTTGCGAACGTTTTGTAACCGTCCGGAAATATGTAGAATTGTAGTATATCTTCCGGCGACCAGTAATCCGTAAATACGGCTCGCTCCTTGCCGTCACCGTTCAACGTACAATACGCTATAGGTCTGTATAGTATCATCATGGTCGTAACGTTCAATTTATTCCGCATCGTCGCCATGTCCCATACGCCCCCCGCAGTTTTGGTCCACTCTACGTCGGCGATTATGTCGGGATCGAACAGAATTTCGTGAAAAGTGTACTTGTTTCCGGTGATCATCTCGCTCACACCGTACGGTATCAACGGCAGATCGGTGAAATGCGAGATATGAACGAAATTATCGTTCCTATCCAACGCGTGTAACATATCATCGATCAGCGCATTTTTCACGTACGCTAGTTCCTCTACACCGATCTCTTCCGGTATATACATCGACATGGCTAGTCTGTAGTATTTGAGGAAAGCGCTGAACATGTACGGTTCACGTTGGACGTTAACGAATCTGCTAGTCAAATCTGTGTCGAACACACAAGATGCGGGAATCAACGTCAACGTTAGATATACCAAAAATTTTCCGACTCGAAATCTAAATCGAACATCTTGAATATTTCCACCGTCCGGTATTATATGGTTACCTACGAGATTGAGGAATTCCGGAGTCATCAACGACCGTAACGTTCGCTCGGGAAACATCGAAATTATACCGTTCGTACCGAACAAGATTAGCGTACCCGCACGAACGGGCAACGTAGAACACCATTTCGCCATCCGTAACGTCGGCGATTCTATTAACGTATCGTCTCGAGATCGTGCCGCGACGGTCATAATTTCGATCGTTTTCATGTCGATCGTACGTTCGAAAATAACGCTCAGACTCCTGTCGTCTTTCACACCGATAACGACGAGAGCACTCCTATATATTTCGAGGAGTCTTCTATCTTCGTTTTCTAACACTTGTGTCTGTAGATGCGCTTCTATCGCATCGACCGCATCGCCGTAAGTAGTTTCGGCGCTCATCGCGTCAATCGCTAGATTTCGAATGATAGCCTTGGTAGTATCGGTCGAAAGAAAAACGGGAAACACGGAGTCGTAGTAGAAGGTGCACGACGTAGGCGATCTACCGAACGCTAGACGACCCAATTTGATCAGAGTAGTAATTTTGGAAATGGACGATGAATTCGCATCGGAATCGATTACGACACGGTCACCACCACCACTACGTATCGTGCCATGCATTTGTCGTAAGAACGCAGGCGACGGTTGTGACGACGACGATGAAGAAACTCCATTTTCATCTGCCATTCTATTTCTTATAACTCGCTTTCCCATAGATTGTCGTTTACGTCGCCATCCTCGCGATTATTGTCGTCGCTATCGTCTACGTCTATGTTATCGTCGTCGTCTTCGTCGTCGTCGTCCGTATCGTCGTTATTAACGTCGGCAGCCGTCCCGGGAACGTCACCGATAGCCAAGGTGTTTGCCAGAATTTTCGATTTGTCTATGCAAAGGACCGATTCGGTATTATCGACAAATAAATTTATCAGTTGCAACGTGTACCGTTTGTAGTTCGTGTGATCTACCATTTCACCGAACATGTCTTCGCTGCGATGATGAATGAAACTTTTCACGTTCCTCGCGTGATCCAATACGTCGACCAAATTCAATAGAGCACCGACATATTGACAAATCATATAATATACGTAAATGTCCATCAATGCCACGTCGTCGTACGGCTTCAGTTTATATGCGATAAGGCGATCGTGCAACATGATCGGAGTGCGCTGCTGCTGCTGCTGTCGCCGATTGCGAGGCAATTCACAGTCCGCACGCCGCATATTCAATTTCCATATTCTATTTTGGTCGTCGGTCAGCGTGTGCTCCTTCTGAGAGGCGATATAAAAAATAAAATCTGTCGTCACGTCCAAACCCGACGGAGATATTTTCGAATCGCATAAACCGCTCAATCTCAAATATGGGAAAATATGTTCCATTTCTTATTTTTCAACAGAAAAAAATAGAGAGAGGGAGAGAGAGATTAACATTTAATCTGATACGTCTTCACGCCATACGAGTGGTTGTATTTGGCAGCGTTCTCGGCTTCTCGATTAGTCGATTGCCCGTCTTCAGATTCACTATTATTACCGTTATTTCCAGTGTCGAGTAGCTTATTGAATCTAAATTTATCCGCCTTTATAACCTCTACGTTCAATTCCGATTGTGATTTTTTGACGATACGAGGTTTATAGAGATCCAATTTGTCGAAACTGTATTTAATGGGTATCGTATCGTAGAATATAACGGAATCGCTAAATAAACCGCCACACAGCCCTATCAAGGGATGTCTGCCTTTGATCAATCGGATTTCTTTCGTTTTACAGTTAAAATCGACAATCTGGTCAAAGTTTTCGATAGTATCGATGGCCTGAGATTCGTTGTTGATCGAATTTGTCGTGTTTGACATACAATGCAGAAAAGCTTCTGCTGACATAATGATATCTTATCTACTAGGGGTAGGAGAAAAAGAAAACGAATTATCGTATTACGATTCATTTATTGTACGATATCGGACGAACACTGATCGACTGTTTCGTCACGATGGTTGGCCATCTGGGAAAGAAAATTCGTTACTGAAACTGAAATCGAATTTATAGTTAACGACATACCGCAACGATCAACCCTCGCACATCTTCAAAAGTTCCATAACACATCGGTGGACACCGAATATGGTCACGACTAAGGATTGAACGTTTCAGTTCGGAAAATTCGTTCGGCAAATTTTCGTTCGAGCATCGATTCCGTATAGGTGTCAATTTAGACGTTTCGTCGCACCTGAAACATATCAGTATTCGACGATTCGAAAAAAATATATATTTACAAAATACCGTGGGTCGTTTGTAACGAATTGTACGTTCTCGGGAGAAGTCGATTCGTGGCATACATTCGTTGAATCGCTAAGTGGAACCGTACGATTTTTATCCACCACATCGATATTCGAATAGTCTGAAAGTAGTGACATTTTCGCAGTATACAGTATGCAGTATGAATGTAACACCTCGAACAATCCGGAACTACTATCGATCGTTGTCTGATACGACCGGTATATATATATGTGCTCGATGAGGTGGGGGAGGGGAGTGCGTATCAGCCTATCGTAACAGACCCCAACTCCACTCGTATAACAAATCGACGAAAAGATTCGCACGGATACGAGGGGAACGCGTTCGATATCACTACTTGCCGATCGTTTTTATCGTTCTGGACGACGGTCGGGTTGACGTCGTACGAACCGTTGACTCAATACGGCCATGAATCCCGTGACGATACCCGCAACGATCGCGATCGATTTGTTGTTACTTCCTTTTGGATTACTTTCCCCGTCTACGATTACGAGATTTTTTTTATTTCCGATAAACGCGTACAGTTCCTTGAGATTGGACGATATCTCATCACTAGTTGCGTTTATATCGTCCGGTGTCATCATCGTCATATATTCTGGTTCACGTGCTCTTATTACTGGGAGGTGACGTGAAAATCTATCATTTGTCGCGTTACGATAGGTAATACGATATTGTTCGAAATATCCGAATCGAGCGATACCGTCGTAACTCGATCATCATCATCATTGTCGTTGTCGTTGACAATAACATATTTCGGGGAATCTGCACTTATGATCGTACCGATTATCGAAAATACTGGATAATTCATATCGGTGACGGAAACGACGCGAACGGTATCGGTCAACGAAAAAGTAAGATTGGAAAATATTTTCTTCACCAAATCGCCAATTTTCGATTGCGAAGCGTTCGTTCGATGCATATCTGACGCTATATGTCGCATAACATCCTCGTTAACGTTCAATTTGGCCGAGTGAAACGAACGATGCACCAATTCGAGGTATTCTTGTGGAGTTTCCGGCTTGGACACGAGAATATTCGCAACCGAACGCCGGGTGATGGCCTCGTCTATATCTTGAAAAATATTCGTGGCACATATCATCAGTACGTTCGATTCGGCATCGGAGCTGCTGAACTTGTTCATTTCCATCATAAAAATTAATTTTAGCTTTTTATCGATGGGCTCTTCGCCGGCCGAACCTCTCCTACTGAATATCGAATCGATTTCGTCGATGAAAATTATTTTCGGAGCCACGGATCGGATGGCCCATTCGAAGATCGCCGTCAACAGTTTTTCACTGTCGCCCACGTATTTACTGAATAGTTGCGACAATTTCATCTCGTATATGGGTACGCGACAAAACGTGGCCAACGCTCTGGCCAACGAGGTTTTTCCCGTGCCCGGAGGGCCGTACAGAATGATCATACTATTACCGGTTATATCTCTGTTGCGTAGAATTTCTTTCGTTCTGCTGTTGCTATTCAACGAGAACATATGCGCTAGTTCTTTCAATTTCTGCTTCGTATCCGAATGGCCGATTATATGATCGAAGTCGTCGGTACGGGTTAGCGTTAGTTCGGGAATCACATGTTTGACGCTATCGTAATCGTTGTATTGCGACCCGCCGTCGCCGTTGTTATTCCCGTGCAAATTTAACGACATATGCGTGGCGTTCATCACGGATATAGTTTCTACGTTGCCAGACGAAATCGCACCGTCCAATCTCTGAATGCGGTCATAAATTTGTACGATTTTATTGAGAATCAATTCGATAATATACGAACGATCGAAAGCTATGAAACTTCTATTTCTTTCGTGCTCGGTCGATTCTGAAGGATTCGGTCGCCGCCGCCGTTGTTTCACCCGATTCAGTGGTAACGTTACACCGGATAGCAGACAGCACGCGTTATACAACACCGACTGAGCCGAGGCATATCGAATTATCGCTTTTTCGTATTTACTCTCGCGTTCGTAATCTATGGCGTCGTTCGTTATACGTGCGACTTTCGACATTTCTTCGAACAGCGTCATCATGATCTTATGCTTCCGTTCGGCATTTCTGTTGTTGTTGTTGTTGTTATTGTTGTTGCCGCCACCGTCGTCACCGAAACTTTCGTGGTTTTTCGTGTTCGACATTGCCGTTATCGTATGTCGTGTCGATGATCTTTTCGCTTGCGCTCTATCGCATCTTATAAACGCGCTTACGACGGGACGACTGGAAAGGAAAGTCAATTCGAACAAATACACACATACGAATAGTATCGAAAGATATTTATTTTCGAAATACATTCAAGAAATATCGCGTATCAACATATCGTACCATATTTCCCGACTCCACTCGTGTGACAACCCAAGTTGGTGTTATATTATCGATGCGATAAATGTCACGTTATGTTACTCGAAATGTTCATAAGGGTGAAATTCGTATCTCATGACGGTCACGTGGACTGTAAACGGGTTAAAACAAATACGTACAAATAGTGTCGAAAGATATTTATTTTCAAAATACATTCAAGAAATATCGTAGGCAAGTGTATCGTGATGCGAGAGATCGTCGTGTAAGCGTACTCTCAACGACTCCCAATATCTTTGGAACAAACAATACGTATATCGAACGTCGCCTGTCGAAGAATGAAAATCCCCGTGCGGTTCTGAACACTGTGTCATCGAGTGTGCTTCTGAAAGATTCAATTGGGGTCCACCTCGCCGACTGTCAGATTTGACGTGATCGCTTCTACCCAACACAACGGTCATCAGAATTATTTCATTTTGGAACATAAAATCCAGCACGTATCGTTCGTCTTGCAGTTGTCGACTGGACAAGTTGATCCATAACGGTTTTACCATACCCGATACGGCTACGTCGTGATGATGGCCGCACGTCAAAATCGGTCTGTCCCTCGAGAGCGAATAGTAAGCTTGAGTCGATGCCTGAACGGGAGTATAATTGTTGCATACGTTGACACAATGTGCACATCTGAACTCTCGATTGTCGTCGATCGTGTGTTTTTGTAGGAACATCATATCGAATCGACTTTGCCACGTAACGAATAACGGAACATTATGTTCACGGAGACATACTTCGTGTACCATCTGAATCATCATTAAAGGATCCACGTTATGAGTTGACTCGTAACATCGATTAACTTCCAAAGTTTTCAATATATTTCTTTTGACGATCGCCGGTATAGAAGCGTCCGGATACATCGTCGTTAACACGAAATCGCTCGGTACAAATATGTCGTTTTGGACGAATTCCAATTTGTCCAATACGTAAGATTTTCCTCGATATTCGACTGCGATATTATCGTCACATATCGATGCACTAATGTACGCTATTCTATCGATTTTGTTCACGAATTCCGTATCTAAAGCAAACGGCTTCACGAATTCCGATAGCAAACGTTCTGCCATAAACCACAACATATTCTTTCGGTTATTCATTTCACCGCCGACGATACCACTTGACCGGTTCCTATCGTCGTCGTCGCTATATCTACTGGTACGTTGTATCGAGTGTCTGCTTATATGCGTTCGTCGATGACGACGATTACGGCGCGAGTATCGTTGCGATTGTCGTCGTATTCGCCTTCGTCCACATTCCCGTTGTTGTTGTTGTTGTTGTTGTTGCCGTCGTGGTTCTCTTTCGTAGGATCTCGTCGGGTACGTATCGCTTCGAACAACTTTATCGCGATATTCCCGTCGTCGTTGCCGTCGTAGTTCTCTTCCGTATGATCTCGTCGGGTGCGTATCGTTTCGAATAACTTTATCGCAATCTGAATCGTCAGAGAACAGATACTCTTCTTCGTCGTCGTCGTCGTCCGATGACAAGTCACGCGACACCTTCGATGTAACAGCACCGTTCACGTCGTCGTTATCGTCATTACTCTTGCAATTATTCTTACCGTGATAATCTCGTGACGACTTCGTATCATCACCATCATCATCATCGTTTGCAGCGTCAACATTGGTAACTTTACATTTTATGTCGACTTCGCTGAGCGACATCTCACCATCGTCGCTATCATTCAATAAGATACCGTTCATATCATCGACGAGATCGTTCCAGTCTGGCTCCGTCGTCATGGTCTCTTATTATTATTACTATTATCATCATCATGATCACGAAACTCGATGAGATCGGATCGAATGGAAAGTCATACAAAATAAACGCTAACAAAACTTTAATATAAATGTATTTATTCGTTCAGTAATCGCAATATATCAGTCAACTTATGAGAATGTACATTCACAGGAAATGATTTGAACGGTACGTCGTTAAATCTCTGCTGCTCGGACGAGGACGACGACGACGACGATTTGCTTCCCAGACACCTGTAAATCGTGGGCACTTTATTTTCACACAAATTGACGAAACAAATATACGTGAGGATTATTTCGTTTACAAAAAATTTATAAATACTATTCGAACTGGGTATATTTATGAATAAAATGTTCCTTTCGAATAACGTTCGCCTAACGTCCGTCAAATACAGACCGGTCTCCGCGTGGAACGCATCTTCGTTATTCTCGTATACAACGATCAACTTGTTCAAAAAAGTTTCTTTTGTGATATAAAACAAATCGGTGACTATATCGAAACTCGGCAAGGTAGTTTCGAATTGTTCGAAATAGCACAGTTTTAATATTAACCAGCTCGCGTTAATTAATACATCGTGACGCCCGACGAATTCGGCAGATTGGAAGTGTTCGGTTTTGATACGAGAGATTTTTTCTTGAAAATTGCGGATGACTTCTTCGTTCGCACTTGAGATGGATTCCTTATCGTGGGAGCCATTAGTTATTCTCTTACTACTTTGATCGTGGCTACTAGTTTCTCCGTTCGATTTGATTTTATTCCGAGATGTAGGTTGCTTGCGAACCTTTTTCGCTTTAGCTGCGGGTTCGACGACGGCTGACGCCTGTATCTTGCCTTCGCCTGCTGTTTCTGCTTCTAGTCTATTCACGTGTACATCTTTCTTCGTGGTCACGGCGACCGTCCGCGCTTCAATCGATCGCTCTAATTCGGACCCTTCCGTATCGTTCCCAATATCATCGTCATCTTCCTCGATCGTATGTGTGTCTCTTTTCCGTTTTTGACATCGCTTCTGATCAGATTTACCATTTTGTTTCTTTTTCTCACGAGCTATCGGGAGTTTGACCAGAAGTTGCGGTTTTATCGTTGCAGTTTCCACGGTCGATTTCGTTTTCGATCTTTTCGACGTCGATTTTTTCACCGGTGTCGTACCAGTTGGCTTAGTAGCAGTAGCAGTAGTAGTAGTAGTAGTAGCAGTAGTGGTATCGTTATACGAATCGGTATATTCACTCGTTTCCCCGTTCGTGATGGCGGTTACAGCGACGATAGACTTACTTGTTGGACGATATGTCGGATGCAAATTGTTCTTCACCGGGTTTAGCGGCTTGACGAAGATGGCATCGTCGGGATTGTACTCTGGAACGGCGTTGGCGGTGGCGGTGGACGCAACATCGAAACTGTCAACGTGCTGCTGATGCTGCTGCTGTTGTTGTTGTTGTTGTTGTTGTTGTTTACCCAGCACTCGTTTAGTTATATTCCGAAGTTGATTCAACGTATCGTCGGTAATGGTCAAATCAGAAATGATCGGACCCATTTCCATGTGTTTTTTCAGCTTGGCCAAACTTGCCGAAGACATCGTTGATGTTTCGCTGGTGAAATATTCACGTCGACTGACTGCCTCCCACCGTGACGCATCCGTTTATATAGCACCACGTGCGATCGTTTATTGGTCAATTATGTTTCATAACTCGACCTGGTAACCGTTCCAAATATACATCTATATGACGATGTCGTCGTTCGTCGTTATCGTAATTGGCGATGTTATTGCCTAACCAAATCGGTTCTACTACACCGTCGAGACGAAATTTCAAACACCCCGTTTTCGATATCGAATCGTATCCTCGAAGCACGTCCATATTTGGAATTATCGGCATTCGTTCGGAATTCGTGGAACACGCCACGAATGCCGTCCCCAACATCGTATGGATGCGTGGAGCAGATGTGAGCGTTGCGAACGCTCCCAAATACACACGTGGCCATTCGTTAAAACTGAAATATCCTATTTGATCGCAATGGCGTATCGGTACTTTATCATTGAAAATGCGACAAGGTATAACTGGGAACGGCGTGAGGGCGTTACATAATCCGGGTAAACCTTCCGCTCTACTCGATCCGTCATATTCGTATTCGAAACGTAGAGTATCTAAAGGGAACGGTGGTGTAGCATAATCGTCCGGGTACGGAGCGTTATACACATAAGCGTATAGCCACTGGTCGTCGTCGTCGTCCTTGCCGTTGGATGTCATGATCGCGCCGCGGTCTTACAAGTTGCAGCGCATCGATCGACTTCCGACTGACCCGTCACGTTCCGTAAGCGCACACGAACGTGTCGCTGCACCCTCGAAATCCGTCCGATGTCGACGAGATAAGAAGCACACCGGTGTCATAATTTCGAGGGTGCCACACGGGGTACAGCGTACCACGTGTGGCACCCGCGAAACCGGTACATATCCTCGGAATTCGTGCATTTCGAGGGTGCATCACGGGTACGCGGTGAACAACGATGCACCCGCGTCGATCGTTCCGAGTAGACACCGGTGTCGACACCGGTGTCGACGCTGGCGTAGGCACCGGTGTCGACGCTGGCGTAGGCACCGGTGTCGACGCTGGCGTGGGCACCGGTGTCCACACCAACGTCTCAAAATCTCGAACGATGTGTGCAATCGCGGTTACGTTTGACGGCATCGCGCGCAGTTTGTGTCACGTCGCAGACAACGCGTACTCGACGGTGCGACGTTATCAGCTCCCGGTGTTCCGTCGAGTTCCAATAGTAAGACACAGAAATGAGCGGCGTGCCGGTATGTTTTCGATTGAAACCTTTTTATTGTCACATGGACAACGGACAAATTTATAATATAGGTAACACCACCGTGAAAATAACGATGAC